>CM068959.1:79821201-79835481 GCA_035128595.1 Eptatretus atami | reverse complement strand
GGCCATCTTGGATAGAAAAACACACCTCATCCGATTAACACGAAACTTCACACACGTATTCCACTGGTGGATTGGAGGCAGAATGTAAATTTATGATGTCATAGGTCACGTGGTTCGTCAGCCATCTTGGATTGAAAGTTAATAATTTTTTTAAATCTTCTTCTCCAGAACGGCTGGACAGATTGAGGCAAAATTTCACATACACTTTCCCCAAGAATCAATCGGTTGCTAATTTCTAATTGATAGATCACATGTTTTGCGGCCATATTGAATTTACCCTAAAACCTTCAAACATCTTCTTTCCAGAACGGCTGGTCAGATCAAGGGGAAACTTCACATACATATTGCACACGCTTAGGGAATAAAGTTTGTTTAATCCTCATTTACTATGGCGGGGGATATCGAAGACTTTGTCTTCAACGGATGCTAGTTTCTCTTCAATTGGCTTTAATTTATTTATATAATATATATATATATATATATAATTTTTTTTTTTCAGTCAGTTTGCTTCCTCTTGTTTATATCATTCCGAATCAGCTCAAGCAAACAAAAAAAAATCTTCCTAAAAATAAACTGTCAGTACCCTTTCACCACCTTAAATTGTTCTATCTATATCACCATGAAATCAATGCTTCTGCAATGCGAAAGGATCAAATCAAGTCTTTCCTCAACACTAAACTTCTCAAATCGTTCCTCCTTTCCTCACCATGCTAGTCTTGACGTGCTGGAGCTCGTCTTGACACACATTAAATCTTTCCACCTCACGGGTATCCTTGACATCATTCCAGTTACAACACTGAACTCCTATATATACCTATCCGATACCATGGTGACAAGAACTATGTATTCCAGATTCCACCGAACCAATCGTTGCAGGACAGATATTGCTTCCATAAAATCTGACATCCTGGCTCTCTACATCCTAATTTGTTTTTTGCTTTAATTATTGCTGCCCAGTGTTGAGCTCGCTGTTTGAATGTCTTTTACGCAATGACTCCCAAGAGCCTTCCATTATTTTCACATGAAGAACATCAAAAAAAAAAAATTTTAATCACCGTTTCCTTTTCTGATATACGTTACTTTAAATTTATTGCATTCAATTCCACCTCTAACATTCTTACCGATCCCATTTCAAATGCAACTGACATCATCTTGGGTGCAGTTCATATTTTGATAGCCCATTTATTTGTGAATGAAAATCCAAAGGGATTGTATAATACAGGTACATCAAATAAAAAATTTGTATACATTGTCGAGGCTCGTATGAGAGCTAAAACACAACGCACAACAAGGGGGGCAGGAGACAAGAGGGGCGGGAGAGGGAAGGACAAAACAGTTGGGAACAGAGACATTAGGAGATCTGTGGAAGGGAGAGGGATGGGGCGGGAAACACGGGTATACATGATGGACACCACAGAGACTTTCAGGACCTCACGTGACAGGGAACTTTTGGGAAGAAAGGCAGGGAATTTGAAGGAGGTAAGTTTGGGGTGGATTAATGGGGGTAGAAAAGATGAGGGTTTTGGATGGTGGAAGATAAGAGGTGGTGGTGAACAGCTGTTTTGAAGACATGGAGGGAAGAATGGGATTGAAGAGAGTGTGGAGTTTATTCAAAAGGCAAAAAACATGTGGAATGAAAGAGTGAAGGTGAGCAGTGATTCGTGATTTTGGTAATTTTACCAGAAAGGGGTTGCTGCGACCTGAGCGCCCTGCAGAAATATGGGGGGGGGGACATATCGCAGACAGAGCAGGGGGGGGCAACATCGGAGCGAGATGGTAGAAGACAGAAAGACCACCGACCTGCCTGTGGTGAGAGAGTAAGAGGCCCAAAGACTCAGCCTCACCACGGGAGATACCAATGATATTTAAATGCCTGGTTTCCACAGCGTGAAGCCGAGAAAGGTGAGAGGCAGGAGCACCAGCCAGAGCAGAGTCAGTACTCCATCAGACTGCGGACGAAAGCTTTGTATGTGGTCAGGAGCTCAGGTGAGCCGAGGAAGGACTTCATTGCGAGGAGGATCCCAATGACTGGCTTTGGAAAGGTTGGAAATGTGCTTTTCCCAGGAAGATCATGGTCCTTTTCAGACCAAACATTTTCCAAACGTCCTTTCAAGAAGAACATAGTGAGAGCGTGAGATTTGTCGGGATTGAAAGACATGTTCCACATGTTGGACCAGTTTGTGATTTTACAGATCTGCAGTGAGCGAAGAAGCTGCTGCTTGCCGGTCTGAGGGATGACAGATGGTACGGCAGAGGGTGGAGTCATCAGCAAAGAGATAAAGAGGATTCTGGGAGTTGGAGAGATCATTCATGAAAACTAGAAAAAGAACAGGGCCCAGAACGCTCCTTGAGGAACTCCAGCCTGGACAGGAAGAAGGGGATAGAGAACTCCATTTAGGCCACACGTTGCTGCAACAGAGAGAGGAAGTCTGCGAGCCATGAGTGGAAAGGCCTTGGATACCATAGGAAGAGAGTTTGTGAGCAAGGCAGGTGCCAGACAATGTGAAAAGCTCGCGATATTTCGAGAGATATGGCTCTGATTTTCATGTCCGGCATTGGGACCTCCATCCATTGTTGGAGAGCAGAAACAGCATATCCAGGGTCGAGACCTGGTTTGAACAAAATTTATGATCGGAAATCAAGCCATGAGAAGAGGAAGCATTTAAGTCTGAAGCGATGATGGATTCCATAATCTTGCTGATATTGGGAGAAGGCTGATTGGTCTGCAGTTGCAGGATCAGGTTTTGCACCTTTGTATTGCAGGGCAGTGTTGTTTGCTGATTTCCAAGCAGATGGCAGATGACCTTGAGCAAATGAGAGGGTGAGAAAGAATGGAGAGCAGGTTGTTGGGACACGTGGGCTGATGCCGTTTGGACCGGGTTGTGGTGGAATGCCGAGTTCGAGGCTTCACTGCAAGCTCTCCACTTTGTCAGGAGAAAAGGACACAGAGTCCAGGGACAGCTTGGTGAGCCTGGGTAAGGTGGGTACAAAAAGCGATGGGTTTCGAACACAATATTTAGATGCAACGGAGTTTAGGGCATTCAGCCTTTTCACGTGCAGTGTCGGCAGTGCGGCCATTTGAGGTAAGGGAGGGGATGGAGTAGGAACATACACCATAAACAGATTTGATTGGACCCCACCAGGATTTGGAGGAGGGAGAGATGTTTGAGAGTTCAGACTTGAGATTAGAAAGATGTTGTTTTCTGCCTCTCCTGAGGGTAGACACACTTGTTCTGAGCTTTATGGAAGGAACTGAGATTCCCCTCAGTTGGATTTGCTTTCCATGAGGCAAAGGCAAGTTGTTTCAGGACAACTGCCTCGCCACAAGCTTCAGTGAACCAAGGGCGGGAGGAAGGGTAGGACAACTGAAGATGAGAGGGGATAAATCTGTGCATGAGGGAGAGCAAGTTTCTTTGAAAGAATTCCCAGGACGAATTGATGTTGGAGAAAGTAGCAATGGGAAACCAGTCTAGAAGTTTGATGGCTGCTTGAAGAACCTGCCAGTCACCCTGAGTGAAATGCCAGACTCGACGGCGCTGAGGTGGTTCTCTAATAACAGCCAGAGTGATGTCTACTTTGACAAGTATGTGGTCAGAAGAACCGATTGGAGCGGAGGAAGAACAGCAGATATTTTCAGGGAAATTTGTCAAAATCAGATCCAGAAGAGATGGAGTACTGTTGGTTGAGATCCGGGTCGGGAAGTTGACCGATTGAGTCAGTCCCAATGAGTCGCCGAAGTCTTTTGCTGAAGTGCCATGACAGGTGAGTGAGAGAGGTACCCACACCTAGCCAACTGGCATGATGACAATTGAAGTCACCATAAATGAGGAAGAGAGAGTTCGGATAAGAGGATAGAAGTTGGTCCATGTTTTCGGAGAGTGAAGTTTAAATTCCCATTAATGAGACAATATGATGGTTTTCGGTGATGCCAGTGCCCACTTTGTAGATAACTCCATGTATACATTTATGCACATCTTTGGTTGCTCACCAAAAGCTTTCTATAAAATGTAAGTGACACCCATTCACACTAAATTGGGATTGGGGGTGTGGGTGTGCAGAAGTTTTTTGTGATTCATGTTAAAAATCCACTCTCCCAACACCTGATAAGTTTTCATTCAATGAAAGCAAAATTAAACTTCAAGGACACTCAGTAGAGAACATACCTCCGCCATGCAATGCCTGATCCAGTGGAACATATCGGGCACAATAACTTTTTGATCCAGAATATCATGCTACATATCATATTTGGCCTCATCTCTCAATGGTGACGAATCACTTTTAAAAATTAGAAAACTCCCGTATCCAGATCTGGATTCAGATCTTCACCAAAATCGAATCAATTCGTCCTCGTCACATACCCAACCTGTTCACCAAGTTTCGTCCGAATCCGTACACAACTTTTTGAGATTATCATGCTATATATAGTTTTTGGCCCATTCTCTCAATGGTGAAGAATCACTTCAAAAATTCTAGTATCCTGATCCAGATCTTCACAAAATCTAATCGGTTCATCATTTTCACACAATGAACCTGCCCAACAAATCTCATCCGAATCCATCGACAACTTTTTGAGACATCCTGCACACAAACAAACAAACAAAGATAGGGGTGAAAACATAACCTCCTTTCACCTTCGGTGGCGGAGGTGATTCTGAATCAGAAGCTGGGACCATGTCATGTATGATGATGTGATCGGCCTGCAAATTTGCCCTACAAGCTAGCATATTACTTGAATCTCGTTTTATTACTCACGACGAATTCTCCCAAATCTAATCACACCTACCAAACAATGATATATCCACAGCAAATAGCACTCATCTGTTTTCCAGTGATATATAGAGATTGGAAATGACCCTGTGCTCTCCAGATCTGAACCAATTTAATGCATTCCAGAGAGTATCTATAACTATAAGACAGAGGTTTGTGTGTGTGTGTGCATAGTCATTTTTCTCAGGGATGGTCAAACGGATCTTCGGCAAACTTTCAGAAGTTCATCAGTGAGTGCCGGGGAGAGTTTTGGCAAAAGAGAAATATATATTTTGAAAATTTAGAAGAAAAAAAAGTTGGATACTTAGAGATTTTGTTTTTTTAATCACTCGATAGTGCCTGAGCCTTTGTATCCATGTGAAAGGTAAATATTAAGTGATCTCTGACCCCATTCCTTAGTGGGTGTCAGGAAGTGTTTTAGGCTCTCACAAATTATTTTTTTTTAATGCAAAATTTGATTTCTTCAAAAAGGTCAACAGGATTAAAACAGTAAGGGGCAATGCTGGGTATACCAGCAAGTAAAGTATATGATAAAGAATATTGTTAGATCACAGGAGAGTGAATGCTGCCAAAGCAGTGTTGTGGCAATGAATGTACTTGGTAGTTTACCATTGCTTTCCCATCAGGGTCCAAATTTGAACTCTAATTTATGAACGGCAATACAGAACGTCAGCCAAATGAGCGAACCCAGAACCCTTGTAGACATGATACAAACTTTGACTTATAAGGCATGTAAAAGAGACTCCATGATAAGGTGGGAATGAGCTTGCTTGATCATCATGTAGCTACACCTTGGCCTCATCAAAGGCATCAAAGGCATGAACATAAAAAATAAAAACTTGCAATTCTTAATAAAATTGATACAATAATATGAAATACAGACATTTTCAGCGAGATGAGCAAGTCTCGTGCCGTATGACGCAGACGTCGTGTGGAACAGATTTCAGTTGCCGACTTAAATCCATCATGGAAATGCTGCACAACTATATTTCATGTGAAGTATGTCCATGTATTTATGACTTTTCATATTTATGATTGGGTACCCAACTTTCTTATCTTCTATCTTTCACTTCTTCTTTCCTCTTCATATTATTCATAAAGAAATGTGCAAACATAATCTTCATGATAACTGCTTGAGCGCTGACCTTTGACAAACATTCTGATGGAAAAAAAAACCAAAACAATAAAATTGATCACATTCAACAGTACATTGTGTGTTCATTTGGTGAGTGTCTTTTTGGTAAGTATATTTTGATGAGTCATTTGTTGCATAGTTGCATCATCTCTAATCTGTTTTCAAAAATTATACCATTTCATCCATGTCGTCACGAGTTTCCCATTTGACCAGCATTTGCCGTGACTATAAATAATGTCCAAGGACAAACACCACAAAGAGTTGCCCTTCACTTGGAAAAACCTGTTGTCCCATGGAGAAGTGTATGTCGTTTCATCACGGGCAACAGAATTCACAGTATCAGTTACTATGTCATTCCACAATATCCCACATTTGCCTAAAAAATTTACCGTTGTCCCAGTAGCGCTCCTGTAGCACACCAACAACTCAAAACAATCTCAGCTTCGAGGTTTACACACCAATCAGACATCAACAATTTCATCTTCTGAAGGCCACGTCCTGACGTCCGCATCAACATTGATCTCGTCATAATCTTATATATTATTTCCGAGTTTGTGGTTTCGTGTCGCGCTATCTTCAACTTTGTTCTGCGCTCGAGTAAGTTGAGTATTCGGCTTACATTATCTCAAAGACCATATGAGGTGCATGGTACAAAAAAAAAGTAAATAAAATGGTTCTGAAACAGTGAAATCGTGCCAAAAAAAGGTTACTGCATTTGGCTTTGTGTCCTACAGGACTTCGCACAGTGGTTACTTCGCTTAGGCAATGGGCAATTGCGCTACAACCATCCGATATCCCACTGCATTCAGATTCCACCTGATTGTGAAGTCGTCAAGGAACATTTGGAAACTGAAGTGTTCATCAACCTACAAAACCTCGACTCCTGTCAAACACTGTCATCCTGACACCCACAAATCAGTATGCCCTTAGAATGAATGATGACATCACACACAAATTACCAGGCACTATCAAAGTATACTTAAGTGCAGACCAAGTCATTGCGAAGATCCACGAGAGGCTGAGCAATATCCTTTAGAATTTCTTAACTCCATTACCCCAACTGGCATGCCTCCGCACAGACTACTCTTGAAGCCTGGTGTCATTATCATTCTCTTACGTAACCTAGATATAAAAAGAGGTTATGTAATGGTACACGACTGATTGCTAGGAATCTCCACACCCATGTTCTAGATGCCGAGATCCTAACTGGGGCAAACAAAGGTGACTATGTGTTGATACCAAAAAATCAAACTGCCCCATCAGATGTGAACTTGCATTCATTCTTGAAAGAACACAGTTTCCAGTAAGAGTCAGCTACTGCATGACTATAAACAAAGCGCAAGCCAAACCTTTGATAAAGTTGGTTATATCTTCCACAGCCGGTGTTCAGCCACGGTCAGCTATATGTTGCCTTCTCCGATCACTCAGTTTCGGGCATACGGTGCAAATTATACCAACTACAAACAAGGGTTCCACAATGACAAGCTATAACCAAAACATTGTGTATCAAGAAGTACTTTGAACATTGTATTCCACTTACTGCATTAAAGTAAAATTACTACTGATACTCTGCATCAGTTCCTTTCTCAAACACACCCACCCCAACATGTCGCGCAGACGCGGGTTATGCTAGTATGTAAATAACTAAACTTCAATTCCCGACGATGATGCATAACGGTGTCACTAATGTCAACATCAAAAACCTTTTTATGTGTCAACAAATAATCACATTCACTATTTACTAATTGCTGTTTTGCAGGATCTCTTCGCTAGTTTAGATAACGAACAATAAAAGCATGCTTATTTGCCTCTTCATTGTAGACAAAATCAAATCTCTACTCCAACATTATGATATGATAATCATATTGCTGAAAAGCTAGCTTCCAGCTTCTCTAATGTCTCAAAAACTGCTACTCTCAACCTATTAGGAGAGCACATTGCTGTTCAATGTAAATATGTTCATCTGGCGAAAAGTTCCAACGAAGCTAAGTTTCCCAAAGACAAACCCATCAAATTTCTGTGGCTTTCAAGGCAGAAGGATTCTTTCATAATTAATTCCAGGGGAAAACGATCAATGAAATAACTCTGCTATCTTGCTCTCACGTCAATGAACTTTGAATGTCAAAATTAATTGTCCAAATCATTCTGCGGTTCTGCCTTAATCTCATTAAACCATGCTCGACCACTCCATTTCTCTGACGAGTCCATATTGTGGGAAAGCTAGCACTTGCTTAAGGTCTGTTCATGCTTTTCCTGCTTTAGTTTGCCTTCCGTGATTGTTGTCTTCAGCCATTTCCACTTTGTTTCATGTCTGCACCCAAGCACCTGTTGTGCAAGTTCTGGAAATCTCTTTTTAAGAGATCCAAAGGACTCGACAGAATTATGTGTTTCATTCCAATGGACTCTCCATGATTATTGTGGAAATTAATCTCAATTTAAGGGATTGGAGGAGGAAATTTATTCAGCAAACTAAGTTACGATGGATTTTATATTTACAATTAATAAATTAATTATGCAAGCATTTCAATGTTTTCATTTCAAATAGCAAGCTCTTGATCCCCCCACCTGCTACCTCCTTCCCAATTTACTCCAGGGGCTCATGGACACTGATCAAACAACATAAAGTATATACAATGACAAAACATGATCATTACACGAGAAGCCTTGCATATTTTTGTGATGTTATTGTAATGAAATGATCGATTAGGACTAACAAAAATGGTGATTACTCATCATAAGTATATTTCATTAACCAGTGCTAATATTAATGGTAGCCCATACTCTTTACAATGCTTTGGGGAGTTCATGACAAGTCGAAACACGTTTGAAGGCTCGAAGTAATCCTGGACAGATTGCCACTCTGTGCCATGATACTCGAATGAAAGTAACAGGAATTAGTCATTTGTTCAGGTGCCGGCAATAACTAGCCTCCTTTTCACGAAAGACACCGTGGAATCTTTTACGTCCACCAGCAACCAGTGCTGGCAGATGGTGGGTCCTCCAGATTAACGTCCTTTCGAAGGACGGCGCGCACATTGATGTATCACTGTGGATGAGAAACACCAGGGTGGCAGTTTATAGCTGGGTCGAGAATCGAAGCCAGGCTTGACAGCTCAAAGGGGAGTGCACATACCCTTTCGGTTATCCGGGGCTAGCCAGATCAATCAATAGGGTAAAAATATCCAGCTTAATTACTTGGAATGCCTATCTATATGTAAATCGACTATTGATTTACAATTCCAAAACACATTGCAACAGGGTTATTGTGCATGTTCCTGGAGTGCATCGAATGATGAAATGGAATCTGTGATGACATGAATGTAAATATTTTTTTTCCATATAATGCACCACAGGGATCTATGATGACATTCTCCTTTTATTTTTGAAACTTTAACTCCCAAGAGTGGGAAGAAGAAGGTTTGATTGCCACAATCTTTGATTATAATTATGAGGCCTTTTCAATTATCTTTAAGCATGTATTTTAATTGATTTTTCTTGTACACAAAAATCGAGGTTCAGAGAACGAACGGTAAAGGTGACAGAGGGGGAAAGGGTCAATGCACCGGCAGTGTGGACAGTGGAACCACCGTTGGACACAAGTGAACAGCAAAAGAGGAGATAGAGGAGGTGAGGAAACACAGAAGCCTGCAAGCAAGTAAAGAGGGCTAAATTTGGTAGAGTTCATGAGGATAGAAAACATTATGGAAATGGTTGGAGCATGATTTGATATGGTCGTTCAATGCTTGCTTGAAACCCGAGGCGAATGCAATTGAACCATTCCCAGAAAGAAGTTCCACAAATGGGAGAAAAACGGAACAAAAGAGTGGAGATGAGCGAAAAGCCCGGACTTTGGGAGTTTGAACAGTGTGTGTGGGGATGGGAGTTCCTTGAAGTACGCGTGAATCCTGCAGAGGCTGGGATGCGTCGGATGCGTCGGACGAGAGGTTGTGAAAAATAAATAAAAGAGAGAGCACTGATCTGTCTGCGATGTGAGAACAGCCTCGTTTCTTTTATCCTTCGGCCACAATTGTGGGAGTGGTTTGTATGTAAAGTCGAAGCAGGTAGAAGAGCTTGAAAACAGAACAGAACAGAAAGAATACAGTGGAAAATGAGGAAACACACCAACAACAGGGTAGAGCAACACAACAAAGGGACACTTGGAGGAAGAATGGGCAAGGGGAAGAATTAGGGCAAGGGAAGGGGGAAGGAAGAAACAGGGGGTGAACAAGCTGGACATAATATGCTCAAACACGGTAATAATGGGGCTGAAAGAAAAGGAAGGGAAAAACAGGGATAGAACAGCAATGGAACCAAAAATTAGAAAGGAATAGGGATTTAAAGGGAGAAAACACAATAACCTGGAGAGGAAGGGGTGGGCTTGGGAAGGTTGATGAGGATCAAAAAGGATCATAAGTCTGGATGGGGATTATCTGAGGAGGAGGGGTTGAAGCCCTGGAGGCAATAAATAAATTGAACAGACCGTTGCTTCCACAGACAAGAGAAAAGAGGAACAATTGAGTGGAGGTGAGCAGTGAGCCTGGGTTTTGGGAATTTCAACAGAAGTGAGTTTCTGGAGGGGAAAGAGCACAGGAAGGGCAGAGTGGGGAACACCTGTAAGGAGGCATTACAAAACAGAGAGGTTACAATCTTGTCTGTGACGCAGGAGTATTGGGCCCAGAGATTCAGCTTCATCACAGGATATTCCAGTATTTTTAGGGCTATGGCCTGAGGGCCGTGGTCCAAAAAAAAACAAAAAAAACATCTCCTTGGTATGGAGATGTGAAAGATGTGAAGCTGGAAATTTCTAATAATGTACAGGCCTTCTTCCACATCCCAGCTGTAGATGAAAACATTGTACATCATACTGAAATATGCAATTTGGTATCTGTCTGTCTGTCTTTTTGACCATGATACATTCGGTCGTTACTTGTACAATCTCAACCAAACTTGATAGGAGGACTAAGAGTCACACAATGGAGGTTGAAGCGACTGAATTCCCACCCACCCCCTCCCCAAGGGGGTTGTCTGCGCTAATGTGTATAACTGAGTTAAGATAGCTAATTGTGGCATTTTTGCAAGGCTGCTTCTAATAACTAAAGTAACTGCATGCCACTCGGTAGGGCACATACCTCTACCAGGATGAACAGTATACATTTTGTATCCCACTGATAGGCCGGATCTGGATCATCATCCGAACCTGAACCAAAATAAAATCTGCTTGTTCTTATCACCTAACCAACTCATCCACCCAGTTTTGTCATAACTCGTCCACAACCTTTTGAAGTATCATGCCAAATATCATTTTTGGCCCCATCTCTCAATGGTGAAGAATCACTTTTAAAAATTCTCATATCCGGATCTCGATCTGCACGAAAATCGAATCAATTCTTCCTGGTCACACACGCAACCTGCCCACCCAGTTTCATCTGAATCCGTCCATAATCTTTTGAGAGATCATGCTATAATGTACAGTATATTGTTTTTGGTCCTATCCCTAAATGGCGAAGAGACCTGCTCAAAAATGTTTGGGCGGTGTTCGTCTCCGGACACGTCCAGGCGGAGTTCATCTCCAGACGTGTCCAAGCAGCATTTGTCTCCAGACGCGTCTGGGCGGCGTTCATCTCCAAACCCGTCGGGGTGGCGTTCGTCTCCGGACATGTCCAGGAGACGCGTCGTCGCGTCGCGAGACACAAAAAGACGCGTTCGTCTCCAGACACGTGCTGGGCGGCGTTTGTCTCCAGACGCATCTGGGGGTGTTCGTCTCATACGTGTCTGGGCGGCGTTCCTCTCCAGACGCGTCGAGCGGCGTTTGTCTCCAGATGCGTCGGCGGTGTTCGTCTCAGACGCGTCCGGTGCATTCGTCTCCAACGTGTCCGGGCGGTGTTTACCTCTGGACAGCTTGGTCCAGATGTGTCTAGATGGTATTTATGTCTGGAAGGGAGTCGTCTCCGGATGGGAGTTTGTCTCCGGAAGTGTCTGGACGGGAGCTTGTCTACGGATGCGTTTATCGAGACAAGAGTTTTGTTTCCGGACACGTCCGGATGGGAGTTTTATTCAGATATCTCTGAGCAGTGTTTGTGGCTGGAGAGCTTGACTCTGGATGCATCCAGCCAGTTTTGTCTCTGGGTGTCCAGGCGGTGTTGTCTCCGGCATGTTATAGATGACTGGTAGAAAATGGATTTCAGACATTACTTTGTTTCCATTTTCACTATTCTATGTAGAATAATTTTGATGAGACAGTATGAATCGTAATTAATGCTCCACGCAGTCTGCCTTCCCTTCGTCTCACCTCACACTGTCTTCCCCCCCACCATTCCTCACTCCCCACCCCTCCTCACTCCCACACGCCTCTCTCTCCTCCCCCTCACTCTCCTTTCCACCACCCCACCCCCAGCTCTTCACTCTCTCCCCCCTCTCTCTCTCTCTCTCTGACCCCTCTCCTCTCTTCCTCCCTCTTTTTCTCCTCCTTTGTATTCCTGTCAGCGAAGCAAATGGTGGTATTTGCTCGTTATAAATAAGCATTAAAATATTTGTTGTGGTTGCTCGGATACGCAGTGCGGCATGTTAAAATCGGTTATTGATGACAGTTTGAATACTTGAATGACAGTTTGAGTCTATGGTTAGATGGAGGTGCTGTTTCATGGACATGTCTACAAGGTAACGTGTTTAACGCCTAATATATTATCAAATAAAGTTGTGCATGATGAAAGTTATTCATATGTTGTACTTTTAATAAAAGTAATGATTAAATAATGTTTAATAAGGATACTGCATTCTGTGTTGACTGACTGTCTGGATACAACTTTGAGGTTGTAGGTCCATTGATGTTGAGTAATCCACTGATGTGACGGCGACCGGAGTTGTGGATCCGCTGTTTGGAGAGGTTCTGGGCTGAAGGATCGAAACCTCGATGAAAAACGGTGCCAGCAGATGATCCGGGCAGTTGGGAAATCAGTAAATTGCTTATAAGTTGAGGTTATAACTTCAAATAAAATAGCTTTTGTAGGACTTACCAGTACATAATATATCCGTGTGTGGTGTGTGTGTGTGTGTGTGTGTGTGTGTGTGTGTGTTATAACCACTGCCACCACATAGCTAATTGTATTATCAGGAAATGGTAGAAACCCGACCTCTCACCCATGGATATTTCTCATGTTTCTTTTATTTCCGTGAGTCCGATTTGCATTCTGAACAGAACAATTATGGTTAACAATATTGAAATTGCCACTCTCTCTTCTAAATCCTGAAAATTATATTTAAAGGACTATTTGAATTACAGATGTCACACTAGTAACGGAAGGTCAAAAGGGTCCGCGAGCAGAAGCGAGTCACTGTAAAAACACATACACACATAACACAACACACACCACACACACACACACACACCACACACAACACACACACCCTCATTTAGCATTCATACGTCATTTCAAAAGTCACGTATTGAGGCTGCCCACTCAGCGCCAGGATTTAGAGGCCAACTTGGATATGTAGTTTACCTGAGAGAGATAGAGATGATGAGCTGATGATGAGCCAAGGTTTGATTGACTGAATTTCAATAGAGAGAGAAAGAGAAAGAGAAAGAGAAAGAGAAAAAAAGAGAGAGAAAAGTGAGAAAGAGAAAGAAAAAGAGAGAAGAGAAGAGAAGAGAAGAGAGACAGAGAAGAGAGAGAGAGAGGGGGGGAGAGAGAGAGAGAGAGAGGGGGAGAGAGAAGAGAGAGAGAAGAGAGAGAGAGAGAGAGAAGAGGGAAAGCAAGGAGAGAGAGAGAGAGAGAGAGAGAGAGAGATGCTGCTTTCCTACTTGAATGAGGAGATACTTTGGCACAGGGTGGAGTCATCAGCGAAGATAAGAATGGTTCTCAAGAGAATCAGAAAGATTGAATACAAAGATGAAGAACAAGACTTGGCTCAAGACACTGTCTTGGAGCACTCCAGCATCGAATTCAAGCAGATGTGCACTTTTGGGTCGACAGCATACAGAGTCGATGAGAGGATCCTATTGAGAGCCATGTGCTGACAGAGTGCAGGAAATCAGTAATCCATGAAAGGAGGTCGAGATAGTTGAGGGCATCCATCCATTTAGTTAGGGAATTTTAGCAAATTGTATTGACCATCTGTGAAAAAATTGCTTACCAAAAAATTTCTTATTTCTTCACTAGACGTATTCATTAGAGTCTACTATCACCCTATCAATTGATGCAAACCCAATCCTGTGAAGATTCCTGTGGGGAGGCCTAATCAATTAGTTTCGGAGTGCTCACAGGCCTGCGGAAAAAATCGAAAATATTTAAACTCTGTTGCCAATAGACTTGAAGGATGTCGGTACCACTAAGGATTTTTTTGGGGGTGGTGGAATTCGATTCCAACATTAGATTGGA
>CM068959.1:79789104-79807891 GCA_035128595.1 Eptatretus atami | reverse complement strand
CGGAGGAGCTCCTTGTGAGCCAACGGCCATCCATATTTCGTGCCCAACTGTGTCTGCGGACGTCCTCCTGCATTTCAGTTACGTTTTATTTCGAGGTTCGTGGCAGGATTTGCACTCTGGCCACCGAAAAACCCTTCACACCACAAAACAAAAGAAAAACGCAAATAAAATTGAAAACCTACTCCATGGGAGTGCATCCAGTGCAGCTGCCCTCAGCAGAGCGTCTCATCGGATGATGGGATTGGGACAAAGCCTTCGGGATCCCCACTGATAGAAGGAAAACCGCGGGGTAACCTCCCCGGGTCAGTTTGCAGTAGTATGTGTCGGGGTGGTGCTGAGGTGTCGTCCACCAGCCGACAGTCTCCTTGGGTTAACCTGAGGCGGTCCCTTCGGGTGGATGCTTGGAATGTACTATCCCGAAGAGAGGATGATCACCTGTCTCTGTTATCATCTGAGATCAAACGTTTGAACATCGGTATTGCAGCACTTTCTAAGGTTCGGAGACAGATAGTGGTGAGATCATGGTGGGTGGTTATACCTACTCTTGGTCGGATCGCTCTGATGGTTACTATACCCAAGGAGTTGCTGTAGCTGTGTCCAATATGCTGACTCCAATGATAATAATTGAGGAAATACCAGTAAACGAGCGTATAATGAGACAAAGGATTCGTCACTCCTTAGGTGTCATTTCCCTGGTCTCTGTCTATGCTCCTACTGAGGCGAGTGACTGCACCATGAAGGATGCATTCTATGCCACGCTCGAGTCTGTGGTTGATCAGTGCCCCAGGCGAGATACTCTTCTAGTCTTGGAAGATTTTAATACATTGACTGGAAATGATAGGGATGATTATGAGGCATGTGTTGGTCACCATTGGTCTGGAACTGTGAAGCAGAATAGCACGAAGTTCCTTGACTTTGCAAGAAATCATGGAATTAGGGTGGCTAGTTCATGGTTTCAGTACCCACAGGCTCATCGCTGAACTTGATATCCCAACGCAAGTGGTGTGGCAAAGGAGATTGACCATGTGTTCGTTGATGGATGATGGAGGATGATCCAGAACTGCAGGGTCTACCGGAGTGCTCAGTTCCTCAATACCGATCACAGGCTTGTGGTAGCAACTGAAGTTGCAACTCAAATCCTGGAGAATGGTACCATTCCAGCCAAGGCTGGATGTTGGCAAGCTCGAGGATGAGAGGGTAACTGAGGAGTTTGCAAACAGGCTGAGCTAGCGGATTTAGGTGATCTGGGTGCTTTGGGGAATCCTGAAGAGCTGTGGAGTGCCATCAAGATCACCTTCCTTGATATTGGTGGTGGATGTCTTGGGACTCACCATCAGGTGAAGAAGAATTTTGTCTCTCAAGGGACACTGAATACCAATTACTGAAGTCGCAGGGCTAGGCTTAATGGCAGAGCTGCGCTGATCAGGGAGTTGAGGCATAATACTGTTCGTGCGCTGAGGGTGGACGAGGAGGCTTAAGTGTGAGGAATCTGTGAGGGGGCAGAGCATCATCAATGGTCAAGTGATTCTTGTCCTGCTCACAGGGGAAATCTCACATTGTGTTCCTCCAAGCCCGTCCCTCGATGTGCTGTGGTTTGAGCAGAGGGTGGAGGGCTCTTGACAGAGGAGTCCAAAGTGAAGGCCTGCTGGGCCAGTTACTTTGAGCGGCTGTACCAGTCTGACCCACCAGCTGTTGAATTGGATGTCAGGGGTGTTACCGTCCATATTGCGGACCCTCCAATAAACTGTGATACACCTTCGTTTGTGGAAACTCAGGCTGCGCTGAACCGGTTGAAATGGGGTATCGCTCCTGGGATTTGTGACATCCATGCTGAACTTCTCAAAGCTGGTGGAAATGCTGTACTCATGTCATTGCATGCAGTTCTGTGCACTGCCTGGAACACAGGCATCACCTCAACTGACTGGAAGATGGGCCTTGTTGTCTCTCTCTGGAAAGGGAAGTGTGATCTCCAGAAGTGCAACATCTAATGAGGGGTGACGCTGCTCTCAGTGCTGGGCAAGGTCTTTGCTCGGATAATTCTTGATAGGCTTTGCCATGATCTGCTTGATCACCAGCACCCAGAGCAGTCAGGCTTTACACCCAAGAGGTCAATGAGTGACCGTATCCTTGCCCTTCGGATCCTCACCAAACGCAGACAAGAGCTTCGGCAGGGGCTGCTTGCAGCCGATATTGATCTCTGCAACGTGTTCCATTCAGTGAATCGGGATGCCCTCTGGAGGATTCTTGGCCTTTGTGTGGTGCCACCACAACTGAGCAATCTGATGTCTGAACTATACTCTGGGATTGAGAGTGCTGTGAGATGTGGTGATACCATCTCTGACTTATTACCAGTTGTGACTGGAGTTCATCAGGGGTGTGTACTGCCCCCACACTTTTCAGCACTCGCATGGACTTGATTCTGGGGAGGATGTCAGAGAGATCAAGCTACGGTGCATCATTGGGGAATGTCAAGATCTTTGACCTTGATTTCACAGATGATGCAGTCATCTTTTCAGAAACTCTGGATATCCTTTAGGGGGCCCTTGAGATGCTGAATGAGGAGTCGGAGCCACTGGGATTACGGCTTTCCTGGGTCAAAACTGAGATCCAGACTTTCAATGACACCTTGGATGCTGCTGTCTTGTCTGTACGTGTTTGTGGTGAGGATGTTGAGGTCGTGGAGAGATTCACTTGCCTTTGCAGTGATATTCATGTCTCTGCTGGCTGTGAGCCAGAGGTCAGTAGACGTCTGGGTCAGGCCTAGGGAGTCATGGATTCACTGGATCACTGGGTGTGGCACTGTTGGTACCTGTGCAGGTGGACGAAAATCTGAGTCTTCAGGTCCTTGGTGATTCCAGTCTTGCTCTGCAGATGTGAGTGGAGGAGGCCAATGGGCCCACCATGTACCTTGTGGTTGCAGCAGGTTGATCAGCATCTCAAGGAGATGGGGATGGACCAGGCATCTGCCTGGGGGATGGCCAGACGGAGGCCCCTGGAGTACCAGCGGAAAGTGGACGCAGCAAAGCGCAGCTCCAGTGCATGCTCCCCTACCTTACCTGTCCTGATGTGAAAAATGTCTTGAAACAACTTGCATTCTCCTCCTGGAAGGCAAATCCGAATCAAGGCAACCTCAGATAATCACACAAAGCCTGCAACAAGTGTGTGTCCACTTTCACGAGAGCCAGAAAACAACATCTGGCCAACCTCAAGATTTAATTTTCAAACTTGTCTCCCTCCTATAAAACGTGCGTTGTTAAGTCTGTCTTTGATGTATGTGCCTGCTCTATCCCTTCCCTCACTTTAAATCGCTCCACAGCTGACTCCACCCATGAGAAGGTCAAATGCCCCAATTCTGTGTTTGCTTCCAATTCTTGTGTCCCCAACCCCTAGTTCTCTTAACACACCCTATCCAGTCACACTCAACTGCTCCTGAACTTGGTGTCTTTTGCACCTGAGAAGGTGGAGAAGTTAATGGCAACCCTTGACTCCGATTCTGCAACTGGACCGGACGGCATCAGGTAACATGTCCCAAAAATCTACTTTACTGCTCTTGCACTTTGCGTCTTCACCATTTTCACCCCATCATTTGTCATAGGTCATATTTCATCTGCTTAGAAGTGGGCCACCATCAATGCGTGACATATTAGAATGGCACTCGATAGAGCGCACACCTCCGCCAGGCTGAACAGTTTACATTTTGTATCCCACTGATAGGCTGGATCTTCATCTGAACTTTCACTAAAACCTGATCGGCTTGTTCTTGTCACCTAACCAACTCATCCACCAAGTTTTGTCATAACCCATCCATAACTTTTTGAGATGTCGTGCTGTATATAGTTTTTGGCCATATCTCTCAATGGTGAAAAATCACTTAACAATTATCATATCCATATCCGAATCTAAATCAAAATCTATTCAATTAATCCTTGTAAAACATGCAACTTGTCCACCAAGTTTTGTCATAACCCGTCTATAACTTTTTGAGATATCATGCTATATATAGTTTTTGGCCCTATCTCTCAATGGTGAAAAATCACTTAAATATTTGAGTGTCTCAATCTGGATGTTCACACCAAAATCGGATTATTTAATCAATGTCACAGACCCAACCTGTCCACAAAGTTTCTTTCAAATCTGTCCATAATTTTTGATACATCCTGCTCACAGACAAACAAACAGAAAAACAGGGGTAATAATACTTTTATCCAACTTCGGTGGTGGAGGTGAAAGGGTGCAAAAACGGATCGCCTTAACTGCAAGTCTCGTAGCTTACTTCCAATCATCAGCAAGGTCATGGAATCCATAATCACAGTTGACATAAAATCATTCCATTTTTCCAAACAGCCTTATCTCAGATCATCACTTCAGATTCCGACCAGATCATTCCACCTTGGTCATGCTGCTTCTTCTCTACCAACAATGATGGAGGCCCTCAATATCAGACATTAGATCAGGGCTGTCTCTTTGGACATATCTCAAGCTTTCAATGCAGTCTGGCATCTCGCCCTGCTCACCAAACACTGCCTATGTCATCCAAGGCCAACTCCACTTGTGGGTTGCTTACTCCCTGCACTCTCATAGCCAACGTATGGATCTTATTGGAATTCTTTCATCTCCTCTCCCTATGAAGGCTGGAGTGCCTCAAAGCAGTGTTATAGGCTCCACCCTATTCCTAATCTTCCTCAATGATCAAAGTCCTTCCTTGGAACACCTGATCTCTTATCCAACTACAAGGCCTTCATCCACAGCTTGATGGAATACTGTTCTCCCCTCTCGGCTGGCACCCATGCCTCACACCTTGCTCAGCTTGATGTTGTGGAAAGCAAGACCTTCAAGATCATTGGAATGTCCCACGATGAAGCTGTGTTGATGGGCCGATAACTTTCCCATCGCAGACAGGTTGGTGGTCGTTCTATCTTCCACCACCTCTTTTCTGGTTTTGAACCCTCTGCTCTTTCCATGGTTCGTCCCCTCAGGTTTTTGCAGGGCGCAAGCGGTCTGGTCTACCAGCCACCCCATACATACATACATTGGGACCATACTCTGTGTAGAGCGTTGGTGCTGCCTTAGCAATCTCCTTGGCTACGGGCACAATCCTGGACGGGTCATCGCAGGATACCAGCAAACTGGCACTCATTTTGCCAACCTCGGAAGGATGACAGGCGGCATCAACCCCACCTGGGATTACTTCAACAGCTGAAGGGGATTTGAACTCAGGATCCTCAGATACCAAGCCCACCACCCTAGCCATTAAGCCAACACCAGCTCCCCCCCTTCCGGTGAAACTCCCCAAAATCCATAAAAATTCTCACCTTCACTCATTTTTTCCTCTTTTTTTTCTTCCCTGTGGAACAAACTTCCACATCCTCTTCAATCTCAATCTTCCCTCCAGGTCTTCAAGACAGCTGTTCAACACCATCGCAGATCATTCCCCTTCCAAAACCATGGTCTTTTCTACCCTCGTTAAACCACCGAACCCCAAAATTTCTCGTTTCTCCTTCCTGAGAGTTTGCTTCTGCATCAATCATATCCACCCTCTGCATTCTCCTCTACCCCTCATCCAAACCCGCATTGCTTGTTGTCCATCTCTGTCTATCGTGTCCCTCGTCCCTGCTGTTGGCATTTCCCCTTCTGTATACAAAACTCTTCAAAAAAAAATTAAAATAAAAAGAATTGGGCCAAACTTTCCCCAGCATAGCCCACGAGAAGGAGGAAATCATTGTGGCTGAGAAAGAACAATAAACATTTCTGGCTCAAGGGTGCAACTATTGAACCAATAAGCTTTTGAAATTATTGTAAAATGTCTATTTGCAGATGTAATGATCATTTGGATTGAATTTTTTTTGGGGGGAACTATCATATCACATGAAATAATTGGGTCATGAAAAACCATTCACTCTTTGTTACTTTTTTTCCTTCTTCCTTTTCTTCAAGTCTCTGTTTCGTACGAACAAGAAGCAAGTGCATGAAATTAATGTTCAGTTTAAATAGTATTGCTTGAAGTGACGATCGTTCATCCACACACCATCATAACAAGTCACACAGTCACACATTGCTGACTCCAAATGAACAACAGAATGGATCGATCCAGAGGGAAGGTGGTGCCACATAAATAGCATTCTTTATACTACGATATATGATGAAAGACTACCACGAAGGTCCGTGGGCTAAAATAATTTCATTAAGTTTTTCATCATAAGTTGACCATTGAATTTACATTTATTTAGAAGAAAAAATATTTTTAACTGAAGTCACCATAAAAAAACGTTTCTTTTTTTTCCTCGACTTCTGCGTTAGATCACAGACTTAGTGCGGTGGGCGCAAGGTGCCTCTGTCAGGATTCCTCCAACACATCACCCTCGAAGAGTCTAGGTCATGGTTCCAGAGGCCTGCAAAAGTATTCACCCCCCTCCAACTTTTTTCACATTTTTATGCTGCCTGAACTTCTTTCATGATGCTTTCAAATCAAACTTGATATGGAATCTTCACAAACTACTTCAAAGTGATAAAGCTAAAAAATAAAAAAAAATTGCAGATAAAATGTGAATACGTTGGATTAATCGAGAAAATCAGATGATTCTTCGTTGCATAAGTATTCAACCCCTTTGCCTAATTAACTATAGATCACATCATGAGCAAGTTATTTGTTGGAAAGGTTACAAAATAAGTGTAATACATTTTACCTGTATGTAATTAGTAGTTTAACTTAAATATTAAGCTCCCCCACTTATGTAAGGAGTTTTAAGGTGCAACTCACTTGGTCACCCAACAAAACAAATGTGAAGATCAAGGAGCTTTCCAAATAAGTCAGACATAAAGTGATGGAGTAGCACTGTTCAGGAGAGGGTTATAAGAAGATTTCAAAGTCACTCATTATCCATTTGAGCATGGTGAAATCCATCATTAAGAAGTGGAAGACGTATCATACCACCCAGACTCTACCCAGATCAGGTCGCCCATCCAAACTCAGCAGCCGAGCAAGCAGGAAACTGGTTTGGGATGTCACTGTAAATCCAACAATGACTTTGAAAGATCTGCAAGGCTCTATGTCCGAGATGGGCGTCAGTGTTCATCAATCAACAATATCACGTTCCCTTCACAAAGCTGGCTTCTAATGGACACATGGCAAGAAAAAGCCATTATTGAAAACACATCTAAAAGTTTGAATGGAGTTTGCAAAAAAGGATCTTAATTGATACTGTAGGCATGTGGAGAAACGTTTTGTGGTTAGATGAGACAAAAATTGAACATTTTGGTCTAAATTCAAAGCGTTATGTCTGGTGAAATCCTAACACTGCACATCCCCAGTCAACACCATCTCTACTGTCACCCATGGTGATGGCAGCATGATGTCATTGGGCTGCTTTTCATCAGCAGGGACTGACAAGCTTGTCAGGATGGAAGGAACAATGGATGGTGCAAAGTGCAGGAGAATCAATGAAAACCTGCTTGCTTCAGTCATGAATCTGAAACTGGGTAGGAAATTCACATTTCAGCAGGACAATCATCTCAAGCACAAAATTAAAGCCACACTGGAGTGGCTGAATAAGAAGAAAATAAATGTTCTTGAGTGGCCCAGTCAAAGCCCTGACTTGAACCCAACTGAACATTGATGTGAAACTTGAAGATTGCAGTCCATTGGTGATCCCCATCAGACTTGGCAGAACTAAAACAATTTTCATGTGAAGAATGGACAAATATTTCACCATCTCACTATGTAAAGCTGGTAGAGACCTTCCCACAAAGACTCATAGCAGTCATTGCTGCAAAAGGTTCTTCCACCAAGTACTGACTGAAGGGGCTGAATACTTTTACAGCCAGTGAAGTTTGATTTGTATATGTTTTTTTCAGGTATTCCTGACATGTAACCTCCTTCCACTATTAACAGTGCTTCGTTTGATCTCTTCAGTTATGAATAAAAAAAGTTCATTTGGAAAAATTGTTTCTACATAACTCGTAATTCATCTAAATGTGGCAATTTTGGTAAGGGGTGAATACTTTTGAAGGCACTGTGTATGTCCAGCATTATGAATGTCAACACCAGAGGGCCCTCCAGCTGATGGTATCGCAGGAAATTTCAAATGATCAATGTTCAGGATCCTGAAGAAAAGCATGAAAATGATCGTTATGTTTTGCATATCATTCTCCACCTTTTTCTTTTACTGTTGGAGACATCTTGACATTCTCTTATTACTCTTACTAATTTGCTCTTATTTTCGATTTATTTAAAGAACGACTTAGGAGATAACATGTTGTCATTAAAAGTAGATAGAGCTGGCTGTCCGATGTTTCTACCTGCGATTGAAAATCTAACTCCATTAACCAATAGTTGGCCTGGTGTCCCGAAAGGATTATTAAGGCCTAATTTAAGAGAGATTGAAACCCAAATAAAGAATGAGATCAAACAGTACAAGTCGACAACCAATAAAAGAGACTTGCTAACTGGTTACTTGGTCATTGGGGTTTAAATACATGATGTAAAGTGGATGATGTAGAAACAGGGCTCATAATTATTATCGGGGAAGTTGCACACAAAAGAGCAATGTCTTTCAAATAGTTCGAGCACTTGTAACACGGTGCTAAATATGATATTTATTCACATCTACTCCCAACTTGTGATCATATCATATCTAATTAACAAACATTCAATTAGAACAACAAAATTTAAACATGCATTTCAATAAAATAGACATTATCAAAGATTTTCGACTTGCACTCGTCAGGATAAAACCACAAACAGATGAAGAAGAAGAAGAAGCAAACTCTCGTTTGTAAAGTTGCAATGTGATGTCCTCAACGTTGATTGGTTGAGAGAAAGAAAGGACGAGATTAGCTGATTGGTGGAACCATAGAGCATCATGAACAATGATTAGGCGGAGATGAATCACCAAAGTACCGGCGGAATCATAATGTTAATTTGGTGAGGGTTCGTGGGGGGGTGGGGGTGGTGGTTTTCATGATGACTCAACATTGACTGTGGTCGAGTTGTCACACAGTAAAGCCATCATCTTCAAAATAGATATTTTGCAAACTCCGCTGCACTCTTCGCCATGTATGGAACATCGCATGTGGGTTCCTGTCTACGTTTGACTTGACTTGCGTCTGTCGTTACATTGCTTCAATTGACGAACGAGCTGAGAAAGGCACGTATAGTGAGCATTCACATGTGATTGACCGTCTGAAACAAAAACGGTTTGGTTCCTTCATTAGTAATCTCTCCAAACATGTGCTTAATTTGTCAGATCATAAACTATCTGCGATCGAAGAATTTGTCTTGGCTCATGGTTTCACATTCAGTATACTGAATTGTAACATCAAGTAAGAGGTGTTTGTGGTGTTTGAGCTTCTGTACGTTCAGCTGTTCCAGCATGGACCAGTATCCAATGAGGCAAACAAAGTACTTGAGGCCAGACTAGCCGATCTCGCTTACTGTGGGATTCCAAATGATTTGTCTGATTTCCATATGCAGCGTGATTGCCTGGTCGCTATACGTGACCTCAAATCCAATCCTGAAATTCAGATTTGAAGACCAGATAAAGGCTCTGGCATTATTCTGAATAAGAGTGACTACATTGAGAAAATGGCTGTGATTTTGAGTGATGTGTCTAAGTTCCAACACCTTGGAAATACAACTGAACCTGACCACAAATCTCGTTTGGAGAAAGAAATGGCGAAAAGACTATTGCAACTCTGCAAAGGAGGAGACCTCTCTAACGAGGTTGACGACACAATTACAGTAGACCTGTCGGGTTGCAAAGACCAAGGATGTATGGTCTGCCAAAGACTCAATGATGGTGTTCCTCTACGGCCGATCCTTTCAATGACTGGCTCTGCACAGCATGAACTCACCAGATGGTGATGTGAACTTTTGCAGCCAGCACGAGGCAGTGTCTCAGAACATGTAATTGTGGATCCCTCCACCTTTGCCAATGGCATACGTTCCGTCACACACCTAAACGAGAATTCCACAATGTGCTCAAATGATATAGCCAGTCTATTCATGAATGTCCTACTGACAGAAGTGATCAAAACGCGCACTTCTGTATCATCGTGACTTGATGGCTCCACCGATCTCTGAGTCTGTCTTCGTTGAATTAATGAATATGGTGCCGTTCTGTTGAGTTCAGTTCCAATGATTCAATGTATACTCAGATTGATGGTGTCGTGATGGGATCCCCTCTAGGCCCCGTCTTGGCAAACATCTTTGTAGGTTACTGTGAAAAACGTGCCTTTGCAGATCCACATCCTGGAGTTCAACCCCCTTACATCTATTATATCAGTACGTGGATGACATCTTTGCTGTCTTTGAGTCAACCTCAGCATGTAATGTCTTCTTGGCATACGTGAACCCTCTCCATCAATCCCTAGAGTTCACCTTAGAGATGAAATGCTCCGGCGTTCTTGGACGTCTTAGTTGAGAAATCAGCCGGCGCTTAGAAAACCACAGTCTACCGTAAGTCTACTTTACCAGACAGTATACCAGGTGGGACTCTTACAGTTCGTCTAGACACAAGATTGGATTGATTGGTATATGCCTGGTGTTGGCTTAATGGTTCGGGTGGTGGGTTAGGGATCCTAGGATCCTGAGTTCAAATCCCACTAGGCTGTTGAATTAATACCAGGTGGGGTTGACTCTGCCTGTCATCCTTCTGAGGTCGGCAAAATGAGTGCCAGCTTGCTGGTATCCTGTGTCGGAGTGGCGCCGTCCAGGATTGTGTCCAATAGCCCAGGAGACTGCTTAAGCAGCACCAATGCTCTGCACAGAGTATGGTCCCAATGGATGGATTGATTGGTATATTGGTCAAGAGAGCAAGAAAGATCTACTCCACAGATAAACTCCATGCTGAAATTGAGACCATCAAGACTATTCTTCTTGACAATGGGTATCATGAACAGATCATCAATAGATATACAGGGTGGCCAGAAAGTCTGAAAACATAGATAATATTGTCATTCTGTTACAGTTTGAAGATGCCCTTGACGAAAGACAAACGCGCTGAGGTGATACTGCTGAGTGAACGCGAGGGCTGGTCATATCAACGGACAGCAGAACACACATCATCACGGAAGAGCTGCCGTCTCCCATAGCACAGTGGGGAAGCTGGTTCAAAAATTCAAGGATACAGGCATGTGCAGGGATTGATGGAAATGCTGCGTTCATTACAATTTTGCACAGCGCATTGAACTGTGCATTTCTCATGAGGGACAACACATTGAACATGTCATGTAATGTCATTGAACATATGTATTGTAATGTCAATAAACCATTTATAATGTAAATTCGCCTATGTTTCCAGACTTAGTGGCCACGTTGTATATACAAATTCCTGAACACACCAAATAATCCTATAATTGGGCCTGGTAAATGTCCTGTATACCTACGTCTACCATGGAAAGGCAAAGTGTCTTGAAAACCAGATCAAACATACGGTGTCCCATTCTTACTATGCTGTTCAACCACGAGTTACTTTCACCACCTGCCGGTTGCTTCCATCAGTCCAAAAAGATGTTCTGCTCGCCTCCAATATAAATAAGGTTACTTCCAAATTTCAGTGCTCGTGTGATGCTAGGTATGTGGGCCACACATCTTTGAGATTTAAGGGTCACATTGAACAACACGTCCCTTTGGGGATCAGACGGGGTCAGTCATCTGAACAGAGACAACCAATTCGGGCTTGTAAGAATGTACACAGTCGACAACTATTCCCTGTGCCTCTGCAATTGGTTATCATTTACTGAATAATCCTGAGTGTGCAGAGCAATGTCGTATTGGCTGGTTTAAAATCCTGAGTGGAGGACACTGTTTAGCTCACCTTCATGCAATGGAGACCACATTCATCAGGTCAACCAATCCTATTCTTTGTAGACAGAAATAATTTGTCTGAATTTTGTATCTATTTTGACTAAAATGGCTTGAATGTGTGACAACCCTACCACAGTCAATGTTGAGTCATCATGAAAACCACCACCCCCAACCCCCAACTAGCCCTCAGCTAATTAGCATTATGTTTCCATGGTACTTTGGTGATTCATCTCCACCTAATCATTATTCATGATGGTTCATTTCTGCCAACTCATTATTCATGATGCTCTATAGTTCCACCATTCAGGTAATCCCGTCCTTTCTTTCTCTAAACCAATCAACGTTGAGGAAATTACATTGTAACTTTATAAATGAGAGTTTGGTGCTTCTTCTTCATCTGCTTGCGGTTTTATCCTGAGGAGTGCAAGTCGAAAAGCTTTGATAATGTCTATTTTATTGAAATGCACATATCTACTTCATATCTATGTGTTCATAATATACTTTATGTACTTACAACCCTTTTTCTCACCGTCTCCCCTTGGGCAAATAATTCATGGAGAAAACAATAAAGAAGGATGAACATGAGAAAGTGGATGATTAAATCACTTTTAGGGATTATGGGGGTAAAAGATATGCCCATATTTGGGCAGGAAGATATGAGGGAACAGAAGAAGGATTCATACACTTTGAGGCTACAATAAATACATGGGAAGGAAATGTTCTGAAAGAAGATTGGGTGGAGTAAACGTGTTATTATTGTAACAGAAGCAAGACTCCAGCTTGTCAGCTATCCGGGCCGCACCGGAAGTGTCCTTTATTTTTCTAGCTCCGTTGAAGTAACCAACAACAACAACAACAACAACACTAAAGTTGTTTCTGAACTGCAGGCACTTCAAGCATATATTCAAACTCCAAGAATGTCATGCATGATCACGGATGCTCCATCTATGCTTTCAATCATCTGGTCCATAATCCTCTGAAAAATTTCAGGTGCACATTTCAGTCCAAAAGGAAGCCGAAGCACCCTGTACCTACCGAATGGTGTATTGAAACACGTCAGATCGGACGATTCCTCGTCCAGTTTGATTTGTAGGAACCGTGACTTCGCGTCAAGCACTGAGAACACCTTGGCATCAGTTATACTTGCAACGACCTCCTCAACCTTGCCAATGTGATGGTGCTCCCTCTTGATGACTTTGTTCAGATCAGATGGATCAAGACAGTCACAGTTTGTCATTTCTGAGAGATACCACCATTGAACTGATCCATTCAGTTGGTTCATTAACTTTGGCAATGTATTCATCGGATTCCATCTCCCCCAGTCGGGTTTTAATACGTGGCAAGAGGGAAGCTGGTTGTCGCCGCGAAGCAAGTACTACTCCCTTCACATCAGGTTGCAATTTCATTGTTTGCATGCCTGGCAGAGTTCCAGTATTTCGTCGCACTAGGTCCGAATATTCTTTCAACTCAGCAAGAATATCACCTGGGTCCACTTCAGCTCCAATGGAATCAAGTCTGATGATCAGACCCAGAACTTCAGCTGTAACTCCGGATATTATGTTTTCCTTTGAGAGAGCTACCACTTCAAAGGTTGTGGTGAATGTCTTGCCATGGTACTGAATAGGAAGATCCATGGCTGCTATGGGTTTTATCCTGTGATTTGAGTAGGTACACAATACCTTTGCTGATTGATGGAATTCGGCAGTGTGCATGAGACGCTGATAATTAATCAGATAGTATCATTGTGTTTCAGCGAGCTCCGGTATCAATTCTGAAGGTCACTTGCCTTCCTGATACTGCCTCCATTCATCACCTCGTGATGCAGCCGTTGTCTGCAGTGCACCGATCCGGAGAATTTGCCTATTGGTTTCATCCATGTACTAGGTTGTATCAGCACAAGCACCGTCCAACTGAGTTTTAACTGAATGTATGCTGGCACGTCGAAATTTAACTGAATGTATTACCACAGCGGTGGCAGCTGTCCTTAGGCTGGGGTCTATTATTGGTTGATCTCCTGTGTGATGACAGTTGTGGTGCTGGGTTCAATTGGTGGTTTGCCTCGCTTGTTTAGTGTACTGCAGCTACACTTGTGTCCTCATCACGGACAATGCGAACTTGAGTCCTTGAAAGTTCATATTGCTGACCCACTTGAAGAGCTTTGGCCAGCGTAAGTTCCCTCACCACTGTCTAGCAGGTGCTCCTGGACCTTCTCTCATACACACCTTGGATAATCGCATCCACGAGCACATGTTCGGATTGCACATACTCGCAGTCCAAGAGAATGAGGCGCAAGTCCTTAACAAAGTTGTCAAACGATTCCTCGGAACCTTGTTTTCTGTTGAACAGCCGATGCCTCGCGATGCGCTTGTTTTTTCGGGGACGAATATACAATTCAAATTTATCCAGAACTTTGTTGGGGTCATCCTTCTCACCTTCAGTCCATTCAAAAGTCTTGTATATCTCTTGTCCTTGTTCTCCGATCCATGTTCCAAGCCAGCCTGCCTTGCATTTGTCAGGCAGACCAGCCAACGGACCATCGAAAACAAATCCAACGTGATTTCAAAATCGAACAAATTCCTGAAATAATGAAGCCGAAACCCAGTCAATCGTGGGGTGCTCAAAGTTAACGGATGCCATAGTTTATGTATCTCAGATACCAGATTCAGGTGGCTCGAACGAACGGAGTTATTTGCAGATCACTTTTGACACCATGTAAAAGAAGCAAGACTCAAGCTTGTCAGCCATCCTGGCCACACCGGAAGTGTCCTTTGTTTTTCTAGTTCCGTTGAGATAACCAACAACAACAACAACACTAAAGTTGTTTCTGAACTGCAGGCACTTCAAACATATATTACAATTATCATTAAACAATGGGATGGTACATGTGATTGAACTTGCATGTGGATGGCCATGGGTGGTAATAGGGTACATATGGGTGATGGTATGGGAGATCGAGGGGTACAGGGTTTTTGGCAGGAATTGTAGGTAGCTTGCATGTGGATGGATGATAGTATACATGTGTAGTGATTGTGATATCTGTGGGGAGGTTTCATATGTGTGGTTGGTCTTTGTGCATTCATCACCCACCCAAAAAAGAAACAACAAGATCGAATGAGCTAAGATCCTCGTCCTCTTAATGATGACGTCATAAAAACGAATATGACGTCATTGTGTGATGTATCATGTTTGCGATAAATTATCTGTGCTAATGCCCTGCTTGATTCCCGCAAACAAAATTCAAACAGCTTGCCTAGTTTCAGAGATAATGGTATAGGCGATTTCCATTAGCGGCGATATTATGATGTCAACTTTTTTCTAGGAAGAATTTCCAAAATCGGAGATGGTTACTGCCTGCGCGTGGCTTTCTGCATATACATGGCAAGTTTCACGAAGATCCGATGAAAACTCTGGGTTGTGAAACAAAAAATGTCAAAAAATAGGAATGACGTCATAAAAATTGATATGACGTCAAGTGATGTATCATATGTGCGGTAATTTATCTCTGCTAATGCCCTGTTCGATTCCCGCAAACAGAATTCAAAAAGCTTGCCTAGTTGGAGATAATTTTTTAGGCGATTACCATTAGCGGAGATATTTTGACGTCATAACTTTTTTCTAGGAGGAATTTTCAAAATCGGAGATGGTTACTGTCTGCGCAAGGTATTTCTACATATAATGCCAAGTTTCAGGAAGTTTTGATGAAAACTGTAGGCTGTGAAACAAACTAGTTTCGGAGATAATGGTATAGGCGATTTCCATTAGTGGCGTAATTATGCCGTTAACTTTTTTTCTAGGAAGAATTTCCAAAATCGGAGATGGTTACTGCCTGCGCGTGGGCTTTCTGCATATACATGGCAAGTTTCACGAAGATTCGATGAGAACCCTGGGTTGTGAAACAAAAAATGTCAAAAAATAGGATGACGTCATAAAAATTGATACGACGTCATAGTGATGTATCATATGTGCGGTAATTCATCTCTGCTAATGCCTTGTTCGATTCCCGCAAACAGAATTCAAAAAGCTTGCCTAGTTTGAGATTTTTTTAGGCGATTTCCATTAGGGAGATATTTTGACGTCATAACTTTTTTCTAGGAGGAATTTTCAAAATCGGAGATGGTTACTGTCTGCGCGGGTATATTTACATATATATGCCAAGTTTCAGAAGTTTCGATGAAAACTGTAGGCTGTGAAACAAATGAAACAAAAAACAAAAATGTCAAAAAATAGGAATGACGTCATAAAAATTGATATGACGTCATAGTGATGTATCATATGTGCGGTAATTAATCTCTGCTAATGCCCTGTTCGATTCCCACAAACAGAATTCAAAAAGCTTGCCTAGTTTCGGAGATAATTTTTAGGCGATTTCCATTAGCGGAGATATTTTGACGTCATAACTTTTTTCTCGGAGGAATTTTCAAAATCGGAGATGGTTCCTGTCTTCCTGAAATAATGTCTTGCTTTAGTCTTTGCTTTATATCTGTAAAAAAGGGTACTTTTACATATATACGCCAAGTTTCAGGAAGTTTTGATGAAAACTGTAGGCTGTGAAACAAAAAAGTCCACAAGAACAACGTAAGACTTAGAGATCCTCCACGAGGATCTAAAAATACAGCAACATAAAAAAAAAATTTCGTTTAAATATTATTTTGTTTGCATGTGTGGCACCTTCCCCCTCCCCCTCCCCACATTGAGATTGGGTTTGTGGCCTGAGATGGATTTGTTTGGTTTGGTGTTGGTGTCACGCAGGTATGCCTGGCCTTTAAGACCTTTTAAGACCCCTTAAAACCTTGAACAAGCCCTAAGAACGTTAAGACCCCTAAGACTCCTCAGAATCTTGAGACCCCAAAACCCTGAGGATCCTTAAGACCTCATTTACCTGTAAGACCCTTTCAACACTTTAGACACCTTTAGACCCCTTCACCCTTTAGACCTTTTATACCCTTCAGTCCCCTATAACCTTGAGACCTTCACACCCCTTAAGTCCCTTTAGACTCCTTACACCCTACATGTTCAACAGCTTGGACTCGACCATTTAGAGCTTTAGACCACTTAGACCTTTTTAGACCCGTTTTACATGTTTGAGAGATTAGATTCCTTTGACCTCTTAGACCCTAACTACTATTGGAAGGCACCCTTTAGACTTTTAAAGCATCTAGAACCTCTTATGTGCACACCACACAAGTATCTATACACTTCTTGCATAACACAGACTATACTTTTTTCAGCAAGTAATGTGCAAACACGACCCACACAGGGAGAGGGTACTCTGCTCGTATTCTTGAAATGTGCATTTCAAACTTTTATTGTTACTTCTTCAGATCTATTTCTCATCCTAATTCATCAAGATCGACAAACATACAAAACCCCTCTCTCCTCCCCAAAATGCAGTGATAGGTCACAGTGGTACATCCATATCGATAAGCTTGGCATGTAGTTTCTCCTCCTGATTCCACATATCTTTGTCCTTCTTTCCCTCTTCCTCGTACTCTGTAGCCGCTGATAACACAGTCAATTTGTTTGGGGAACGTAAAACCGAAAACGACGGCCCGGACACTATTTGCTCGAGTACCATGATAGCATTGTTCGTAATATCTCGGTTTACGAACAACATGCATTCCTCAAAAGTTTGATTTTTTCCATTGATATAATCAGGGGTTCACATCACTGGTACGCAGGTACTCATGTGCGGTAAAAAAAAAAAATCAAAAAAATCTGATATACAGTACTGTACTGTTATTTCAAATTTTAAGTGCACAAAATGAAGTTTATAAATGATAACATTATAAGATATAAGTTATATTGTAACTTATAAGACAAAAAAAAATAGATCTCACGAGAACACGTGATCAAAGAGAAAGAACAGGTTTTCTCAGCCGGTGTTGGTAACATTGTTCCGTGCAAATTTTGATAACTGATATCCTGCAATTTCAAAATTAAGTTTATACATGACAACATTATAATTTACAAGTTATATTGTAGGTTTATAACTTATACGATGAAAAAAAAAATTGAAGGAGAACACGTCAGGAAGGAGGAAGAAGAGGAGTTTGAGGAGCTTCCGGAACGAAAAAAAGAGTGGCTTGTGAATGTTTCGACTGGAGCGGATGTTCTGAGAAAGTGCTTATAGTCCAGTCAAATTAGTATCTTCACCCACCACTAATTGCAAAATAATCATTTCCACTGCAGTGCATGTCAGTAAGACCCCCTAATCACCATACTAAAAGTCCTAAAAAATCCTAGCATGGGAAAGTAGTGTAATTTGCATAACATGAAAATTAGCTTCCGCCATAAGAGAAAATTCATATTTTCGCGATAACTTTGCATCTAAGTACCCAATTGAAGCAAATCAAGTGTCCAAACCCATGTTTTCAAGGTCAATGAACATGATAGGCACATTTGAAAATTAATATTTTGAATATAATTTGCATATTATGAAAATTAGTTTCAGGAATTAGAGAAATTTCTAATTTTCACTATTATTTTCCATATAAGGAACAAATATCCAAACCCATATTATGAATATAACTTGCATAAAAATATGCATATTAGCTTAAATCAAAAATTTCAGATAACTTTGCATCCATGTGCCTGATACAAACAATAAAGTCATATAAAAGCAAGTATGAAAAATTAACTAAAGCAGCAACAAGCAATACCTGAAATACTTAAAGTGGTGACACCCAATCAAGATGATAAGATACATTTAACACTGGTTTTCACTGCTAATCGGTAATGTGGTTAATGTTCTTAATGAATTTTCAGGTAACATATCAATCAGTATCACTGCTGTCATTTATCTCCACCCAAGATGAATTAGCGCAACTTATACCTTTACACACCCCACACATCCATGTACAGTCAATGGGAATACGCTTGCAGGTGCATCTGCTGGTGCTACACCCGGTCTTGCAGGTACACCTGAATATATTGGTCATCTTCTCTGGTGCAGCGGGGAGATGTGTCTGCATCATACCTGACCAT
>CM068959.1:79764993-79780960 GCA_035128595.1 Eptatretus atami | reverse complement strand
CCTTATGTTAAGAAACCGTTGCGGCCTGTTTCACATCAAGGCATTGGTGAGCAGGCCGAACAAAATGGCAACTTCAGACCCCAGCGAGCTGACAATGAGCTGAGCAAGATGACGCACACCATCTTTGTTAAGGTTTATTTTGTTTGTTTGTTTTTGTGGTGTGCGCCCCCTAAATTATCTTCAAAGGGGTGTTTTAATTAACCAAACACCCTATTTTCACTCATGCACTCCCTTAGAGTTCCCTTAGTATACATTCAACATTTGGGGCTGCGAGGTTTCATGGATTTGGAGTTATGGAAGAGGCAGGCACACACACACACACACAACACACACACACACACACACACACTGACATTTATTATGATGGATAACCTAATGTGTGCAAAAGGTTTTTCTTTTTCCAATTACAAGTAAGTAAATATAGGTCAAATCCCACTGATCAATTTCATCAAAAGTACATAAAATATAGAAATATCCAAACAAGAATTTTAAGGAGAGGAAAAAAGGATTATTTATGAGGCAAACAGCTGAATGTCAAAATGATATCAATAGTACTGGGAAAATAATAAATGGTGTGGCTTGGAAAGAAAGAAAATTTTTTTTTCCTCTCCTGCAGCAATAAAGCTTCATTATGCTTTAATTGAAGCTACTGTCACGTTTGTGAGGGTGGGTAGTACTGCCATAGAAAATGTATGGAGTAGAGTGGTCCATGTACGAGTAGTTAGCCCATCTCAATGTGATTAAAAAGGAAACGTTAGCTTCATGATTGTCTTGTTGGTGCACCATTTTGGGGGGGGGGGGAATGGTGCATGGTAATAATTAGTTGGAGAGTTAAGGGATTAAGGTTAAACGATTGTACGTGCAACCCCTTGTAAGGTCTCCTTGGGTGAGGCGCCGAGGTGAGGCCGAAGTGAGAAGAAAGAGAATGGCGGGACGTGGATCGCCTCCCAAAGGGCAGAGTTTTAATTGCAGCTGAGACGTTGCCCCCAAGAGGGTGGATTTTTGGGACCTCTGGGGAGAGCTCGCAAGACTGTGTGTGAAACAGGGAGAAGGAGATCGCAGAAGAAAAACAGTTGCTCTGTCCGTGGTGCCTGCTGCCTTCTCACATCCCTGCCTTTGCCCTGTTCGTGCTTCGTTCGATTCTGCTTGCCTGTTATCATCCCTGGTTCCTGCTTGTGTTCCTGACCGTCGCCTGCTCCTGTTTCATCGTTCCTGCCTTGTGCCTTCGTCATCTGCATCATTGCCTGTTTGTCTCTCCTGACAGCCTCCTCACCGCCTGCCCCCTGACAGCCCCTCACGCCTGCCCCCTGACAGCCCTCACCGCCTGCTCGTCCACCACAACTGAGGCCTCACCCGGTTTTCTTGTCCCACCCCCCTCCTCCCTCCCATCTGTGAACAAGTCTGGAGTGTGGCGCCATAGATTTTATTCTCATTGTGTATAATTATTTATTGAATCCACATCCCCCCTCCCCGCATATTCTTCCCTCATATCCCTCTGTCAGGTTCAATCTACCCTTGATATTTGTTGGGAAAAAAAGCCCCTTAAATTATATCAAGGTTCTCGTGGTACTTTCTGCGATCCGCAGATGCTCAAACCCGCCATTAATCAGACACAGTCCAAGGGAGGTAACAGCCAATTCCGTCCATCAGTCAGTGTCAGTATTAACCAGCAAGGACAAAACAATACCAATGGCCATCGGAGAGCATTTAAATGGTTACTTTATTCATATTGGTCAAAACTGAGCAAAGATTATTCCCACTGCAATTATGTCGTTTGCTAACTTTTTGGTGGACCCTCATTTGAATTCATTACTTTTTAGCCTCGTCTTGCGTAGCGAACGCTGGCTCTAAGAGAGCTCGTTGTTGTTGTTGTTGTTGTGTTGTTGTTGTTGTTTGTTGTTGTTGTTCTTTGCGTATTCTTCTTCTTCTTCTGCGTCTTCCTCTTCTTCTTCTCTTCTTCTTCTTCTTCTTCTTCTTCTTCTTCTCTCTTCTTTCTTCTTCTTCTTCTTCTTTCTGGTGAAGACAAAACCTTTCCACGTCGTGTTGCGAACGCTTGCTCCAACAGAGCTCCGCTTTGTTCTTCTTTTCTTCTTCTTCTTGTTAACTGGTGGAATGACGCGGCTCTGGACACATTTGTCCTTGTTCTCTTCCGACTCATGAACTTCTTCTGACGTATACATTTATTTGGGCGGTGTATAGGCAACTGACAGCTCTATATACACAAAAAAAATGAAGCAAAAACAGACTGACTGGTTATCTATCTATAATTCCAGCAATGTGGTGTGTTGTCTGTTCTGTGTCTGTGTCTGTGTCTGTGTCTGTGTCTGTGTCTGTGTCTGTGTGTCTGTGTCTGTGACCGCTGTTTCTCGACACCACTGGTCCGATCTAATTTGAAACTTGCCAGGTATATTGCTGGGGCCCTGTGGATGTGCCTTTTTCAAGGTTTGATATTAATCAGACAAGTGTTTTCCCAAGTTATGGCCATTTATTTACCAACCAATGACAAGAACGTGGCTGCGTAGGCCGGTGCGCGGCCGGGCCGACGATGACGTCACGTGGCCGTGCCGGTTACGATGGGGAAACGGCACCTCAGTTACCGTGGCGTTTGGAGTGGCAATGGTCAATGGCAGCGAATGTCATGGCAAGCAAAGACAGGGAGGTAAACTTGATTTTAATTTTGGATTTTAATTAACTCTCTGTGTGTAAGTATGACAGCAGTTGTTACTTTCAATGAAAGCGATAATTCGTGGAATGATGTGAACATTCCGTATGGGCACGCACCACTTCCGATAACCTTAATGTATTTCTAATAATTTCTCGATTTCTTATCGCATTTATAGATAAACACAATGCCCAATGCAGTCGTCGTTTACGAGAGCGAAGGAACGGCTGTGTGGTTGTTGAAAGTTTTTTTTGGTTTTTTTTTTGCACGTACGGGCACAGCGAGAGCGAAGGAACGGCCTGTGTGGTTGTTGGAAAGTTTTTTTTTTGGTTTTTTTTTTTGCAGTTACGGGCACGCGAGAGCGAAGGAACGGCCTGTGTGGTTGTCGTTTCTGGCTCGCGGTTTGAAGGTTTTTGTTTTTTTGGGGGGTGGGGATCTGACGTACGGCACGCACGTACGGGCACGCGAGTGAAGGAACGGCCTGTGTGGTTGTTTCTGGTCGTGTGGTTGAAAGTTTTTTTTTTTTATTAATATATTTTTTTGGCAATAGGCCAACGCACGTACGGGCACGTACTAGTAATTCCAAACACCTCACTGCACTGGAAAACGTGGGGACAGGAATACTGTACTGTAAACGGTGAAGACTAAAACCCTACATGGAGGCAGGCAGCGCTGCACGAGACACATTTACATTGGAATTTGGCTCTAAAACTCTGAAAGCTTTTCTTCTAAATTTTATCAATGCTTGGAAGGTAAGTATCCCTGCATGTTCGTCAAGACACTCGCACAATGTTTCAAATGAAGATGAAACTCCACTTTTTTCATTGACAGATTGCCTGTTAATGTAAGTGTCGGCTCGTCTCTCTCCTCCTCGTCCTTCCTCGTCCTCCTACCACCCCCTCGGTTATAATAATGCTGTTTTTAGTGTACATGGGTCTGTAATCACCAATCAAATTCACTAAGATCTGGCAATTCTTTCATCATGATGGTTCATTCATCCAGTTGGTTCTCTACTTCATGCAAGTGCGTTCCTCATCAGGCAAGCAATATGCTCCGTATTTACACTATTGTGAGGTCCCTCTACATCCATCCATTGGAACCATACTCTGTGCAGAGCGTTGGTGCTGCCTAAGCAGTCTCCTTGGCTATGGTACAATCCTGGACGGGTCGCCACTCCAACACAGGATACCAGCAATCCTGGCCACTCTAGCAAACGACATAATTGCAGTGGGAATAATCTTTGCTCAGTTTTGACCAATATGAATAAAGTAACCATTTAAATGCTCTCCGATGGCATTGGTATTGTTTTGTCCTTGCTGGTTAATACTGACACTGGACTGATGGACGGAATTGGCTGTTACCTCCCTTGGACTGTGTCTGATTAATGGCGGGTTTGAGCATCTGCGGAAATCGCAGAAAGTACACGAGAACCTTGATATAATTTAAGGGGCTTTTTTCCCAACAAATATCAAGGGTAGATTGAACCTGACAGAGGGATATGAGGGAAGAATATGCGGGGGAGGGGGGGATGTGGATTCAATAAATAATTATACACAATGAGAATAAAATTCTATGGCGCCACACTCCAGACTTGTTCACAGATGGGAGGGAGGAGGGGGTGGGACAAGAAACCGGGTGAGGCCTCAGTTGCTGGTGGACGAGCAGGCGGTGAGGGCTGTCAGGGCGAGGCGGTGAGGGCTGTCAGGGGGGCAGGCGGTGAGAGGCTGTCAGGAGAGACAAACAGGCAATGATGCAGATGACGAAGGCAACGCAGGCGAGGAACCGATGAAACAGGGAGCAGGCGACGGATCAGGAACACAAGCAGGAACCAGGGATGATCAACAGGCAAGCAGAATCGACGAAGCACGAACAGGGCAAAGGCAGGGATGTGAGAAGGCAGGCAGGCACCACGGACAGAGCAACTGTTTTTCTTCTGCGATCTCCTTCTCCCTGTTTCACACCAAGTCTTGCGAGCTCTCCCCAGAGGTCCCAAAAATCCACCCTCTTGGGGGCAACGTCTCAGCTGCAATTAAAACTCTGCCCTTTGGGAGGCGATCCACGTCCCGCCATTCTCTTTCTTCACTTCGGCCTCACCTCGGCGCCTCACCCAAGGAGACCTTACAAGGGGGTTGCACGTACAATCGTCTTAACCTTAATCCCTAACTAATTATTACCATGCACCATTCCCCCCCCCCCCCCAAATGGTGCACCAACAAGACAATCATGAAGCTAACGTTTCCCTTTTTAATCACATTGAGATGGGCTAACTACTCGTACATGGACCACTCTACTCCATACATTTCTATGGCAGTATCTACCCACCCTCACAAACGTGACAGTAGCTTCAATTAAAGCATAATGAAGCTTTATTGCTGCAGGAGAGGTAAAAAAAAATTTTCTTTCTTTCCAAGCCACACCATTTATTATTTTCCCAGTACTATTGATATCATTTTGACATTCAGCTGTTTGCCTCATAAAATAATCCTTTTTTCCTCTCCTTAAAATTCTTGTTTGGATATTTCTATATTTTATGTACTTTTGATGAAATTGATCAGTGGGATTTGACCTATATTTACTTACTTGTAATTGTGAAAAAGAAAAACCTTTTGCACACATTAGGTTATCCATCATAATAAATGTCAGTGTGTGTGTGTGTGTGTGTGTGTGTGTGTGTGTGTGTGTGCCTGCCTCTTCCATAACTCCAAATCCATGAAACCTCGCAGCCCCAAATGTTGAATGTATACTAAGGGAACTCTAAGGGAGTGCATGAGTGAAAATAGGGTGTTTGGGTTAATTAAAACACCCCTTTTGAAGATAATTTAGGGGGCGCACACCACAAAAACAAACAAACAAAATAAACCTTACAAAGATGGTGGTGCGTCATCTTGCTCAGCTCATTGTCAGCTCGCTGGGGTCTGAAGTTGCCATTTTGTTCGGCCTGCTCACCAATGCCTTGATGTGAAACAGGCCGCAACGGTTTCTTAACAATAAGGCATTCATTTTTTTTTTCCACTTTCTTCACTCATATTATCGAATGCCTCATCTTCATTCCCATTAATTACTGTATACTTCACTTTTGTAAGTGTTTTAGTTTTCAAATTAGGAGCTTAGAGCGATATTTTTGCATTATATGATGCAATTTTCCATGATGACCTCTCACGGACAAATGAAAGTACATAATCAAATTAGGACTGGCTTTGAGGATTGGATCATGTGGACTAAATAAGTGTTGAAATCTGTAGTGAAATTTGAAAATGTTAAGAAATTAGCGGTTTTTATTTTTCCAGGTGTGTCCCATTCCCAATCAGGTTGCTATCGCTTGACAAGCCAGCCATTCCTTATCAACCGTTTGGGTAGAGTGCTTGCTTGATTGCTTAAGCCTCTTGGCGAGCACTCTACAAGCTGCTTGGTTGTTCGTTTGCAAGCCATGGCATTACATGGAAAAAGTACCTGCACTGTCCCTCTGCAAAATACAACCAAAAATACATCGATCAACAGACAAAGTTCAAACTCCACCCACCTGCGTTGGATCCCGTGGTGCCGTGTGGTGCCTCGGGAAGTGGCTTGCCCACTGAAAATGTTGTGGAATTTTTTTTTTACATGATGTTTCCCTTTTTGTGCAATCTGCTTTCATTATTTGACCCATCACTTCAACATAGATCGATACATATAGAAAAAATTCAACGTTTCTTTTTAAAATTTTCTTCAAATGTTTTGTTGGACTGCTTCCTTGAGTACTTAAGCCACTTGGTGAGCACTCTACATGCTTTGATCTATTCAAGCTTCCATTGCAATACCATGGTTCGGTTCTCCGTGGGGACATCCCCGGAGTTAGGAAGGCAAAATAGGATTACAATGAGTAACAAATGTTTTTTGTGGCTATAAAGCAAGGAATCCCCATACCATGGCACGACGGCCGAGAGGTACACATACTCGCTCAAAGCTATCTAGCCTGAGTTTGAGTAATTAGTTCACATTTTTGTGCGATCTGCTTTCATTCAGGATGTTATTTCATTTCATTTCATTAGGAGCTTGGAGCAATGTTATATTCTCCATAAAAGTGAATGAGACGTTGATTGCGTTTTGTTTGTGATACTAATTCTCTGAGCGTCCAGGGTTAATCAACAAGAAGCTTTATAGGATCCCATTTTCTACCACAATACATCTTACTAGGGGTTTTAAACAGTCATTCTCTCACAATTCATAACTTATAAACACACAAGCCACCAACTGTCGCAGGGAAGGGTAGGAGTCCGGTGGGAGGGAGTGGAGTGGAGTGAGTGGAGTGGAGGGAGGGGAAGAGGTGGGTCCAGATGTAGTGGGGTAGAGTGGGAGGAGGCAGTGCCGTATATATGGAGAGCTTGCCACGATGACGTCATAAAAGGCGCCATTTTGTTTCCAAACCAGCCTCCAGTGCTCTGCAATCGTAGCTATTAGACATGAATTAACATACATGGATACATGATGAATGGTGACAGATGTATTTAGTTTCATATGTAAATGTATATTAATTTACTGTAAGCAACTGCATCTAACAGGGTGACACTTGATATCATTTTTCATGAATTTGAATAACCTGTACTTTTTACCGATATTGCTAAATACAGAGAGAAAGAAAGACAACACACACACACGCACACGCACACGCACACGACACACACACCACACACACACACACACACACACACGCACACGCACACGCACACACACACCCTTCCGTAATGATACGATTTAAATATTATATCTTCAGACATTGCGAAAAAGGAATTGACTATTTTCTGGAATTACAAGTGGGCCTGTAGACCTGAGTAAATTGTGAATAAATTAATTATTACATTTCAATTTTCTACCATGTACCATGTTCAAATTTCTGCCAAGAGTTCGACCATGTGCCAGCCATAAGAGGTTCATTAGCGAGAACACAAAACCAACAAATAACTCATAGTCCATAGGCTGGTGTTGGCTTGGTGGTTAGGGTGGTGGCTTGGGATCCTAGGGTCCTGAGTTCAAGCCCCGTTGGGCTGCTGAATTAATATACACCAGGAGGTTGACTCAGTCTGTCATCCTTCTGAGGTCGGCAAAATGAGTACCACGCACTGGTAAGGGGGCACATCATCAGTGGCATAGCCGTGTCCCAACCAATGATGCAACCAGCAGCCACAGGCTGAGAGAGAGAGAGAGAGAGAGAGAGAGAGAGAGAGAGAGAGAGAGAGAGAGAGAGAGAGAGAGAGACTCATAGTCCCAGATGACGAACCCTGAATAATATTTTATGATTAATGCATAATAATAACTAGAAAGGCACTGGGTAGAGTGCATACCTCTGCCATGTAATACCTTATCCACGAGAACATGTTGGGCCCATTACATTTTTGAAATATCAAGCTATATATCGTTTTTGGCCCTATCTCTCAATGGTGAAGAATCACTTTAAAAATTAAATCATTCTTGTATCCAGATCCAAACTCAGGTCTTCACTAAAATTGAATTGATTTGTCGTGGTCACACATCCAACCTGTCTACCAAGTTTCATCCAAATCCGTCCACATCTTTTTGAGATATCATGCTATGTATTAGTTTAGCACTATCTCTCAATGGTGAAGATTCACTGAAAAAAATTGTCGGATCTGGATGCGGATCTTCACTAAAATAGAATCAATTCTTCCTCGTGGCACTCCAAACCTGTCCACCAAGTTTTTCGTGTGAATCCATCCAAAACATTTTGAGATGTCATGCTATTTATAATTTTTAGCCCAATCTTACAATGGTGAAGGAGGAGGAGGAGGAGAATATTGGGACCATACTCTGTGCAGAGCGTTTGTGCTGCTTAAGCAGTCTCCTTGGCTGTTGGGCACAATCCTGGACGGGTCGCCACTCCGACACAGTACACCAGCATGCTGGCACTCATTTTGCCAACCTCGGAAGGATGACAGGCCGAGTTAACCCCACCTAGTATTAATTTAACAGCTGAGCGGGGTTTAGAACTCAAGACCCGAGGATCCAAAGTTCACCACCCTAACCATTAAGCCAACACCAGGCATAAACTCCATACAGGGTGTTTCAGAAAGATTGATACAACTTTGACTTCCTGCCATATCTTTGTTTTGTGACCTATACCATTAAATAAAAAAAATTTTCAGGGTTTGGTGGTGTTCTCATGGTATTTGTTCCCTGGGATTTCTAGCTCCGTAGCTCAACTATGCCATTGACAGTGAAACAGAAGACAAAAGTGGTGGCTCTGTGGTATGAGACTAAATCATATGTAGACACTCGCCGGAGGTTCTGCCGGGAATACAACCTCAGAACACATGATGGACCCACAAATGGTGCCATTCAACGTATTGTGAAACATTTTGAGCACAAGGGTACAGTGCACAACCAGAGCAAGGGCAACAGTGGCAGGCCAGCATCAGTAACCAAGAGCTAAGCAAACATCGACGCCGTGCGGGATTTTGCAGTGGACAGTCCCAAGAAGTCCCACCACCGGCACTCCTGGGAGCTAGGCATCAAACCAACATCAGTCTGGCATACCCTCACTAAGGAACTGAAGCTTTTCCCATACATCATCTCTATTAGGCATAAACTGAGTCAAGATGACATGAGAAGGAGACTTGATATGTGCAATTGACTCAATGACAGGATGGAGCAGTAACCAAACTAGACGAACCTGGTCTGGTTCAGTGATGAAGCCCATTTCCACTTGAATAGTGCCATCAACAACCACAACAACATTTTCTTGGGGGCAGAACCACCAGCGGAGATCATTGAGAGGTACCTGAAAGGGCCTAAGGTCACATGCTTCTGTGCCTTCAATGACAGATGGGGAACGTTAGGGCCTTACTGGTTTGAGAATGACAACAGCAGGATGGTGACGATCAACGGTGAGCGCTTCCGGGTCATTGCTCCAGAAGTTCCAAAATGATCTCGCCCAAAAGCTCACCTCCAACCAGCTCAGCATGACCTGGTTTATGCAGGATGGTGCTCCCCTGCATACAGCTGGTGACACCATCACTTTCCTGAGGCAGCTCTTCAGAAACTGCCTCGTTTCCCTGGGTACCACTCATGACTGGGAACCCCATAGCCCAGACTTGAACCCTCTGGACTACTGGTTCTGGGCAGCTGCCAAGGGCTCTGTCTATGCCAACCACCATGCCACACTGGATGATCTGAAGCAGGAGGTGTCAGACTACCTCCAGGCAGTGCCACATGTGACCTACAGGAAAGTTGGACAGAACTTTGGAGTCAGGATCAATGCCTGTCTGAACCGCGGAGGGGAACACATCGAGAACGCCAATTACAAGGATTTTGCGTAAATGCCAATTTCAGACCTTGGGCTCTCACTAACTCGAGCAGTGACTTATTGCATTAGCAATAGGTGATGGAAAATACCATGTCATAAACTTTCAAGAAATGTTTGGTTCATGTTCCTGAGGTTTCTGTTTCTTTGTAAACAAACATTTAAAGTTGCATCACTCTTTTTTGAAACACCCTGTATATGTACGGCACTGGGAGGAGGCAGGGCTGGGGTGGCATGAGAGGGGAAGGGTTGTGAGGAGGGACCCGGCGTTGCCCGACAATACCATGTACCTTTGCTAGTTATGCAATAAAATTCATTTAAAGGGGGGGGGTTTATTGCCGACACAGAGGGTGTGGAAAATGGTGCTGAGACCGATTTAGTGTATGCTGTGTGAACATAATTAATATTTTCCCCATATTTCATTCAAAAATGTTTCAACCATTACAATTCTTTCATCTAGTACCATAGATATGAAATAATGTTGAAGTTGTTGCCTTGTTCTTATTCATAACAAATGTTCCTAGTTAATTTCTTCTTTTCTTCTTCCACACTCCCATCCACCACCAGACATCCCAATGTGAGCACTGCCGCTGTGAGTCTAATGGTGAGGTGGCCTGCGTGGTGGCTGACTGTCCCATTCCTGAGTGTGTGAACCCTGTTTACGAACCTGAACAATGCTGCCCCATCTGTCAACACGGTGCGTGGTACATGCAAGATCCTTAAACCTTCCCTGGTGCGTTAATGAGGGAGTGGAAACCTCTGGTGGATGATGCACGATACATTGTGTGTAAAAATGAAGTCCAGAAAGGCAAGGCAGTAGAGATTGCATTCACATAATTATATTCTTTCGAAAATAGGTCGTCATTACTTGCAGATATACAATATCCAAAAGAAAAATTTCCCAAAACTTTCAAACGAGATGTTTTTATTATAATAATTGGTTTTTTTTTTTTACAGGCTATCAGGTTGTGTGCGGAGCTGTAACACAAATCACACACACACACGTCCAGACAGATACATGAAACATCAGACATGACATTCACACAAACAAACGCTGCTGAGATTGATGGGGGAAGTAACGTCTTTCCCAGAATACTCTGGGTACCAGCAACATAATCTTTATGACATCACATTTCTCTCTGTATTCAGCGGGGCAATCAAGGAAGAATTTCCTCCTGCCCATGATGCCATCTATGGGGTTTTTTTTTTTTCCATGCTCTCGCCTTTAAATGCTGAGCATCGAACGAGGAAGAAGCACGTACCATTTATTAAGACTTTGGTATAACTCAGGCGGGGTTCAAACCACCGACATCCCAGACTTGGAGCAGACGTTCTAACCATTATGCCACCGAGTATGTTATGGAAATAACATTCATGAACTTCGAATTTTCATTTGCACAATTAATTTGGTACCAAACAACCGACAAACATTGCTAATAGTACATTCAATAATATTTGAAATTACAGAGAGGACTGTAGGGAATTATTTCATCCTGAGCTCTTTTATATATACAAAGTTATTTGGTAATTGGAGTCATTAGAAACACGAAACTATGCAGATTAATGAATGTGAATGATGAGCACAACAGAAAAGTGACAACATTGATGATAATCTCAAACAGATTAATTGCTTACATACACCAGTGAAACAAAATAGGCACACCATACAGGGCAATTGTCTGTTATCGTTCACAAGTGTGATGAGCAAGCAATGGCAAGACTGTGGTGCATGGTGTCACTTAAACCTGGTGAATGAGGTGGGTGAGGCAAAACTTCCCCTTTTTCAGGAATCAAGCAGATCACGGACATTGCAGTTTGGATGCGGCAAAGCAGCATTCAGAAAAGGTGGACCTGTGTGTGCAATACAGGTTAGATGATCATGTAAAACCAAATGGTAGAAGTCTTCACTCTTCATCCACTGCAAAATCCAGTGGAACTGCCCACTTTAGCTGAACTTGAAAGTGGTTGGAACCTTGATGGTCCATTGTTAGGATTAGAGCTTTTTAGGATTGTTACGCGTGGCCTCCATGCCCCAAGCCCAGGGTGAGTGCCCCGCAAGTACACGAAGGGTCACACGGCAGACAATGACAACGATCACTTTCAACTTTCAGTCAATTGACAACCAACCAGATGATAACCAGTGACATAAAACAGAAGGAGGAACTTCAAAAGAGTTTATTAAAACCCACTGTTAAAATGCACTAATACAAATCAGTAATAATTATTCAATCACAAGTCAATCACAATTCAATTACAATTCAATCAATAAGTCATGAGTAACTGTAAACTTCTGCACAGGAAAATACAAGTCAAGGTCAATGCTTTTTACATCTCAAAGTTACACACGTAAGTTCCAATGCGGTTTCAAATATTTCAACAACTTTTACAAAGACAATTTTCCTTTGAGAAAGGCAACTTTACACTCATGTTTTACTTCACCCCCTTTAACAATCTTCGTGCCATGAATCAAAGTTAAAATCTTGCCGTGTCCGAACGTGCATTTAAACCTTTCGCTATGTCGAAACAAGCGTGCCGACAAATTAACCTTTTGTCATGTGGAAACAAATGTGCAGTTGAAGCAAGTACGCAGATGAATGGTCGTGCAGAGATGAACCTTGAAGACTGGCGATCAGCTATATGTTTAAAGATTGAGTGAGCCCCGTGGGAATGATCACTCAGGATGAATAATCTCACCACGTTTCCAGCCGAACTGCGAGAAGGAATGAGGAAGGGTGAATGATCTTGGCGCTGCAGCCCAGGGAAGCTGTCGGCATGAGGTATGGTTTCGCACCCCAAGTACTTGGTTGGCTCTTCGTGAGCACAACCGATCTGCCAGCAGGAGTGAATCCGTACACCAGCCAGGTGCACTGGATCAATAACCAGGTCTGTGGTCACCGTGTGCTCAATGCAAAAGCTCACAACGCTGTCGCAGCCTGTCTCCCACTGTGCGCAGGACTCCATCGTTCCAAGGCTCCACACGCTGCTGGAGCTGGATCTCTGGTTCACCTCCAAGATCTCGTCCGTGTCGCATCTGTCTTTCCTTCTCCCGAACACTCGTCGCTTCAGCCATGGTTTCATCCATGAGATTAGTATATAAATATGCAGTATATAATATGCATGCAGTATATAAATTTATATATCTTAGTATATAAATTTATATATCTTAGTATATAAATATGCATGCAGTATATAAATATATATATGACACGATCAGTGGTACCTGGCGTTGCCAAGCAATGCCAGGTCCCTCCCCCCCCCCTTTCCCCTTCCTCCCTCCTCCCATCACACACTCCTGGACTCCCATCCATTCCCCAGCCGATTTCCCCACACCCGCATTGCACGGTGGCACGCCCCATGTGGTTTCGATGCCACAGCACTTCCGCTCCCGAGGCTTTGGCGCATAACCTCCTCCACAGTGCCACGCACAACGGGCCCGAGTTTGAGTTCAGATCGCGCGCCCGCAAAACCGGCACACCGCACATATAACCAAGGACAGGCACGCACACATCCCACAGAGAGTCATTTGTTCCCATTTCTACCACGTTCATGTGTGCTGTCTATGTACCTCTTCGCTTGCAGAAACGACTGACTATTAATATATTGCAGTAATTATTAGTATATTTATATTAATATTTTGTAATGAAAGTACGGACAAAATGGTGCAAAGCAAAAAAAAAAGCCTCTTCACTTGCTGCAACAAAAAAGTTCCTCTTCACTTGCAGAAACTACCGACTATTAATATATTGGCAGAACTATAACAGTATATTTACATTAATATTTTGTAATGTAAGCAAATCACCCAAAACAGAAAGAGCAAACTGCGTATGTAAATACCCCAAAAAATAAAAGGACCCCTGTGGGCTGCGCCGTCGTGGATTGCAAAAGCAGGTTATGAATCACGGCGTTTCACTCAAGTTACACTTTCTGCACATTCCATAACCTTTTCTTCACTCAATATAATCGTCCGAACAGTAGAAAAAGTTAAGTTTAATGCCTTGCTTAAATAAACACATTTCATTGTTTAAAAAAAAAAGTTATAAAAATCGCAAATTTGTTTAAAATTTTCGGATTTTACGCCAGATTTCGCCACTTCTTTTTGTCCACCAGATGCAGTTCTCAAATCCGACAACATTTCGATTATATACTTTAATTCGTCCGTGAGAGTGCATCGTGTTTCCAAATCGAAGCCTGTTTGAATAGGCCGAACAAAATGGCGAATTACGACTCCCATCGAGTGTGAGCGAGGTGTCTGAGGGTGTCCAAGGATGCGCCTGATAAAATATATAATTAAATAAGGCCGTTAATTATCTTCAAACACCCAATTTTCAGTCATGCACCTCCTTGGAGTTTTGTTCGTATGCATCCAAAGTTTCAGGCTGCTAGGTATTATGGTTTGGCATTATGGAGGAGACACACTGATGCACTGATACACACTGACATTTATTAGTATAGATACTTAAAGGTAACTGTGATATTATATTGACTTTGACAGAAATTTGAATTATTAGCGACCTACATTGCACACTTTTAACTTCCCACAAAGATGAAAACAACCCGAACTTTTGCTCATAATATGTTGTATGTATGTATGTATGTATGTATGTATGTAGACAGTATATACATACATGAACACTCGTACTCATGCACCATGCTCTACAGAGAATGTAGGTTATGCTTAAGCAGTTTCTTGGCTATGGCTGCAATCCTGTTGGTTCATCCTTCTGAGGCTGGATACTCAAGACGATCTTGAATGCTCCACTGCAAAGATAGTATGTGGTGCACCACTTCATCTTCCAGGAGAAATCTTCTTAGTGCTGATGACACTTTGCCTGATGCCACCAACTATGCCAGCCAACTTTGTTTGGCCATGTAGGGCCTCCGGCTGACGTTGACACATACGCCTTCATCATGCCCACTGGTTTTTATTCCCCAGGAATTTTATACATGCACCCACGTAATCATAGGGTATGCCGCTGTTCAGAAACCCTTACAGCAACCGAATGATGGGCCTTACAAAATCCTACAATGCTCCGATAAGACCTCTATACTTGATATTAATGGTGGTCGTGATACAGTCGACATAGATAACTTTAAGCCAGCTTTTCTTGACGCAGCACCAAAGCCAACCATCCCACTGACCAACAGGTCAACACCGACTACAACAATACCCTTACCATTGTATACGACTCATTCTGGGTGTCATCTATGTGGTGTATGGGCGTGGAGTGCTGTAGGAGCGTGGAGTGCTTATGATAATAGTCACGTGGTTAGGGGTTCATATATCTTTACGCGCCCGCTAGAGGCTCTGAGTAGTGTACATCCGAGCACGCAATAAAGCAGAGTTACTACTATACTCTCACTCTCCGTGTCTCACTGCACCTCGGACACTACAGTTGGTGACGAGGATGGGATCGAATCACCGCTCATGGCAAAGTGCCTGCTTTCATCGGCGATGACTTTGAGTTGTTTCCGGAGCAATTGGATTGCCAGGCGCACACGGCGCCGGAAAAATCATCGCAGCTGGCGCGGTACGAGTTCGATCACCTGGCAAGGAGCCCGGGGGAGTGCATCGCGGTTTTCGTCGCGCGGGTGAAACATCTCGCCGTCGCCTGCAAATTAACGTCGAGTGAACGGCAGGCCAGGCTCAGAGATCGTTTTATTTCTGGATTGCAAGACTCGGAAATGGTTTCGGCGATACTACGGCTGAAGTACGAGGACATTACGTTCAACTCAGCAGTCGAAACAGCGTCGGCTGTCGAACGGACTCTCAGGGATGTCCGAGCCATCGCCGGCCAGAGCGTGACAGGTGATCCGGAGGTCCGCGCGGTACGGGACAATTCCGACGGCCCGGGGCAAGACCTGCAACCTGTACAAGGTTTTGTACATGACGTACGCTTTTACGACCCGGAGAAAGACCTGCAACCTGCGCGAAGCAACCCCGACGACCCGGGGCAGGACTTGCAGCCGATGATGAGCCTGTTTTCAATTGGTCCGGCGGTGACAAGACCGAT
>CM068959.1:79727277-79753354 GCA_035128595.1 Eptatretus atami | reverse complement strand
TGGCAGTGAGGTGTTTTTAATAATGTAGCAGTGAGGTGTTTTTAATAACGTAGCAGTGAGGTGTTTTTTAATAATGTGGCAGTGAGGTGTTTTTAATAATGTAGCAGTGAGGTGTTTTTAATAATGTGGCGGTGGAGGTGTTTTAATAAGTGGGGCAGTGAGGTGTTTATAATAATGTGAGGTGGAGGTTGTTTTTTAATAACGTGTCGTGAGGTGGGTTTGTAATAATGTTCGGCAAGTGAGGTGTTTAATCATGTAGCCTGAGGTTGTTTTTAATAAGTGTAGTGAGGTGTTTTTATAACGGGCAGGAGGGGTTTTAATAAAGGGCCAGTTGAGTGTTTTGACTAATGTGTCAGTGAGGGTTTTTAATTAAGTGGCAGTGAGTGTTTAATAGTGGCAGTAAGAGTTTTTAATAACTGGCAGTGAGGTGTGTTTAAGTGAATTGGGAGTGAGGTGTTTAATATAGTGCAGTGAGGTGTTTTTTAATAGATGTGGCGTGGAGTGTTTTTAATAACGTGGCAGGTGAGTGTGTTTAATAAGTTGGCAGTGAGAATGTTTTAAAAACGTTGGTTCCCAAGTGAGGAGTTTTGTAATAATGTGGCAGTGAGGTGTTTTTTAATAAGTCGCAGTGAGTGTGGTCTTTAATAAGCTGTCAGTGAGGTGTGTGTTTTATAACGGTGTCAGTGAGGTGTTGTTTAATATGTGTCGTCGAAGTGTTTCTAATAATGGTGGCGTGAGTGTTTTTAATAAGCGTGGAGTGAGTTGTGTTTTTTAAATGTGGCAGTTGAAGATGTGTGTTAATAAGTGTCGGAGGGTTTTAAATAAGTGTGGCAGTGAGAATGTTCTAAAAATATGTGTCAGTGAAATGTGGTTTTTTATAAACTTGTCAGTGGGTGTATTTAAGTACGGTGTCAGTTGAGGTGTTTTTAGATAACGTGCGGAGGTGGTTGTTTAATATGGTTGTCAGTGAGGTTGTTTTCTAATAATGTGTTCAGTGGGTTGTTTTAATAATGTGGAAGTGAGTGTTTTTTAATAAGGTGTGTCAGTGAGGTGTTCTAATATGGTGAGGGTGTGGTGTTTTTAATAAAGTATTACAGTGAGGTGTTTTTATACGTGTCTGAGGGTTTTTTAATAATTGGGGTGAGGTGTTTTTTAATAGGTGTCAGTGAGGTTTCTAATAATAGTGACTGGTGTTGGTGTTTTTTAATAATGTGGGCAGTGAGTGTTTTTAATAATTTGTTAGCATGTGAGTGTGGTTTTTTAAGTAACGTAGGCAGTGAGTGGTTTTTAATAATGTTGGCAGTGAGGTGTTTTTTACTAATGTAGCAGTGGGGTGTTTTATAATGGTGGCAGTGGTGTTTTTTAATAATGCAGCAGTGAGGTGTTTTTTAATACGTGGAGTGAGGGTGTTTTTAATAGTGTTGTCAGTGTGTGGTTTAAAGAATGGTGTAAGTGAAGGTGTTTATAATGTGGCGGTGAGGTGTTTTTTAATAATGTGGAGTGAGGTTTATTATAATGTGGCGGGGAGGTGTTTAATTACGTGTCGTGAGTGTGTTTTTAATAATGTGGCGCAGTGAGTGTTTTTAAGCTATGTAGCACTGAGGTGTTTTGTTAATAAATGTGTCGTGAGGTGTTTTTTAATACGTGGCAGTGAGGGGTTTGTAATTACGTGGCGGTGAGGTGTTGTAATAATGTGTCAGTGAGTGTGTTTTTTAATAACGTGGCATATGAGGTGTTTTTAATGAATGTGGCAGTGAGGATTTTAATAACGTGGCAGGTGAGTGTTTTTGTATTAATGTGGCAGTGAGGTGTTTTAATAATGTGGCAGTTGAGGTTTTTAATTAACGTGGAGTGAGGGATGTTTGTTTAATTAAGTGGCAGTGAGATGTTTTTTATACGTGTCAGTGAGGTGTTTTTATATAATGGGAGTGGGTTTTTTAATAATGTGGCAGTGAGTGTGTTTTTAATTAACGTGTAGTGAGTGTGTGTTTAATAACTGTGTAGTGAGGTGTTTTTTAATAAGTGTAGTGAGAGTGTTGTTCTAAAGTGGCTCGTGAGGGTGTTGTTTAATACGTGGCAGTGAGGTGTTTTTAGATAGTGGCAGTGAGATGTTTTATATAAGTGTCAGTGAGGTGTTTTTAAATAATGTGGTCAAGTGAGAATTGTTTCTAAGTATGTGTGAGTGGGTGATTTTAATAACGTGTCAGTGAGGGTGTTTTAATAACTGTGTCAGTGGAGGTGTTTTAATACGTTGTACAGTTGAGGTGTTTTAATAATGTGTAGGAGGTGTTTTTAATAATGTGGTCAGTGAGTGTTTTTATAATGGTGGAGTGAGGTGTTTTTATAATGGTCAGTGAGGTGTTCTAATAATGTTGGATGGTGTGGTGTTTGTTGAATAATGTAAGTGGAGGGTGTTTTTATAACGGTGTCAGTGAGGGTTTTTAATAATGGTGGGAGTGAGGTGTTTTTAATAATTGTGGTCTATGAGTGTTTTCTAATAATGGTTGAGCGGTGTGGTGTTTTTTAATAATTAATCAGTGAGGTGTTTTTAATAACGTGGTAGTGACGTTTTTCTATAGCTGTGTAGGTTGGTGTTTTTATAATGTAGCAGTGAGGTTTGTTTTTAATAACGTGTCAGTTGAGGTTTGTTTTAATGAATGTTGGATGTGAGGTGTTTTTTATAATTGTGCGTGATGGTTTTTGTAATAATGTGTCAGTGAGTGTGTGTTTTTAAATAATGTATGCAGTGAGTGTTTTTAAACGGTGTCAGTGAGGTTTGTTTTTAATAACGTGTCAGTGAGGTGTCTTTAATAATGTGTCATGAGGTGTTTTTAATATGTATGGAGTGGGTGTTTTAATACGTGGTCGTGATGTGTGTTTGAATAACGTGTCGTGAGGGTGTTTTTAATAATGTGTCAGTGAGGGTGTTTTAAAACGTGTCAGTGCGTGTTTTAAATACGTTCAGTGAGGTGTTTGTTAATAATGTGTCAGTGAGGTGTTTTATATGTGGCAGGGAGATGTTTTAAGTAATGTTGGCAGTGAGGTCTTTTCATATATGTGGCAGTGAGGTGTTTTTAAATAATGGTAGCAGTGAGGTGTTTTGTTAATAACGTGGTCGATGGAGGTTGTGTTTTAGTAAAGTGGAAGTGAGCGTGTTTTATACGTGTCATGAGGGTGTTTTTAATAAGTGAGTGAGGTGTTGTTTGATAATGTAGCATGAGATGTTTATAACGTGGCAGTGAGGTGTATTTAAAATAATGTGGCATGAGCCATGTTTTTAATTAACGTTCAGTGAGGGGTTTTAATAATGTGGTCATTGTTGAGGTGTTTTTAAAGTGGAGTGAGAGTGTTTTAATATGTGGCAGTGAGGTGTGTTTTATAATCTTAGCAGTGAGGTGTTTTTAATATGTGTCAGTGAGTTTTAATAATGTGGCAGTGAGGTGTTTTAATAATGTAGAGTGAGGTGTTTTTCCATAATGGTGTAGTGAGGTTTTTAATATGTTGCAGTGAGGTGTTTGTAATAATGTTGAAGTGAGGTTTTTTATTAATGTGGCAGTGAGGTGTTGTTTAATAATGTGGCAGTGAGGGTGTTTTATAACTGGTCAGTGGAGTTTTTTAATTCTGTGGTGATGAGTTGTTTTAATAATTGGTGAATGATGTGTTATGAACATGACGTGAGTGTTTTGTAATAAGTGACGGTGTGGTGTTTTTATACGTGGAAGAGGTCTTTTTAATAAATGTGGCATGAGGTGTGTTAATAATGTGGCAGTAGAGATGTTTTAATATGTGGCAGTAGGTCTTTTTAATAATGTGGCAGTGGGGTGTTTTTTATAACTGTCAGTGAGGTGTTTTTTTATAACGTGGAAGTGAGGTGTTTTAATAATGTGGCAGGTGAGGTGTTTTAATAATGGTGGCAGTGAGTGTTTTAAGTATGTGCAGTGAGGTGTTTTTTTAACGTGTCGGTGGGATGTTTTTAATTCGTGGTGATGAGTTGTTTTTAATAATTTGGTGATGATTGTGTTTTTAGTAACGACGTGAAGGTGTTTTAATAACCGTGACGTGTGGTGTTTTAATACGTGGATGAGTGTTTTTAATAATGTGGCAGTGAGGTGTTTTTAATTAATGTGGCGTGCGATGTTTTTTAATAATTGTGCAGTGGCTGCTTTTCAATAATGGTGGCAGTGAGGTTTTTTAATAAGTAAGCAGTGAGGTGTTTTTAATAACGTGTCAGTGAGGTGTTTTTAGATAATGTGGCAAGTGAGTGTTTTTATAACGGTCAGTGAGGTGGTTTTAATAACGTGGCAGTTGAGATGTTTTTAATAACGTGGCGTGAGGTGTGTTTTAATAATGTAGGCAGATGAGGATGTTTTTTAAATCACGTGAGTGGTGTTTTTAAGTAATGTGGCGTTGAGGTGTTTTTAATAATGTGGTCAGTGAGGTGTTTTTAATAATGTGGCGTGAGGTGTTTTAATATGTAAGCAGTGAGGTGTTTTTATAATGTGTCAGTGAGGTGTTTTTAATAATGTGGCATGGAGTGTTTTTGTACTAATGTAGCGTGAAGGTGTTTTCATAATGTGTCAAGTGAGGGTGTTTTTAATAATGTTGCAGTGAGTGTTTATAATGGTGCAGTGATGGTGTTTTTAATCTGTGCAGTGAGGGTTTTAATCAGGTGGAGGTGAGGTGTTTTTAATAATGTGCAGTTGAGGTTTTAATATTGTGGCCGTGAGGTGTTTTAATATTGTGGAGGTGAGCGTGTTTTTAATATTTGTGTCGGTGTAGTGGTTTTTTAAATAGTGTCAGTGAGGTGTTTTTTAATAAGTGAGCGGTGTAGGGTGTTTTTAATAACGTGTAGTGAAGGTGTGTAATAATGTGGCAGTGAGGTGTTTTTATATGTGCGTGAGGTTTGTTTATAAAGTGGAGTGAGGTGTTTTTAATAATGTTGGCAGGGAGGTTTTTTTTAATAAGGTGCATGGAGGTGTTTTTAATAAGTTCAGTGAGGTATTTTTAATAACGTGTCGTGAGGTGGTTTTATAATTAATGTGGGAGTGAGGTTTTTTTAATAATGGTAGCAGTGAGTGTTTTAATAATGTTCAGTGAAGGTGGTTTTTAATAACGTGTCAGAGTGAGGTGGTTTTTTTTAATAAAAAGGGTGGGCCAAAGGTGGAAAGGTTGTTTTTTTAATTCTGTGGTGCATGAGATGTTTTAATAATTGTGGTGAGAGGTGTTTTTTAATACGTGGTGAGTTTTTAATAAGACCGTGATTGAGGTTTGTTATAATGTGGTGTTCGGCAGTGGTGAGGCGTTTTCATAATGTGGAATTGAGTGTCTTTAAATAAAGGTGAGGTGTTGTTTAATAAGGGTCAGTGAGGTGTTTAATTTGTGGTGATGAGTTGTTTTTAATAGATTTGTTGAGATGTGTTTTTAGTGAAGCATTGATACGTAGGTGTTTTATAAGTGAAGGTGTGGTGTTTTAATAACGGGGAAGTGGCGGTGTTTTTTCATCATGTGTCAGTGAGGTGAGTTTTAATAACGTGTGAGTGAGGTGTTTTGAATAATGTGGCAGTTGAGGTTTTTTAAAGTAACGTGTCTGCGGGTTTTTTAATAAATCTTGACGGTGTGGTTGTTTTACTAACAGGTGGAAGTGCGGTGTTTTTACTAAGTGACGTGGTGGTGTTTTAAAACGTGTCATTGGTGGTTTTTAATAACGTGGGGTGGTGTGTTTTTAATTAACTGTGGGTGCGGGTGTTTTTTCATATGGTTGTAGTGAAGTTTTTAATAATGTGGGCAGTGGGGTTTTTAATAATGTAGCAGTGAGGTGGTTTTATAACGTCAGCAGTGAGGTGTTTTTAATAATGTGGCAGTAGGTGTTTTAATAATGTGAGGAAGGTTTTTAATAATAGGCAGTGAGGTGTTTTAATAATGGCTAGCAGTTGAGGTGTTTTAATAACGTGGGCAGTGGTGTTTTTTAATAATTGTCAGTGAGGTTTTTAAATAGATGTGTCAGTGAGGTGTTGTTTAATATTGTGGGCGGTGAGTGTGTTTTTAATAATGTGGCATGATGGTGTTAGTAATAATGTGGGGTGAGGTGTTTAATAAGTTCAGTGAGTGTTGTTTTTAATAAATGTGCATGAGGTGTTTTTAATCATGGTAGCACTGAGGGGTGTTTGAAATGAATGTGTCAGTGAGGGTGTTTTTAATAAACGTGCAGTGGGTTTTAATAACGTGGCAGTGAGGTGTTTTAATATGTTGTCAGTGAGGTGTTTTAAGTACGTGGCAGTGAGTGTTTTTTAATAAATGGCAGTGAGATGTTTTAATAACGTGGCAGTGAGTGGTTTTTTAATATGTGGCAGTGAGTGTTTTTTAATAAGGTGCAGTGAGGTGTTGTTAATAAGAGTGGCAGTGGTGTTTTAATACGTGGCGTGAGGTGTTTTTATAATGTGGCAGTGAGATTTTTAATAACGTGTCAGTGAGGTGTTTTTTATAATTGTGGCAAGTGAGGTGTTTTATAAGTCGGTGAGGGTGTTTTAATACGTTGTTCAGTGAGGTGTTTTTAATAACGTGTTCAGTGAGGTTGTGTTTATATAATTTCGTGAGGTGTTTCTAAAATGTGGCAGTGAGGGTGTTTTTTTAATAACGTGGCAGTGAGGTGTTTTTAATAATGTGGCAGTGAGATTGTTTTTATAACGTGTCAGTGAGGTTTTAAATAATGTGGCAGTGAGTAATGTTTTATAATGGTGTCAGTAGATTGTTTTAAATACGTGTTCAAGGAGGTGCTTTAAATAACGGTGTCCGTGAGGTGTTTTTAATAACGGTGTCATGAGGTGTTTTTAATAATGTGTCAGTGAGAGTGTTTCTAAAAGGTGTCGTGTGAAGGTGTTTTGTTCAATAATGTGGCGTGATGGTCTTCTTAATAATGTGTCAGTGAGGTGTTCTAATATGTGATGGTGTGTGTTTATAATGTAACAGTGAGGTGTTTAATAACGGTGTATGAGGGGTTCGTTTTTAATAATGTGGGAGTGCGGTGTTTTTAATAATGTGTATCAGGGGTGTTTCTAATAATGTGAGGTGTTGGTGTTTTTAATGAATGTGCATGTGAGGTGTTTTTAATAATGTAGCCAGTGAGGTGTTTTTAATAACGTAGCAAGTGAGTGTTTTTAATAAATGTGCAGTAGGTTTTTTAATAATGTAGAGTGAGTTGTTTTAATATGTGGCATGAGGTGTTTTTTAATATCAGCAGTGAGGTGTTTAATATACTGTGCAGTGGAGGTTTTTTAATAATGTGTCATGAGGTGTTTTTTAATAAGTTCGTGAGGTGTTTTAATAGTGCGGTGGAGTGTTGTTATAATGGTGGAGTGAGGTGTTTTATAATCATGTGGCGGTGAGGTGTTTAATAAACGTTCAGGAGTGTGTTTTAAATAATGTGGCAGTGAGGTGTTTTTAATCTATGTGTAGCACTGAGCGTGTAGAAAATGGTCATGTGAGGTGTTTTTCTAATCAGTGCAGTTGAGGGTTTAATAACTGATGGGCAGTGAGTGTTTTAATAATGTGTCAGTGAGGTTGTTTTAATAACGTGGCAGTTGAGGTGTCTTTTATAATGTGGCAGGAGATGTTTTATAACGGCATGGAGGTGTGTTATATGTGGCAGTGGAGGTGTTGTTTTAATAATGTGGCATGAGGTGTTTAAATAACGTGCAGGTGGTTTTTAATAATGTGGCAGTGAGATGTTTTTAATAACGTGTAGTGAGGGTTAATATTGTGCATGAGGTGTTTTTAATAATGGGCAGTGAGGTGTGTTTAATAACGTCAGTGAGGTGTGTTTATAAGTGTCAGTGAGGTGTTTTTAATAATGTGTCAAGTGAGGTGTTTCTAGAATGTGGAGTGAGGTGTTTTAATAACGGGCAGTAAGTGTTTTTAATGATGTGGAGTGAGATGTTTTAATAACGTGTTCAGTTGAGGTGTGTTTAATAATGTTGCGCAAAGTGAGATGTTTCTATATTGTCAGTGAGGTGTTTAATAACGTTTTTCAAAGGTAGGCAAAGGTGAGGTGTTTTAAACGTGTTCAGTGTAGGTGTTTTTATACTGTAGTGAGGTGGTTGTTTAATAATTGTCAGTGAGGTTGTTTCAATAGGTGTCAGTGAGGTTTTTAATAATTGGGCAGTGGAGGGTGTTTTATAAGTGCTCAGTGAGTGTTTCTATATAATGTATGGTGTGGTGGTTTTTAAATAATGTAACAGTGAGGTGTTTTAATAACGTGTCATGTGAGGGGTTTTTATATAATGTGGGAGTGAGGTGTTAATATGTGTCAGTGAGTGTTTCTAATAAGTGAGTGTGGTTTTTAATAATGTAACAGTGAGTGTTTTTAATAACGTGTAATGAGTGTTCCTAATAACTGTGACGGTGGTGGTGTTTTTATAATGTAAGAGAGTGTGTGTTAATAAGAGTGTCAGTGGAGTTGTTTAATATGTGAGTGAGGTTTGTTAATTGTGGCAGTGGAGGGTTTTGTAATAATGTGTCAGTGAAGGGTGTTTTAATATGGTAGGTCAGTGAGGTGTTTTTAATAATGTGGCGGTGAGGTGTTTTTAATAATGTGGCAGTGAGGTGTTTATAATAATGTGGCGGTGAGGTGTTTTTAATAACGTGTCAGTGAGGTGTTTTTAATAATGTGGCAGTGAGGTGTTTTTAATCATGTAGCACTGAGGTGTTTTTAATAATGTGTCAGTGAGGTGTTTTTAATAACGTGGCAGTGAGGGGTTTTTAATAACGTGGCAGTGAGGTGTTTTTAATAATGTGTCAGTGAGGTGTTTTTAATAACGTGGCAGTGAGGTGTTTTTAATAATGTGGCAGTGAGATGTTTTTAATAACGTGGCAGTGAGGTGTTTTTAATAATGTGGCAGTGAGGTGTTTTTAATAACGTGGCAGTGAGGTGTTTTTAATAATGTGCAGTGAGGTGTTTTTTAATAACGTGGCAGTGAGGTGTTTTAATTTTAATTGGCAGTGAGTGTGTTTTTAATAACGTGTGCAGTGGAGGTGTTTTTATAATGTGGCAGTGAAGGTGTTTTTAAATAATGGTGGCAGTGAGGTGTTTTTAATAACGTGTAGTGAGGTGTTTTTAAATAACGTGTCAGTGAGTGTTTTTAATAATGTGGTCAGTGAGGTGTTTTCTAATAATGTGGCAGTGAGGTGTTTTTTTATAACGTGGCAGTGAGGTGTTTTAATATGTGGCAGTGAGATGTTTTTAATAACGTGTCAGTGAGGTGTTTTTAATAATGTGGCAGTGAGATGTTTCTAATAAGTGTCAGTGATGTGTTTTTAAAACGTGTCAGTGAGGTGTTTTTAATAACGTGTCAGTGAGGTGTTTTTAATAACGTGTAGTGAGGTGTTTTTAATAATGTGTCAGTGAGGTGTTTCTAATAATGTGTCAAGTGAGGTGTTTTTAATAATGTGGCAGTGAGGTGTTTTTAATAATGTGTCAGTGAGGTGTTCTAATAAATGTGATGGTGTGGTGTTTTTTAATAATGTAACAGTGAGGTGTTTTTAAAACGTGGTCCGGGGTGAGGGGGTTTTTTAATAATGTGGGAGTGAGGTGTTTTTAATAATGTGGTCATGAGGTGTTTCTAATAATGTGACGGTGTGGTGTTTTTAATAATGTGGAGAGGGTTTTTTAATGTGCGTGAGGTGTTTTTTAATAACGTAGCAGTGAGGTGTTTTTTAATAATGTGGCAGTGAGGTTGTTTTATAATGTAGCAGTGAGGTGTTTTTTATAATGTGGGAAACAAGTGAGGTGTTTTTAATAATGCAGCAGTTTGAGGTGTTTTTTAATAACGTGGCTAGTGAGGTGTTTTAAAAATAATGTGTCAGTGAGGTGTTTTTAATAATGTGGTCAGTGAGGTGTTTTTAATAATGTGGCGGTGGAGGTGTTTTTAATAATGTGGCAGTGAGGTGTTTATAAATAATGTGGCGGTGAGGTGTTTTTAATACGTGTCAGTGAGGTGTTTTTAATAATGTGGCAGTGAGTGTTTTAATCATGTAGCACTGAGGTGTTTTTAATAATGTGTCAGTGAGGTGTTTTTAAAACGTGGGCAGTGAGGGGTTTTTAATAACGTGGCAGTGAGGTGTTTTTAAAATGTGTCAGTGAGGTGTTTTTAATAACGTGGCAGTGAGTGTTTTTAATAATGTGGCAGTGAGATGTTTTTAATAACGTGGCAGTGAGGTGTTTTTAATAATGTGGCAGTGAGGTGTTTTTAGAATAATGTGGCAGTGAGGTGTTTTTAATAACGTGGCAGTGAGGTGTTTTAATATGTGGCAGTGAGAATGTTTTTAATAACGTGTCAGTGAGGTGGTTTTTAATAATGTGGCAGTGAGGTGTTTTTAATAATGTGGCAGTGAGGTGTTTTTAATAACGTGTCATGAGGTGTTTTTAATAACGTGTAGTGAGGTTGTTTTAATAATGTGTCAGTGAGGTGTTTCTAATAATGTGGCAGTGAGGTGTTTTTAATAACGTGCAGTGAGGTGTTTTTAATAATGTGGCAGTGAGATGTTTTAATAAACGTGTCAGTGAGGTGTTTTTAATAATGTGCAGTGAGATGTTTCTAAATAATGTGTCAGTTGAGGTGTTTTTAATAACGTGTCAGTGAGGTTGTTTTTAATAACGTGTCAGTGAGTGGTTTTTAAATAACGTGTCAGTGAGGTGTTTTTAAATAATGTGTCAGTGAGGTGTTTTCTAATAATGTGTCAGTGAGGTGTTTTTATATAATGTGGCAGTGAGGTTTTTATAATGTGTCAGTGAGGTGTTTCTAATAATGTGATGGTGTGGTGTTTTTTAATAATGTACAGTGAGGTGTTTTTAATAACGTGTCAGTGAGGGGTTTTTAATAATGTGGGAGTGAGGTGTTTTTAATAATGTGTCAGTGAGGTGTTTCTAATAATGTGACGGTGTGGTGTTTTTAATAATGTAACAGTGAGGTGTTTTTAATAACGTGTCAGTGACGTGTTTCTAATAAGTGAGGTGTTGGTTTGTTTTTAATAATGTAACAGTGAGGTGTTTTTTAATAACGTGTCAGTGAGTTGTTTTTAATAATGTGGCAGTGAGGTGTTTTTTAATAATGTGGCAGTGAGGGTGTTTTTAATAATGTGTCAGTGAGGTGTTTTATAATGTAGCAGTGAGGTGTTTTTAATAACGTGTCAGTGAGGTGTTTTTTAATAACGTGTCAGTGAGGTGTTTTAATAAATGTGTCAGTGAGGTGTTTTTAATAATGTAGGAGTGAGGGTGTTTTTAAATAACGTGTCAGTGAGGTGTTTTTAATAACGTGTCAGTGAGGTGTTTTTAATAATGTGTCAGTGAGGTGTTTTTAATAACGTGTCAGTGAGGTGTTTTTAATAATGTCAGTGAGGTGTTTTTAATAATGTGCAGTGAGGTTGTTTTAATAAGTGCAGGAGGTGTTTTTAATAATGTGGCAGTGAGGTTTTTAATAATGTGGCAGTGAGGTGTTTTTAATAATGTAGCAGTGAGGTGTTTTTAATAACGTGTCAGTGAGGTGTTTTTAATAATGTGGAAGTGAGGTGTTTTAATAACGTGTCAGTGAGGTGTTTTTAATAACGGTGCAGTGAGGTGTTTTTAATAATGTGCAGTGAGTGTTTTTAATAAGTGGCAGTGAGGTGTTTTTAATAATGTAGCAGTGAGATGTTTTTAATAACGTGTCAGTGAGGTTTTAAATAATTGTTGCAGTGAGGTGTTTTTATAATGTGGCAGTGAGGTGTTTTTAATAATGTGGCAGTGAGGTGTTTTTAATATGTAGCGTGAGGTGTTTTTAATAATGTGCAGTGAGGTGTTTTTTAATAATGTGGCAGGAGGTGTTTTTAATAATGTAGCAGTGAGGTGTTTTAATAATGTGGCCAGTGGGATGTTTTTAAATAATGTGCAGTGAGGTGTTTTTAATAATGTGCAGTGAGGTGTTTTATAATGTGGCAGTGAGGTGTTTTTAATAATGTGGCAGTGAGGTGTTTTTAATAGTGGTATGAGATTTTTTTTAATTCTGTGGCGATGAGTTGTTTTAATAATTGGTGATAATGTGTTTTATAACAGAGTGAGGTGTTTTTTAATAACGTGAGGTGGTGGTGTTTTTAATAAGTGAGTGAGGTCTTTTTAAAATAATGTGGCAGTGAGGTGTTTTTAATAATGTGCAGGAATGTTTTTATAACATGTGGCAGTGAGGTCTTTTTAATAATGTGTGCAGTGAGGTGTTTTTAATAACGTGTCAGTGAGGTGTTTTTTAATAACGTGGAGTGAGGTGTTTTTATAATGTGGCAGTGAGGTGTTTTTTAATAATGTGGCAGTGAGGTGTTTTTAATAATGTGCCAGTGAGGTGTTTTTAATAACGTGTCAGTGAGGTATGTTTTTAAATTCTGTGTGATGAGTTGTTTTTTAATAATTGGTGATGATGTGTTTTTTATAACATGACGTGAGGTGTTTTTAATAACGTGACGGTGTGGGTGTTTTTAAATAACGTGGAGTGAGGTGTTTTTAATAAATGTGGCAGTGAGGTGTTTTTTAATAATGTGGCAGTGAGATGTTTTAATAATGTGGCAGTGAGGTCTTTCAAATAATGTGGCCAGTGAGGTGTTTTTTAATAATGTAGCAGTGAGGTGTTTTTAATACGTGTCAGTGAGGTGTTTTTAATAATGTGGAAGTGAGGTGTTTTTTAATAACGTGTCAGTGAGGTGTTTTTAATAATGTGCAGTGAGATGTTTTTAAATAACGTGGCAGTGGAGGTGTTTTTAATAATGTAGCAGTGAGAGTGTTTTTAATAACGTGTCAGTGAGGTGTTTTTAATAATGTGGCAGTGAGGTGTTTTTAATAATGTGGCAGTGAAGGTGTTTTTAATAATGTGGCAGTGAGGTGTTTTAATAAGTAGCAGTGAGGTGTTTTTAATAATGTGTCAGTGAGGTGTTTTTAATAATGTGTCAAGTGAGGTGTTTTTAATAAATGTAGCATTGAGGTGTTTTTATAATGTGTCAGTGAGGTGTTTTAATAATGTGCAGTGAGGTGTTTTTAAATAATGTTGCAGTGAGGTGTTTTATAAAATGTGGCAGTGAGGTGTTTTTAATAATGTGTCAGTGAGGTGTTTTTAATAATGTGCAGTTAGGTGTTTTAATAATGTGCAGTGAGGTGTTTTTAATAATGTGGAGTGAGGTGTTTTTAATAATGTGGCGTGAGGGTTTTTTAATAACGTGTCAGTGAGGTGTTTTTTAATAATGTAGCGGTGAGGTGTTTTTAATAACGTGTCAGTGAGGTGTTTTTTAATAATGTGGCAGTGAGGTGTTTTTAATAATGTAAGCGTGAGGTGTTTTTTAATAACGTGGCAGTGAAGGTGTTTTTTAATATGTGGCAGTGAGGTTTTTTAATAATGTGCAGTGAGGTGTTTTTAATAATGTGTGCAGTGAGGTGTTTTTAATAAGTGTCAGTGAATAGGTGTTTTTAATAATGTGGCAGTGAGGTTTTTTTTAATAATGTGCAGTGAGTGTTTTTAATAATGTGTCAGTGAGGTGTTTTTAATAACGTGTCAGTGAGGTGTTTTTAATAATGTGGCAGTGAGGTGTTTTTAATCTGTGGTGATGAGATGTTTTTAATAATGTGGTGATGAGGTGTTTTTAAATAACGTGGTGAGATGTTTTTAATAACACGTTGATGGGTGTTTTTAATATGTGGTGGTTCGCAGTGGTGAGGGTTTTTCATATGTGGAATTGAGGGTTCTTTAATAAAGTGTCTGAAGGTGTTTTTAATAAGGTGTCAGTGAGGTGTTTTTAATTCTGTGGTGATGAGTTGTTTTTAATAATTTGGTGATGAGTGTTTTTATAACATGACGTGAGGTGTTTTAATAACGTGAGGTGTGGTGTTTTTAATTAACGTGGAAGTGGGTGTTTTTCATCATGTTGTCAGTGAGGTTTTTAATATAAACGTGCCAGTGGAGGTGTTTTAATAATGTGGCAGTGAGGTGTTTTTAATACAGTGTCAGTGCGGAGTTTTTAATAACGTGACGGTGTGGTGTTTTACTAACGTGGAAGTGCGGTGTTTTTAATAAGCGTGACGGTGTGGTGTTTTTAATACGTGTCAGTGGGTGTTTTTTTAATAACGTGGCGGTGTGGTGTTTTTTAACGTGGAGTGCGGTGTTTTTCATATGGTGTCAGTGAGGTGTTTTAAAATAATGTGGCAGTGAGTGTTTTTAATAATGTAGCAGTGAGGTGTTTTAATAACGTAGCATGAGGTTTTTTTATAATGTGGCAGTGAGGTGTTTTAATAATGTGCAGTGAGGTGTTTTTAATAATGTGGCAGTGAGGTGTTTTTAATAATGGCAGCAGTGTGAGGTGTTTTTTAATAACGTGGCAGTGAGTGTTTTTTAATATGTGTCAGTGAGGTGTTTTTAATAATGTGTCAGTGAGGTTTTTAATAATGTGGCGGTGAGGTGTTTTTAATAATGTGGCGTGAGGTGTTATATAATGTGCGTGAGGTGTTTTTAATAACGTGTCAGTGAGGTGTTTTTAATAATGTGCAGTGAGGTGTTTTTAATCATGTAGCATGAGGTGTTTTTAATAATGTGTCAGTGAGGTGTTTTTAATAACGTGGCAGTGAGGGGTTTTTAATAACGTGGAGTGAGGTGTTTTAATAATGTGCAGTGAGGTGTTTAATAACGTGCAGTGAGGTGTTTTTAATATGTGGCAGTGAGATGTTTTAATAACGTGTCAGTGAGGTGTTTTTAATAATGTGGCAGTGAGGTGTTTTTAATAAGTGGCAGTGAGGTGTTTTTTAATAATGTGGCAGTGAGGTGTTTTTAATAACGTGGCAGTGAGTGTTTTAATAATGTGGCAGTGAGATGTTTTTAATAAGTGTCAGTGAGGTGTTTTTATAATGTGGCAGTGAGGTGTTTTTAATAATGTGCAGTGAGGTGTTTTTAATACGTGTCAGTGAGGTGTTTTTAATACGTGTCAGTGAGGTGTTTTTAATAATGTGTCAGTGAGGTGTTTTAATAATGTGGCAGTGAGGGTTTTTAATAACGTGGCAGTGAGGTGTTTTTAATAATGTGGCAGTGAGTGTTTTTAATAACGTGTCAGTGAGGTGTTTTAATAATGTGGCAGTGAGATGTTTTATAATGTGTCAGTGATGTGTTTTATAACGTGTCAGTGAGGTGTTTTTTAATAACGTGCAGTGAGGTGTTTTTAATAACGTGTCAGTGAGGTGTTTTTAATAATGTGTCAGTGAGGTGTTTTAAAATGTGCAGTGAGGTGTTTTAATAATGTGGCATGAGGTGTTTTTAATAATGTGTCAGTGAGGTGTTTTAATAATGTGATGGTGTGGTGTTTTAATAATGTACAGTGAGGTGTTTTTAATAACGTGTCGTGAGGGGTTTTTATAAATGTGGAGTGAGGTTTTTTATAATGTGTCAGTGAGGTGTTCTAATAATGTGAGAAGCGGTGTGGTGTGTTTTAAAAGTGTGCAGTGAGGTGTTTTTTAATAATGTAGCAGTGAGGTGTTTTTAATAACGTAGCAGTGAGGTGTTTTTAATAATGTGGGCAGTGAGGTGTTTTTATAAATGTAGCAGTGAGGTGTTTTTAATAATGTGGCAGTGAGGTGTTTTTAATAATGAGCAGTGAGGTGTTTTTAATAACGTGGCAGTGAGGTGTTTTTAATAATGTGTCAGTGAGGTGTTTTTAATAATGTGGTCAGTGAGGTGTTTTTAATAATGTGGCGTGAGGTTTTTTAATAATGTGGCAGTGAGGTGTTTATTAATAATGTGCGGTGAGGTGTTTTTAATAACGTGTCAGTGAGGTGTTTTTAATAATGTGGCAGTGAGGTGTTTTTAATCATGTGCATGAGGTGTTTTTAATAAGTGTAGTGAGGTGTTTTTAATAACGTGCAGTGAGGGTTTTTTTAAATAACGTGGCAGTGAGGTGTTTTTAATAATGTGTCAGTGAGGTGTTTTTAATAACGTGGCAGTGAGGTGTTTTTATAATGTGGCAGTGGAGTGTTTTTAATAACGTGGCAGTGAGGTGTTTTAATAATGTGGCAGTGAGGTGTTTTTAATAATGTGGCAGTGAGGTGTTTTTATAAGTGGCAGTGAGGTGTTTTTAATAATGTGGCAGTGAGTGTTTTTAATAACGTGTCAGTGAGGTGTTTTTAATAATGTGGCAGTGAGGTGTTTTTAATAATGTGCAGTGAGGTGTTTTTAATAACGTGTCAGTGAGGTGTTTTTAATAACGTGTGCAGTGAGGTGTTTTTAATAATGTGTCAGTGAGGTGTTTTAATAATGTGGCAGTGAGGTGTTTTAATAACGTGGCAGTGAGGTGTTTTTAATAATGTGGCAGTGAGATGTTTTAATAACGTGTCAGTGAGGTGTTTTTAATAATGTGGCAGTGAGATGTTTCTAATAATGTGTCAGTGAGGGTGTTTTTAATAACGTGTCAGTGAGGTGTTTTTAATAACGTGTCAGTGAGGTGTTTTTAATAACGTGTCAGTGAGGTGTTTTAATAATGTGTCAGTGAGGTGTTTTCTAATAATGTGTCAGTGAGGTGTTTTTAATAATGTGGCAGTGAGGGTGTTTTTAATAATGTGTCAGTGAGGTGTTTCTAATAATGTGATGGTGTGGTTTTTTTAAATAATGTAACAGTGAGGTGTTTTAATAAGTGTCAGTGAGGGGTTTTTAATAAGTGGATGAGGTGTTTTTATAATGTGTCAGTGAGGTGTTTCTAATAAGTGACGTGGGTTTTTTAATAATGTAACAGTGAGGTGTTTTAATAACGTGTCAGTGAGTGTTTCTAATAACGTGAAGGTGGGTGTTTTTAATAATGTAACAGTGAGGTGTTTTTTAAGTGTCAGTGAGTTGTTTTTAATAATGTGGCAGTGAGGTGTTTTTAATAATGTGCAGTGAGGTGTTTTTAATAATGTGTCAGTGAGGTTTTTTAATAATGTAGCAGTGAGGTGTTTTAATAACGGTCAGTGAGGTGTTTTAATAAGTGTCAGTGGAGGTGTTTTTAATAATGTGTCAGTGAGGTGTTTTTAATATGTAGGAGTGAGGTGTTTTTAATAACGTGTCAGTGAGGTGTTTTAATAACGTGTCAGTGAGGTGTTTTTAATAATGTGTCAGTGAGGTGTTTTTAATAACGTGTCAGTGAGGTGTTTTAATAACGTGTCAGTGAGGTGTTTTAATAATGTGTCAGTGAGGTGTTTTAAAATGTAGATGAGGTGTTTTAATAATGTGGCAGTGAGGTGTTTTTAATAATGTGCAGTGAGTGTTTTTAATAATGTAGGAGTGAGGTGTTTTTAATAATGTGCAGTGTGGTGTTTTAATATGTAGGGTGAGGTGTTTTAATAATGTGTCAGTGAGGTGTTTTTAATAATGTAGAGTGAGGTGTTTTTAATAACGTGTCAGTGAGGTGTTTTTAATAACGTGTCAGTGAGGTGTTTTTAATAATGTGGCAGTGAGGTGTTTTAATAATGTGTCAGTGAGGTCTTTTTAATACGTGTCAGTGAGGTGTTTTTAATAATGTAGCAGTGAGGTGTTTTTAATAATGTAGCAGTGAGGTGTTTTTAATAATGTAGCAGTGAGGTGTTTTTAATAATGTAGCAGTGAGGTGTTTTTATAATGTGCAGTGAGGTGTTTTTAATAAGTTCAGTGAGGTTTTTTTAATAACGTTCAGTGAGGTGTTTTTTAATAATGTGTCAGTGAGGTGTTTTTAATAATGTAGGAGTGAGTGTTTTTAATAATTGGCAGTGAGGTGTTTTTTAATAATGTGGCAGTGAGGTGTTTTTAATAATGTAGGAGTGAGGTGTTTTTAATAATGTGGCAGTGTGGTGTTTTTAATATTAGGATGAGGTGTTTTAATAATGTGCAGTGAGGTTTTAATAATGTAGGAGTGAGGTGTTTTTAATAATGTGGCAGTGTGGGTGTTTTAATAATGTGCGGTGAGGTGTTTTTAATAATGTTGACAGTGAAGGTGTTTTTAATAATGTGGCAGTGAGGTGTTTTTAATAATGTGCGGTGAGGTGTTTTTAATAATGTGGCGGTGAGGTGTTTTTAATAATGTGGCGGTGAGGTGTTTTTAATAATGTGCAGTGAGGTGTTTTTAATAACGTGGCAGTGAGGTGTTTTTATCAATGTGTCAGTGAGGTGTTTTTAATAATGTGGCAGTGAAGGGTGTTTTTAATAATGTGGCAGTGAGGTGTTTTTAATAAGTGTCAGTGAGGTGTTTTTAATAACGTGTCAGTGAGGTGTTTTTAATAATGTGTCAGTGAGGTGTTTCTAATAATGTGGCAGTGAGGTGTTTTTATAACGTGGCAGTGAGTGTTTTTAATAATGTGGCAGTGAGATGTTTTTAATAACGTGTCAGTGAGGTGTTTTTAATAATGTGGCAGTGAGATGTTTCTAATAATGTGTCAGTGAGGTGTTTTTAATAAGTGTCAGTGAGGTGTTTTAATAACGTGTCAGTGAGGTGTTTTTAATAACGTGTCAGTGAGGTGTTTTTAATAATGTGTCAGTGAGGTGTTTCTAATAATGTGTCAGTGAGGGTTTTTAATAATGTGGCAGTGAGGTTTTTAATAATGTGTCAGTGAGGTGTTTCTAATAACGTGACGGTGTGGTGTTTTTAATAATGTAACAGTGAGGTGTTTTTAATAACGTGTCAGTGAGGGTTTTTAATAATGTGGGAGTGAGGTGTTTTTAATAATGTGTCAGTGAGGTGTTTCTAATAATGTGGACGGTGTGGTGTTTTTAATAATGTAACAGTGAGGTGTTTTTAATAACGTGTCAGTGAGGTGTTTCTAATAACGTGACGGTGTGGTGTTTTTAATAATGTAACAGTGAGGTGTTTTAATAACGTGTCAGTGAGTTGTTTTTAATAATGTGGCAGTGAGGTGTTTTTAATAATGTGTCAGTGAGGTGTTTTAATATAGTAGCAGTGAGGTGTTTTTAATACGTGTCAGTGAGGTGTTTTAAATAACGTGTCAGTGAGGTGTTTTTAATAATGTGTCAGTGAGGTGTTTTTATAACGTAGGAGTGAGGTGTTTTTAATAACGTGTCAGTGAGGTGTTTTTAATAAGTGTCAGTGAGGTGTTTTTAATAATGTGTCGTGGGTGTTTTAATAATGTAGGAGTGAGGTGTTTTTAATAACGTGTCGTAGGTGTTTTTAATAACGTGTCAGTGAGGTGTTTTTAATAATGTCAGTGAGGTGTTTTTAATAACGTGTCAGTGAGGTGTTTAAAATGTGTCAGTGAGGTGTTTCTAATAATGTGTCAGTGAGGTGTTTTTAATACATGCAGTGAGGTGTTTTTAATAACGTGTCAGTGAGGTGTTTTTAATACGTGTCAGTGAGGTGTTTTAAATATGTGTCAGTGAGGTGTTTTTAATAATGTAGAGTGAGGTGTTTTAATAATGTGGCAGTGAGGTGTTTTTAATAATGTGGCAGTGAGGTGTTTTTTAATAATGTAGGAGTGAGGTGTTTTTTAATAATGTGGCAGTGTGGTGTTTTTAAAATTGTAGGAAGTGAGGTGTTTTTAATAATGTGGCAGTGTGGTGTGTTTAATAATGTGGCGTGAGGTGTTTTTAATAATGTGACAGTGAGGTGTTTTTAATAACGTGGCAGTGAGGTGTTTTTCATCATGTGTCAGTGAGGTGTTTTTAATAATGTAGCAGTGAGGTGTTTAATAACGTGGCAGTGAGGTGTTTTCATCATGTGTCAGTGAGGTGTTTTAATAATGTAGGCAGTGAGGTGTTTTTTAATAACGTGGCAGTGAGGTGTTTTTCATCATGTGTCAGTGAGGGTGTTTTCAAATAACGTGGCAGTGAGGTGTTTTTCATCATGCGTCAGTGAGGTGTTTTCAATAACGTCATGATAAGGTGTTTTTATTAATGTGACGGTTACGCGGTGGTGAGGTGTTTTTCTTAATGTGGCATTGAGTTGTTTTTAATGACGTGTCAGTGCGGTGTTTTTAATTCTATGGTGATGAGTTGTTTTTAATCATGTGTTGATGAGGTGTTTTTTAATAACATGGTGGTGAGGTGTTTTTAATAACGCGGAGGTGAGGAGTTTGAAATAACATGATGGTGAGGTGTTTTTAATAACGTGGCTGTGTTTCTCCCACTGCAGTGACTAGTGGTGAGGCGAGCACAGTGATTCGACCCACACTAGTATGTGTGTGTGTATTTATATACATATATATATATATATACTAACCCTAATGCTTGTACCCGCACTCCTTTAATATATATATATATATATATATATATATATGTACACATATATGAATCATTAAACCTCACTAGCACTAGCACTAAACCTCACTAACACTAGCACTAACACTAAACCTCACTAACACTAGCACTAACACTAAACTTCAAATGAATCCTCAGCCTCAATCTCGAAAGTGTTTTCTTATTACGCATTGGCACAATATGAAATGCCGAAGAGTGAACTCATATTCACATCAGACGTCATGGTAGCTCTCAACCTGCAGTATTGTCTGCAGTTTTGTCGTTTTTTTCACTTTGTGCTAACTTCAAAGGTAATGCTTTGTGCATTTCGGATTATAACAGCATGGCACACCTGCAGCATGCTCTAAAAGTCTCGGTAATCATTGTGCATGCTGTCAGGCCTCTCCAGCAAACAGTTCCTGTGAGGAGAGGTTTGGCAGCCTCTGGAAACATGTTCTACAGAAATAGTGAAAAACGTGGCTGCCCTTGCTTGATGATGGTGCAGATGCAGCCTGCAGGTTTCAGGATGTTTCCTTGAAATTCTTACTCGACACTATACAACACTTCATGAGTTCCCTCGCAAGGAACTTCAATGTAGGTGGAGGTCATTCGGCTCATCAAAGCCTGTGTCATGATTACCAACCTGTGGTTGTTTCTTCGTACCGTACCTGTTTACCCTCGTCCAAGAAAGACGTGAAATGGTTTTTTATCAAATCGCAGTATTTGGTAAACTCAGATTAGATCGGGCAAAAACTATTTTGGACTGGCAGGATCGCTTGGAGGTTTCATATTCACGTGACTGAGTCCGAAGTAAGGCCATTCCTTTCGTAGGACAGCGAAGAGGGTAGTAGTTCTGAATACAACATGGGAAGCACCAACCCCATCCAGTACCATGTCAAAAGCTTTGTAACTAATGTGATGTCGAAGCACTCATTGTGGATTCTAAACAAGAAAGTAATTTTCTAGCGAGGTAAATAGCAGAAAGAATAGACGATCGCCAACCTTCAAAAGATCAAACAATCGATTGAAGTGATTATTCAAAAAAAAACAAATTGCTTGTGCATCTTCAAGGCTTGTGGCACAGCCAAGTACACTGAACAGATTAGGATGCAACAGACATAAACACGATGCGAAATCCGCATGCACGGAGACATGGGGTGAACTGTATGGACGTCGAGAATGTATGGGGTGGACAAGATGGATACAGAAGGAAATGCCAAGGAGGGCAAACTGGAAAAATTGGAAGGACAAGAGTGCAAAAGATCATGGTTTTGGATTGGGGATGATTTAAGATGGTGGGGTAAACAGCTGTCTTGAAAACCTGGAGGGAGGAATGAGATTGAAGAGGATGTGGAAGTTGGTTCCACATGTGGGGGAAAATAGGAACAAATGAGTGGAGGTGTGCAGTAATCCTGGATTTAGGTAGTTTCACCAGAAGAGGGTTGATGATGGACTGTGTGAGCCCTGCAGAAACCTGGGGGGGAGGGGGGAGGGGGTGGGACAAAGCAGGGGAAGTGCAGAGTGTGCAAGACCAGGAATGAGGCGGAAGAAGACAGAGAGACCACCAACCTGTCTGTGATGGCCGAAGTGATTGACCTTTCGACTCGGCTTCATTGTCGGAGACTCCAATAATCTTAAAAGCCTTGGTTTCCATGGTGACAAGATGAGCAAGTTATGAGGTAGGGGAGCCAGCCCAGAGGGGAGAGCAGTACTCCATTAAGCAGTGCCAAGAAAGGACTTTATACAACAGAGGATGCCCAGTCGGTGGCTGGCTTTGGAGTCCACCTTTGAAATGTGGTTTGCCGAAGAAAGATCATGGCTGAGAGTGAGACGTATGAGTGTTTCTCAAGAGTGTTGTGAAGAAAGTGGAGAGGAGGGTTTGCTAAACAGTCCTTTCAGAGAGACAGTGAGAGAGAGATGTGTCAGGATTGAAAAACATATTCCAAGTGTTTGACCAGTTTGTGATTGTGTCAAGGTCTGAAGAGAGGAAGAGACTGCAGCCTGCCTGTCTGACGGATGAGGGATGTCACGGCAAAGGGTGGAGTCATCAGCAAATAGATAGAGGATTTTCCAGAGTCAGAGAGATCATTTATGAAGTTCAGGAATAGGACTGGGCCCAGAACACTGCCTTGGGGCACTCCAGCCTTGGCAGGGAGACTGGGAGAGGAGATGAAAGGATACTGACTGTTGAGTGCCATATGTTGGCTCTGAGAGTAGAGCAAGTCAGTAAGCCATGAGTTTAGTTGGCCTTTGAAGTCAAGGTGGAGATTTTGGAGGGTAAGGCAGGATGCCAGACTGTATCAAAAGCACGAGATATGTCCAGACAGACGGCCTTGATCTCATATCTGACATTGAGGACCTCCATCCTTTGTTGGGTGAGTAGAAACAGCATGCCCATGGTAGAGTGACCTGGTCTCTGAAACGAAAATGGTGATCTGAGATGAGGTTGTTGGAGAAAAGGAATGATTTCATATAAACTGCGATGATGGATTCCATGACCTTGCTGATGATTGGAAGTAACATGATAGGTCTGTAGTTAAGGGGAATAGTTTTTGCACCTTTTTTTATGAAATGCAGTGATGTTGGCTGATTCCCAAGCAGATAGAAGATGACCTAGCAGAAATTATAGGGTGAAAAGGGCAGAGAAAGGATGTGCAAAAGCAGCAGAGCAGGTTTTTAGGACACGTGAGCTGATGCCATCTGGTTCAGTTGCAGAATCAAAGTCGAGGGTCATCAGATACTTCTCCACCTTCTCAGGTGCAAAATACACTAGCAATTGGTCCTCGAGCAATTGGGAATGACAGCGATAGGTGAGTACTGAGAGTGAGGGGTTGGAGACACAAGATTGGAAAGTAAATCAGAATTGAAGCATTCGGCCTTCACATGAGTGGAGTTAGCTGTGGTGCTATTTGAAGAGAGGGAAAGGATGGAAGGGGTGCATACACCACAGACAGACTAAACAAGGTGCCACCAGGTTTTAGAGGAGGGAGACAAGTTTGAAAGTTTATTCCTGAGTTTGGATAGATGTTATTTTCTGGCTCTCCTGAGAGTGGACACACTTGTTGCGGAATTTTTGGAATGCACTGAAATTGCCTTCCAGGAAGAGGGGGCAAGTTGTTTCAGAGCAACTGCCTCACCACAGGATTCAGTGTACCATGGGCGGGGAGAGGGGTAGGATAACTGAAGTCGAGATGGGATGGATTTGTGCATGAGAGAGAGCAAGTTTCTGTGGAAGAATTCCCAGGCTGAGTTAACATCAGGGGCAGTAGATATTGGAGACCAGTCCTGAAGAATGATGGCTGCTTGCAGTCCCTGCCAATCTGCTTGAGTGAAATGCCAGACTTGCTGGCAGCTCTCTTTAAATAGCCAGATATGTTGACTTTCACAAGCACATGATCAGATGAAGCAATTAGAGCAGGAAACACTTGCAGGAAAGCTAGTCATCACCAAGTCCAGAAGGGAAGATTTACCATTTGAAGAAATCTGGGTTGGAAAGTTTGCAGTCCCATGGAGTCATTCCGTGGATGAGTCAGTCCCATGGCGTCAAAGAAGTCCTTTGCTGAAGTGCCATAGCTGGTGAGAGAAGTAGCAACACCCAGCCAAGTTGCATAGTGACAATTTAAATCACCACATATGAGGAAGTGGGAGTTGGGAGTTGGGATGAGTGGTTAAAATTTTTCTATGTTGTCTGAGAGAGAGATGTGGATGGAGACGTCAGTATTAGGATGGTACAACAGAGAGATGAATAAGGGGTGGGAGCGGAGTCCTATAATTATTGTCTTGATGCGTAGAATCCAAATCTACATGTTGCAACTTCTGACTTTTTCTGGATCCTTGGTTGAGGTGGCCATTTTAAACACATGGCCACCATAATCATTCTAAAATACCCAATTTGGTGTCTGTCTGTCTGTCTGTCTTTTTCACTGTGATACATTAATCCAATCTCAACCAAACTTGACAGGAGGGTTAAGGGTCACACAATGGAGGTTTTGGCGACTTCATTTGCCCCCTTCCCCAAAGGGGTTGGCTGGCTCTGGCAAAATCTGTGTTAATGTGTATAAGATAGTTCATCATGGCGTTTTTTCCAAGGACACTTCTAATAACAACAGTAATAACAGCAATAATGATAATAGCATAATATTATCGTTATTGCAAAACAATGTTCATCTTAATAATATCTTCCCTCCCCAAGAGGATTTTCCTCCTTGGGCAAACTCCATGTTAAGGTATACAAATAGCTTATCATGGCATTTCGGCAGGCACCACTACCGGAAGGGAAAAAAATAATTATAAACCACAAGCAGGTTTGATTATCTTTTTAATCAGTCGCTACTGCTGTTTAACACAAAACTAAAATGGAGGAAACCCGACGTTCTTGAGGCATTATTTGCTTATCGTGTCTCTCACAGACTAACGGACCCGAGCCGAGATCCACTGTAATCTATATACCCCAGAGAAGGATAATAACATGACCACTCCTGCCGCTCCCGTGTGGGTGTGTTCAGTTGCAAAGCAGATAGCTAGCGCTTGCCAAGCCAGCCGTTTCCTTTTTTGGAGGGGAGGGGGGGGAGAATTTGCAGGCTCGTAATGAGAGCTACCACACAATGCACAACAAGGGGGGCATGAGACAAGAGGGGTGGGAGAGGGAAGGACATAACAGTGGGGAACAGAGACATTAGGAGATCTGTGGAAGGGAGAGGGATGGGGCGGGGAACACGGGGGTGTGGGGGAGGACCTATGAGGTCCTTAGCAACACTTTTGAATGAAGTGCTTGCTTAACCCTGTGGATGCTCTAGTGACTAGTCCATATAAATGTCCATTTCATAGGCTGCAAATTGTCTTAAAGTCCATTCAAAATTGTTCAATGTTCGTAAGGATATGCGAGGGACATATAAATCTGTTAAAGAAATACAGCAAATGTGGTTCAGGAACCATTTTATGAATAAGCATCAAATCATATGAAAATCATAAAATTTGATTTCACTGGCCTTAAAATATGTGTAAACATCTCCCAAATCATTTGAATCACTTTAAGCGATTTTCAAATATGCATATTGCAGTGAAATAAACTAAAAAGGCAATTATCAAGCTTGTCCTTCTGTGGATTAAATGACCCGAGTTCCAAAATGGATCCGTATCACCACAATAAATCGCAAATAATTGAAAAATGGCGACCACACACATGCACATTTGAAATGACAAGAAACACCCACTCCCTGTAGTTAATCTATCTATAATTCCAGCAATCTCTGTGTGTCTGTCTGTCTGTCTGTCTGTCTGCGACCGCTGTTTCTCGACAACCACTGGTCTGATCTAATTGAAACTTGCCAGCTACATTTCTGGGGCCCTGTGGATGAGCCTTTTCAAGGTTTGATATTAATCGGACAAGTGGTTCCCAAGTTATGGCCGTTTATTTACCAAACCAATGACAGGACACGGTGCTATGACGTCACCATTGACGTCACAATTATTTATCTTTTTTTTTCTTTCTTTTTTTTCTTTTGCACGTACGGGCACGCACTAGTATAGTAGATGCCAGGAAGGTCATGTTATTATCATTATTATTGCCAATTACTATATTCCTGTTTAAGGTATTATTATTTTATTATGCGGTTAATATTATTATGCTATTATCATAATTTTGGCCTCTGCCGCCGAAGGTGGATGGAGGTTATGTTTTCACCCCTGTCTGTCTGTCTGTGAGCAGGATATCTCAGAAAGTTGTGGACGGATTTGGATGAAACTTATTGGACATGTTGGGTGTATAATGAGGACATGTTGATTAGATTTTGGTGAAGATCCGAATCCAGATACGATAATTTTTTCAGTGATTCTTCACC
>CM068959.1:79708554-79719720 GCA_035128595.1 Eptatretus atami | reverse complement strand
GAGTCGATGTCGCGACCTGCCCACCGTCGCGCCACGAGGGCGCGGGTAAGACCCTTCGGTCTCACGGGACTCGTTCGGTCCTCCAGGTCCCCTGCCATAAAGGTTTACGAACCCCGTCTACCTCCCTGCCTATGGGGAGGGTTTTTCTTTGTTTTCGTATGCAGAGAGAGATCCTCACTAACACTAAGAACTAAACTAAACCACTAAACTAGCACTAACATAAACTCAATGAATCCTCAAGACTCAATCTGAAGTGGTTTCTTTATTGACCATTGGCACAATATAGATAATGCGAAGAGATGACTCATATTCACATAGACGTCATGGAAGCTCCAAGCCTGCAGTATTGTCTGCAGTTTTTGGTCGTGTTCTTTTCACTGTGCTAACTTCAAAGGTAAATAGCTATGTGCATTTCGGATTATAGACAGCAATGGCACACCTGAGCATGCCCTAAAAGTCTCGTAATCAATTGTGGCATGCTGTCAGGCCTCTCCAAGCAAACAGTTCCTAGTGAGAGGGTTTGGCCAGCCTCTGACCATGTTCTACAGAAATAGGTGAACAAACGATCGGGCTGCCTTGGCTTGATGATGGTGCAGAGGCAAGCCTGCCGGTTTCAGGAGTTTCCTTGAAATTCTTACTCGACACTTCACACTTCATGGATTCTCCGCAAGGAACTCAATGTAGGTGGAGGTCATTCGGCTCATCAGACGTGTGTCATGATTACCAACCTGTGGTTGTTTTTCGTACCGTACCTGTTTACCCTCGTCCAAGAGACGTGAAATGGTTTTTATCAAATGCAGTATTTGGTAAATCAGATTAGATCGGGCAAAAACTATTTTGGACTGGCAGGATCGCTTGGAGGTTTCATATTCACACGGATGGTCCGAAGTAAGGCCATTCCTTTCGTAGGAACACGCGAGGGTAGTAGTTCTGAATACAACATGGGAAGCACCAACCATCCAGTACCATGTCAAAGCTTTGTAACTAATTGTATGTCGGAAGCATCTATTGTGGATTCTAAACAAGAAAGTAATTTTCATCGGCGAGGTAAATAGCAGAAAGAAAGACGATCGCAACCTTCAGAATCAAACAATCGATGGAAGTGATTATTCAAAAAAAACAATTGCTTGTGCATCTTCAAGGCTTGTGGCACAGCCAAGTCACTGAACAGATTAGGATGCAAAGACATAACACGATGCGAAAATCCGCATGCACGGAGACATGGGGTGAACTGTTGGACGTCGAGGAATGTATGGGGGTGGACAAGATGGATACAGAGGAAATGCCAAGAGGGCAAACTGGAAAATTGGAAGGACAAGAGTGCAAAAGATCATGGTTTTGGATTGGGATGATTTAAGATGGTGGGGTGAAACAGCTGTCTTGAAAACCTGGAGCGGAGGAATGAGATTGAAGAGGATGTGGAAGTTGGTTTCACATGTGGGGGAAAATAGGAACAAATGAGTGGAGGTGTGCAGTAATCCTGGATTTAGGTAGTTTTACCAGAAGAGGGTTGAAGATGGACTGTGTGAGCCCTGCAGAAACCTGGGGGGGAGGGGGGGAGGGGGTGGGACAAAGCAGGGGAAGTGCAGAGTGTGCAACCAGGAATGAGGCGGAAGAAGACGAGAGAACCACAACCCTGTCTGTGATGGCCGAAGTGATTGACCTTTCGACTCGGCTTCATTGCTCGAAGACATCCAATATCTAAAGCCTTTGTTCCATGGTGACAAGGATGAGCAAGTTATGAGGTAGGGGAGCGCCCAGAGGGGAGAGCAGTACTCCATTAGCAGTGCAGAAAGGACTTTATACACAGAGGATGCCCAGTCGGTGGCTGGCTTTGGAGTCCACTTGAAATGTGGTTTGCCGAAGAAGAATCATGGCTGAGAGTGAGACGTATGAGTGTTTCTCAAGAGTGGTTGTGAAGAAAGTGGAGAGGAGGGTTTGCTAAACAGTCCTTTCAGAGAGAAGTGAGAGAGGAATGTGTCAGGATTGAAAACATATTCCAAGTGTTTGACCAGTTTTGTGATTGTGTCAAGGTCTGAAAGAGAGGAAGAGACTGCAGCCTGCCTTGTCTGACGGATGAGGGATGTCACGGCAAAGGGTGGAGTCATCAGCAAATAGATAGAGGATTTTCCAGAGTCAGAGAGATCATTTATGAAGTTCAGGAAGGACTGGGCCAGAACACTGCCTTGGGGCACTCCAGCCTTGGGAGGGAGACTGGGAGAGGAGATGAAAGGATACTGACTGTTGAGTGCCAAATGTTGGCTCTGAGAGTAGAGCAAGTCAGTATGCATGAGTTTAGTTGGCCTTTTGAAGTCAAGGTGGAGATTTTGGAGGGTAGGCAGGATGCCAGACTGTATCAAAGCACGGAGATATGTCCAGACAGACGGCCTTGATCCATATATCTGACATTAGAGGACCTCCATCCTTGTGTTGGTGAGTAGAAACAGCATGCCTATGGTAGAGTGACCTGGTCTCTGAAACGAAAATGGTGATCTGAGATGAGTTTGTTGGAGAAAGGAATGATTTCAATTAAACTGCGATGGATGGATCTCCATGACCTTGCTGATGTATGGAAGTAACATGATAGGTCTGTAGTTAGAGGGAATAGTTTTGCACCTTTTTTTTATGAAAATGCAGTGATGTTGGCTGATTCCAAGCAGATAGAAGAATGCCCTAGCAGAAATTAATAGGGTTGAAAGGGCAGAGAAGGATGTGGCAAAAGCAGCAGAGCAGGTTTTAGGACACGGAGCTGATGCCATCTGGTTCGATTTGCAGAATCAAAGAGTCGAGGGTCATCAGATACTTCTCCACCTTCTCAGGTGCAATGCAATCACTAGCAATTGGTCCTCGGAGCAATTGGGAATGACAGCGATAGGTTGAGTACTGAGAGTGAGGGGTTGGAGACACAAGATGAAAGTAAATCAGAATTGAAGCATAGCTCGGCCTTCACATGAGTGGAGTTAGCTGTGGTGCTATTTGAAGAGAGGGAAAGGATGGAAGGGGTTGCATACACCACAGACAGACTAAACAAGGTGCCACCAGGTTTTAGAGGAGGGAGACAAGTTTGAAAGTTTATTCCTGAGTTTGGATAGAATGTTATTTCTGGCTCTCCTATAGGAGTGGACACACTTCTGGTTCCTGAGACGTGGACATTTTGTTGGCGGAATTTGGAATGCACTGAATTGCCTTCCAGGAAGAGGGGGCAAAGTTGTTTTCAGAGCAACTGCCTCACCACAGGATTCAGTGTACACATGGGCGGGAGAGGGGTAGGATAACTGAAGTCGAGATGGGATGGATTTGTGCATGAGAGAGAGGCAAGTTCTGTGGAAGAATCCCAGGCTGAGTTAACATCAGGGCAGTAGATATTGGAGACCAGTCCTGAAGAATGATGGCTGCTTGCAGTCCCTGCCAATCTGCTTGAGTGAAATGCCAGACTTGCTGGCAGCTCTCTTTAAATAGCCAGATATGTTGACTTTACAAGCACATGATCAGATGAAGCAATTAGAGCAGGAAACATTGCAAGAAAGCTAGTCATCACCAAGTCCAGAAGGGAAGAATTTACCATTTGAAGAAATCTGGTTGGAAAGTTGCATCCCATGGAGTCATTCCGTGGATGAGTCAGTCCATGGCGTCAAAGAAGTCCTTTGCTGAAGTGCCATGCTGGTGAGAGAAGTAGCAAACCCGCCAGTTTGCATAGTGACAATTTAATCACCACATATGAGGAAGTGGGAGTTGGGAGTTGGGATGAGTGGTTAAAATTTTTCTATGTTGTCTGAGAGAGAGATGTGGATGGAGACGTCAGTATTAGGATGGTACAACAGAGAAATGAATAGGGTGGGAGCGAGTCCTATAATTATTGTCTTGATGCGTAGAATCCAAATCTAATGTTGCAACTTCTGACTTTTTCTGGATCCTTGGTTGAGGTGGCCATTTTTAAACACATGGCCACCATAATCATTCTAAATACCCAATTTGGTGTCTGTCTGTCTGTCTGTCTTTCACTGTGATACATTAATCAATCTCAACCAAACTTGACAGGAGGGTTAAGGGTCACCACAATGGAGGTTTTGGCGACTTCATTTGCCCCCTTCCCCAAAGGGGTGGTGGCTCTGGCAAAATCTGTGTTAATGTGTATAAGATAGTTCATCATTGGCGTTTTTTCCAAGGACACTTCTAATAACAAACGTAATAACAGCAATAATGATAATAGCATAATATTTCGTTATTGCAAAACAATGTTCATCTTAATAATATCTTCCCTCCCCAAGAGGATTTCCTCCTTGGGCAAACTCCATGTTAAGGTATACAATAGCTTATCATGGCATTCTCGCAGGCACCACTACCGGAAGGGAAAATAATATAATAAACCACAAGCAGGTTTGATTATCTTTTTATCAGTCGCTACTGCTTTAACACAAACTAAAAATGGAGGAAACCGACGTTCTGAGGCATTTTTGCTTATCGTGTCTCTCACGACTCAACGGACCCGAGCCGAGATCCACTGTAATCTATATACCCCGAGAAGGATAATAACATGACCACTCCTGCCGCTCCCGGTGTGGGTGTGTTCAGTTTGCAAAGCAGATAGCTAGCGCTTGCCAAGCAGCCGTTTCCTTTTTTGGGGGGGGGGGGGGGAGATTTGTCGAGGCTCGTATGAGAGCTACCACACAATGCACAACAGGGGGGCATGAGACAAGAGGGTGTGGAGAGGGGGGACATAACAGGTGGGGAACAGAGACATTAGGAGATCTGTGGAAGGGAGGGATGGGCGGGGAACACGGGGGTGTGGGGGAGGACCTATGAGGTCTTAGCAACACTTTTGAATGAAGTGTGCTTGCTTAACCCTGGGATGCTCTAGTGACTAGTCCATATAAATGTCACTTCTCATAGGGCTGCAAATTGTCTTAAAGTCCATTCAAAATTGTTTCAATGTTCGTAAGATATGCAGAGGGACAATAAATCGTGTTAAAGAAATACAGCATAATGTGTTCAGGAACCATTTATGAATAAGCATTAAATCATATGAAAATCATAAAATTTGATTTCACTGGCCTTAAAATATGTGTAAACCTCCAAATCATTTGAATCACTTTAAGCGATTTTCAAATATGCATATTGCAGTGAAATAAACTAAAAAGGCAATTATCAAGCTTGTCCTTTCTGTGGATTAAAATGACCGAGTTCCAAAATGGGATCCGTATCACACAATAAATCGGCATAAATTGAAAATGGCGACCACAACCATGCACATTTGAAATGACAAGAAACACCCACTCCCTGTAGTTAATCTATCTATAATTCCAGCAATCTCTGTGTGTCTGTCGTGTCTGTCCGCTGCTCTGTCTGCGAGCTGTTCTCGACAACCACTGGTCTGATTCTAATTGAAACTTGCCAGCTACTATTCTGGAGGCCTGGATGAGCCTTTTCAAGGTTGATATTAATCGGACAAGTGGTTCCCAAGTTATGGCCGTTTATTTACAAACCAATGACAGGACACGGTCTATGACGTCACCATTGACGTCACAACTTATTTATCTTTTTTCTTTCTTTTTTTTTTGCACGTACGGGCACGCACTAGTATAGTAGATGCAGGAAGGTCATGTTATTATCATTATTATTGCCAATTACTATATTCTGTTAAGGTATTATTATTTTATTATGCGGTTAATATTATTATGCTATTACATAATTTGGCCTCTGCGCCGAAGGTGGATGGAGGTTATGTTTTCACCCTGTCTGTCTGTTATGAGAGGATATCTCAGAAAGTTGTGACGGATTTGGATGAAACTTATTGGACAGGTTTGGGTGTATAATGAGGACATGTTGATCTAGATTTTGGTGAAGATCGAATCCAGATACGATAATTTTTTCAGTGATTCTTCACCATTCGGACGGCCCAAAAACGATAAAATAGCACGATACCTCAAAAAGCTGTGGATGGAATTCGGATTGGAACTTGGTGGACAAAGTGCGAGTGTACCACGACAAAGTCGTTCGATTTTGGTGAATCCGATCCGGATCATGGATACGAGAATTATTTAATTTCTAAAGTCATCTTCAGCGATTGAAGATGGGCCAAAAACGATATAATAGCATGATATTTCAAGAAAAGTATTTGGGCCATATGTTCTCTGTGGACAGCATTACGTGCATGTATGCGCCCACCCGAGCGCGCCTTCTAATTAGTATGACTGTACTATCACTTAGTGAACTTCGGACTCCCAGTGACAATAGATGAAGCTCAACAAGTTATTGATGTCTTCATATAATATTTGTTAATGGTTAGAGCTATCAGTGTATTGATCCTTCATGAGTCAGTCATTTGTTCAGTGGAAAGAAAATATCACATTGTTTCAGCTTCCATCAAAATGTCGATAAAGTTATCACAACGTTCTTTAAGGATACTTTGATGGTTCTTCTTGATCAGATTTGATGTTTTTCATCGCCTTCATGATCAGTATTTTCCCAACCTGTGTCAGAGTGGCGACCTGTCCAAAATTGTGCCCAACAGCCAAGGAGACTGCTTAGGCAGCACAACGCTCTGCACAGAGTGTCCAGATGGATGATTTTTCGAACAACTGTGCTGATGTATGGCACTATCTCTACACGGCAGTTCTCTTTGTAGCAAGACCATGACCTAGCGTCGTATGTCCCTTGACAGTTGCACCTTTTGAGTGGCCATGATAGCAGATGGTACAACACTGTAATCAGTGTTATTGTGTTCTAGTGGTTGTGCTCCCATTTCCAACTAAACCATGCACTCTTCACATCCAGCGGTGGCATGTGCAAAAGATGAGCACGTCACCATGATGTGGAGATCTACACTAAGGTTCTCGCAGATGCGCCTGAAGCATTTGGTGTTGGTGGAATTTCTTCCCCTTACGCATCTACTTGGTGAACAGATGCCAATGAGTTTCCTGGAGTGTATGATACCTTCAGCGTAACTTGAAGCCACAGATTTTGAAAAGGCTTCCATTGCCATGTTTGACAGTTGTGTTGTTTGCCCAAATTATGAAACCCCTGATCATGGTCGTGTCATCTACAGTGTCCTAAAGTTAGGTTAACCTATTAATCACATTCATTTCATTTTTGTGAGGATGGAGAGATGAAAAACAAACACCCATGCTGCATGGTTCAATTTGTCTGGGATTTTTATGCATACCCAAGTACCTTCATTACACTGGAATGGATAAATGAATGAACATTTTAATCGCTGCTACCGCCATTAGACAACCGGTTGTTACACTTGTGAGGACACATTTCTAGAAGAATGGCAGGAATTACAGGTGCTTGCCATTGTTGCCAAGATCTTTGATCAAACAGAGTAAAACATTTGTGGATGAACTTAAGTACATCTCATGATTACATCCTTTTTCTCATGTTTCTGCAACCATTGGGTGAATTTTATTCACTGATTGTGTTGACATCCCAGAAGAACTTCCAATGATTTGTAAAAATCATGCCACTGTGCCAAGGCTGTGATTAAGTGGACAATGGGCCAACAAATATAATCTACAAATACTAATCAGTGCCAGGCAAGGGGACATCTGGTAATATGTATGCAAAAAGAGGGCATGGTGGTAAACTGATTAAAAATGAGGGGAAAAAGGAAAAGGAAGGAGAATAGACGGGATAATTGGAAGTACATCAGACGTATGGGAACGGGGGAACGTGGTTGGAGAATTTTATGATCTATCGTGATATCGATGATTTTTGTCCATTAACTGACATAACTGATGACGAATTGATGCTGCTCTGAGTTGTTCATGATATCGGTCATTTTGTTCATAGATGCATGTAATCATTTTGGAATGAAAATTTTTAAAATATTCATTGTAGCGATTTTCTTCATCGCTTGTTCAATTTATATTTATTACCTACGCCACCAAAGGTGAAAGAAGTGTTCCACACCTTTTGGGTTGGTCGCCAGACTACCGTTATCTGCTAGGTTTTCCGTCTGTCTGTATGTATGTTTAATGGACAGCTCTGGAGGCCAGAGGAGTCAACCGATTTTGATGAAACTTGACTGGTAGGTTCATACCAAGGATCCAGTTGTATGCATTTGAGCACCGGCTATGGACACCACGTTGCCTAGCAACGGGACTTTGAAATGTTTGAAAAAATCCAAAAAAATATTATATTTTTTTTTTTCGAAAATCAAAAATCGGCTTCCGCGTTTTATGCGCAATATAATCAACCTCTTTGTCAAAAAAATTTCAGCCAGATCCGTCAAAAACTGTATGACTAGTATGCACTTATATAGGCGACCACCCATGTCGCCTACCGCTTGTCTGTCTGTTTGTTTGTTTGTGTGCAGGATATCTCAAAATGTTGTGGACGGATCGGATGAAATTTTTGGACAAGGTTGGGTGTGTGACAAGGATGAACTGATTAGATTTGGTGAAGATCCAGATCCGGATCGACTACTAGAATATTTTAAGTGATTCTTCACCATTGAGAGATAGGGCATAAACTAATATAAGCACGATATCTCAAAAAGTAGTGGACGGATGTCGATATGAAACTTGGTGGATAGGTTCTCCTCGCTGATTCAGTACTGTGTGGCAAGGACAAATTGATTCGATTTTGTGAAGATCCCAAATCAGGATCTTGATACGAGAATTATTTAATTTTTAAGTGATTCTTCACCATTGAGGATAGGGCCAAAAAACGATGTAGTACTGTATAGCATTTATTTCAAAAATGTATTGGGCCGATATGTTTCTATGGATCAGGCATTAATGGCGGAGGTATGGTGCTTACGAGTGCCCTTCTAGTTCTCTATTCATTCATCGCGCTTCCACTGCTTCATAGTAGGCTGCAGAGTTTCAAATAACTGTGCGACCGTTCAGCTATCTCTCTGGGTTTTGGAAATTTTCAGAACACCTCTCGTATTTCACTTGAATATCTCATGAGAGTCTGTCATATCCATCATAGAGTTCAGGCATGTTAGCTGGATTAAATTATTTTCAACTTTTCTTGTGACAATTCTTAATTGAAGTATTATTTTTGGAGATCAACTAGCAATGGGGTTTAAGTCTTGATGTATGGATATTCTTGAATTGGTGATCCGAGCTGAAGGGCTTGTCTATGACGGACACTTAAGTTCTGTTCTTCTCAAGCAGCTCATATAAGCATGATCTGTGATAGTTGCATTAATTAGTTCCAAATCAAATTATTTTGTGCGCATTCATATATCTTTACAATTGAATCCTAGCTTCAGCTTCCGATCCACTTCTGGGCTAGCACACACACCACCAGGGGCTAACTTGGCTACATACGTACATAAGCATATGCGATAGCTCCCATTATAGTAAGGTTATACCTTATAGCCAGTCCAGGTTGAAAACCATGCTGCTCCAAACTGGATTCTCCGACGACTCAAATATGATTGACTAGCCAAGCTCAGTGAAAAGGCTCACTTTCAATTCAGTGGGTGTTTCATCTTCCTCCATGTTTTACCAACTCCCTCTTCTCTTCTGCCGATTCAGCACTTTTAAAAGGCGACAAGGAATAATGAGAGATTATCCTATGCCAAAAAATGGCGTCTTTTCTTTTGGTTTGAATGCAAAATGTATCCCTGCCTTGGGGCGTGGCTTCGAATTTGGCCAGACATCCTTTTTAAGGCTTTGCTTAAATGAAGAAAACAGATCAACTAGTGACACTAGGGTATTGTATTTATACTCATTATAGCAACATTTACCACTTGATTATAGAAAGTTAGAAAACGTAAGTAAGTCAGTGAGGAGATAAATTTTAGCTGCAAAGTAAACGAGAAAGGGACATCGTAGAGGACATACCATCCGCTCAGCTGATTAGTTTACGTTTCGTACCCATCAGTTTCGTCCGAATCGTATATAACTTTTGAAATACCATGCTGTGTGCTATATATATATATTATATATATATAATTAGCCCCATCAACAAGGTGAAGAATCGCTTTAAAAATTATCGGATCCGATTCGGATCTTCACCAAAATGTAACAATTCTTTCTTGTTACATTCCCAACCTGTTCATCAAGTTTCCATGCAAATCCATCCAAATTTTTGTGATATCCTGTTATATGGGTTGTTTTTGGCCCATCCTCAATGTGAAGAATCACTTAAAAAAATTATCAGATCCAGATCCGGATTCAGATCTTCACAAAAAATCTAATCATTTCGATCCTTATCTCATGCCAAAGCTCTCCACAAAACTTCGTCCGCAATCCATCAACAAATATTTGAGATCATACATATATATTGTTACGGCTGTGGAATTCGCAATTACACCATAAAGGTTCCTTAGATCAGTTATGACGCTAAGTTTATGTGCAGATATGGTCCCACCGTTGTTTAAAGGGAATTTTCGTGTTCACCGGGCTGCGACTCTTTGAGATAGCCGTTTTTCTTTTTCTATTGTTATTTTGAACAAACCTCCATGCAAGCAACAAGCCACGTTGAAAACCGGTCGAACGAAAAAGGGAAACCAAAAGAGTTCCGATGGGCGCGCGGATTTTTCCCGCCTGTTTCTCCGAGGAGTGTGACGGAGGCAGGGGAGGGCAGCTCGCCGCCGATTGGTGGATGAACAGCGTGAGGTGGTCGGGTGAGGGAACGCCCCTTTTGGGAAGCTTCCAGAAGGGAGTGGAGCCAGAAGCGGGGGGGCGAAGGGCGACGCGCACGAGGCTCGCTCTCGTCTGGTCCTGAGCTCTCGCCCTGTGGTCATCATCGTCCCGGTCCTGAGCTCTCGCCCTGTGGTCATCATCCGTTCTCTCTCTGGTCCATGAGCTCTCGCCCTGTGGTCCATCATCCGTTCTCTCTCTGGTCCTGAAGCCCCTTCTGCCTTCAGTCTTTTCTTGTTCGGTGGTGGGTCGTGTAAGCACGCAGCATACGCCGGAGAGAGCTCGCTGACCACGCCAGGGGCCGGAGGTCAGCGCGGCGCTATGCAAGGCCGTGGGGGAGTCGATGTCGCAGCCTGCCCACCGTCGCGCCCGAGGGCGGTGGCGGGTAAGATAGAACCCTTCCGGTCTCACGGACTCGTTCGGTCCTCCAGTCCCCTGCATCAAAGGTTTACGACCCCGTCTACCTCCCTGCCTATGGGAGGGTTTTCTTTGTTTTCGTATGCAGTGCTGTGGTGCCGTGTCCTGTTAGTACGACTGTGTAAGTGACTGTAGATAATAATGTAGT
>CM068959.1:79690763-79708529 GCA_035128595.1 Eptatretus atami | reverse complement strand
CGGTTGTATTGCTTTCTATTTGCCTTGTTTCTGTATATTGCATGACTGTATACGTGTTGTGTGTGCAATATGTGCCTGGAATAAATGTCCTTGTGTGAAATGTATCTCGTTCGTTGCGTCTTCTTTCCCCATTGAAAATGCCGTGTTTAATAACGTGTCAGTGAAGGTTCTTTAATAATGCTTAATAATGTGGCAGTGCAAGGTGTTTTTATCATGTAGCACTGAGGTGTTTTTTAATAATGTTGTCAGTGAGGTGTTTTTAAATAAACTGGCAGTGAGGGGTTTTTAATAACGTGTGGCAGTGAGGGTGTTTATTAAATGTGTCAGTGAGGGTGTTTTTAATGAAACCGTGGCAGTGAGGTGTTTTTAATAATGTGGCAGTGAGAATGTTTTTAATAACGTTTGGCAGTGAGGTGTTTTTAATAAGTGGTTGGCAGTGAGGTGTTTTTTAATAACGTGCAGTGGAGGTGTTTTAATAATTGTGGCAGTTGAGGTGTTTTTAATAACGTGGCAGTGGAGGTGTTTTTTAATAATGTGGCAGTGAGACTGTTTTTAATAACGTGTCAGTGATGGTGTTTTTAATAATGCTGGCCAGATGATGGGCTGTTCTTAATTTAATGCAGGAGTTGAGCAGCTCTGCAGAGCACGGTGTTTCTTATAACGTGTCTCAGTGAGGTGTTTTTAAATAACCGTGTCAGTGGAGGTGTTTTTTAATAATGTGTCAGTGAGGTGTTTCCTAATAAGTTGGCAGTGAGAGTGTTTTTAATTTTAACGTCGGCAGTGAGGTGTGTTTAATAATGTGGCAGTGAGATGTTTTTAATAACGTGTCAAGTGAGGTGTATTACTTTAGGCAGATAGAGCTAGTTAGCTGAAAAATGACGGTGCCCAGTGATGGATATAAAGGTATGTATCGTAAAATAATCAGGTGTACAGCTTGATGTGTTTTTAATAACGTGTCAGTGAGGTGTTTTTAATAACTTGTCAGTGACGGTGTTTCTAATAATTCGTGTCAGTGAGGTGTTCTTTAATAATGTGTCGTGAGGTGTTCTAATAAGTGTCAGTGGTTTTTTTAATTGTAGGCGTGAGGTGGGTTTTTAATAATGTGTCAGTGAGGTGTTGTTTCTAAATAATGTGATGGTGTTGGTGTTCTTTAATAATGTAACATGAGGTTGTTTTTAATAAACGTGTCAGTGAGGGGTTTTTAATAATGTGGGAGTGAGGTGTTTTAATAATGTGTCAGTGAGTGTTTCTAATAATGTGGAACGGGGTGGGTGCGTGTTTTTAATCAAAGTGTGGCAGTGAGGTGTTGTTAATATGTAGCAGGGAGCGTTGTTTTTAATACGTAGCAGTGAGGTGTTTTTTAATAAATGTGGCCAGTCCGAGGTGTTTTAATGATCACCACTGTAGCAGTGAGGGTGTTTTTGAATAATGTGGCAGTGAGGTGTTTTTAATAAATGCAGCAGTGAGGTTTTTTAATAACGTGGGCCAGTGAGGTGTTTTTAATAACGTGTCAAGTGAGGTGTTTTTAATAATGTGGCAGTGAGTGTGTTTTAAATCGCTATGTGACGCTAGGTGAGGGTGTGTTTTTAATAATGTGGCAGTGAGGTGTTTATAAAGCGTGAGGTGTTAAAGTGTATGGTGTTTTTAATAATGTGGCAGTTGTGGGTGTTTTTAATAATGTAGCAGTTGAGGTGTTTTTAATAAAAGTGGTCTAGTGAGGTGTTTTTATAACTGCAATGTAGGGTTTAAGACAGTGAGGTGTTTTTTAATAATGTGTCATGGGTGTTAAATAGTGCAGGAGAGTGTTTTTTTCAAAATAATGTGCAGTAGCTGTTTTAAAGCTGGCGTGAAGTGTCTTTTTAAAGAATTGATCGGCAGAGTGTCAAACATGTTCATGGAAGGTTTTTTAACTAACTGTGGCAGTGAGGTGATTTTTTAATCAACGTGTAGCAGTGAGGTGTTTTTTAATATGTGCAGTGAGGTGTTTAATAAGTTCCAGAGTTGTTTAATATGGGCAAGTGAGGTTGTTTTTACCATAATGTGGCCAGTGAGGTGTTTAATAATGTGCCAGTGGAGGTGTTTTTTTAATAACGTGTCAGGAGGTGTTTTAAAAGGTAGTGGTTGTTTATCTATAATGTTGGCGAGGTGTTTATAACGTGGCGAGTGTTTTAATAATGTGGCAGAAATTGTTTTTTAGGTCAGTGAGGTTATATGTGCGGTGTTTTAATAATGTGGCTCAGTGAGGTGTTTTTAAATAATCGTCCAGGAGTGTTTTATAAGGGTGGTTTTTATAATGTCCAGTGGGTGGTTTTAATAATTTGTGGGTCACGATGGTGTGTCTATAATGATGCGTCGGGTGTTTTAATAATGTGACAGTGATGGTGTTTTTAATAATGGTGAGGTGTTTCTAAAATGTGATGGTGTGTTTTTAAGTACAGTAGTGTTTATAAGGTCAGGGTATGAGTGAAGGTGTTTTTAATAATGGTGTCGTGAGGTGTCGTATGTGGACGTGCGGCAGATGATTGTTTAAGTAGATCGTTAACAGTGAGCGCTAGTTTTTTAACACACGAGTCATGACGGATGTTTGGCTGAACACAAATCGGACGTGTGTAGTTTTTAAACTAAGGTAACATGTGAGCGTAACAGTTAAGATAACTGGTGTCGTGAGTTGTTTGTTACATAATTGCAGGAGGTTTTTAATAATGCGGTGAGGGGTGTTAAGTCTAGGTTTTAAATTGAGTGAGGTGTTTAAACTGTCGTGGTTTAGTGTATGAGTGTTTATGCAGGTAGGTTTAATATGTAGGATAGGGTTATAACTTCGTGGGTTATCGGTCGGGGGTGTTTTGTGCACGTGTGGTTTTAATATGTCGTGAGTGTTTTAAACGGTCATTGAGGTGTTTATGAAGTGTCGTGAGTGTTAATAGTACGGGTAGCTGTTTTCTAATAAGGTGTCGAAGCAGATGAGGTGGTTTTTTACACTCATGTCGAGCTCAGTGAAGGGTCGTTTCAGAGGAGTGAAAGTGTTTAATAATGAGTTGTGTAATTAAGCAGGTGTCGCTTAATTGAGTGAGTGTTTTAATGTAAGTAGTTTTTAATAACCGATCGACCATGAGGTTTAATATAACTCTGTCAGTGACGATGATTTTTATATGTCGGCTAAGTGTTCTTGCTAATAATGTTCACGATGTAGCAGTCTTGTAGACTAAATCAGTCCAAGTGAAGAGGTGATTCGTTTCAATAATGTAGTCAGTGAGGTGTTTTTAATAATTGGTAGCAGTGAGGTGTTTTATACGTGGATTAGATAATAGCAGTACAGCATGTGCGCCAGTGTTTTTAAGTTAGCATGTGAGGTTATAATGTAGCAGTAGGGTTTTTATAAACGTGTTCAGCTGAGGTGTTTTAATAAACTGTGCATGAGAGGTCTAAGTCAACTGTCAGTCAGTTGAGACTGTTTTTTAATAACGTGTCCCAGTGAGGTGTTTTTTTAATAAGTGTAGGATGAGGTGTTTTTAATAATCGTCAGGAGGTGTTTTTTAATAATGTGCAGTGGACGGTGTTTTTAAATAATGTAGCGAGTGAGGTGTTTTTAATAATGTGGCAAGTGATGGTGTTTTTATATGAGATATTTTTAAGTAAGTGGCAGTGAGGTTTTTTAATAATGTGTCAGTGAATGGGTGTTTCTTATAATGTGGCACGAGGTGGTTGTGTTAAGAATTGGCGTTGAGTTAATACGATGGTGCAGTGGAAGGTGTTTTTAATAATGTGGCAGTGAGGTGTTAGTAGTGATGTTTTTAAATAAGGGCGTAGGTCGTTTTAAATGTGGCGTGAGAGTTGTCTTATATGTGCATAGTGTTTAATAACGGGCGTGAGTTTCATTGTGTAGTGATTTTTCTAATATAGTGAGGCATTGGACGGTGCTTGTAAATAATGGCAGTGTTTTTAATCAGTGTCAGCTGAAGGTGTTTAATAACGTGTCAGTAGGTTGTTTTCATAAACGTGGTCCAGTGACAGCGTGTTTCTAAGATAATGTTCGCAGTGAGGTGTTTTTAATAAGATGCAGTGACCGGTGTTATAATAATGTGTAGCAGTGAGTGCTTTTTTAATAACGTGTTCGAGTGAGGTGTTATTACTAATAATGTTGTACAGTGAGTGTTTTCTAATAAGTGGAACGGCTTGGGTGTTTTTTAACTAACTGTCAGTTGACCGGTGTTTTTAATAACGTGTCAGTTGACGGTGTTTTATACGTCAGGGAGTTTTATAATGTGCACAGTGAGGTCGTTTTAATAATGTTGGTCAGATACGAGGTTAAATATGTGGAGTGCAGTGTTTTTTAATAATGTTCAGCGAGGTGTTCAAACGTGCGGTGTGGTGTTTTTATAATGTAACAGTGAGAGTGTTTACTAACGTGTCAGGAGGGGTTAATAGTGGATGAGGTGTTTTAATAATGTGTCCAGGGTTTTTTCTAATAAGTGAACGGGTTGTGGTGTTTTTAATAATGTAACAGTGAGGTGTTTTTAATAACGTGTCATGTGGAGTTGTTTTTAATAAGTTGGACGGTGTGGTTTTTATGTACGAGGATGTTTTATACGTGTCAGTATGTTTAAAGTGAGTAGTGTTTTGTGTAGTGAGGTATAATGTAGCAGTGGAGGTGTTTTTTAATAACGTGTCAGTGAGGTGTTTTTAATAACGTGTCAGTGAGGTGTTTTTTAATAATGTTCAGTGAGGTGTTTTTAATAATCGTAGGATGAGGTGTTTTTTAATAACGTGGTCAGTGAGGTGTTTTTAATAACGTGTCAGTGAGGTGTTTTTAATAATGTGTCTCAGTGACGGTTGTTTTTTAAATAAATGTAAGTGAGTGTTTTTTAATAACGTGTCAGTGAGGTGTTTTTAATAACGTGTCAGTGAGGTGTTTTTAATAATGTTCAGTGCTAGGTGTTTTTAATAAGTAGAGTGTTTTATGTTCAGTGAGGTTGTTCTCTAATTAATGTGTCAGTGAGTGTTTTTTAATACCATGGCAGTGAGGGTTTTTTAATAACGTGTCAGTGAGGTGTTTTTTTAATAACGTGTCAGTGAAAGGTGTTTTTAATAATGTGTCAGTGAGGTGTTTTAAAATGTAGGAAGTGAGGTGTTTTTAATATGTGGCAGTTTGACGGTTGTTTTTATAATGTGGGCAGTGAGGTGTTTTTAATAATGTGAGGTTTAAATGTGCAGTGTGGTTGTAATAATGTAGGAGGAGTGTTTAAATGCAGTGTTGTGTGTTTTAAATAATGTAGGACGGAGAGGTTGCTTTTTAATTAATGTGACAGTGTTAGGTTGGATTTCATTAATACATCGTGGCGAGTGAGTGTTTTTCATAATGTGATCAAGTGACGGTGTTTTTTAATATGAGACAGTGAGGTTTTTTTATATGGCATATTTTCTCATGTGTCAGTGAGGTGTTTTTAATAAATGTAGCAGTGAGCGTGGTTTTTAATAACGTGGCCAGTGAGGTTGGGTTTTTCATCAATGTGTCGAGTGAGGTGTTTTCAATAATTAGCAGTGAGTGTTTTTTCATCATGCGTCAGTGAAGGTGTTTTCATTAAACGTCATGATAAGGTGTTTTTTATTAATGTGACGGTTTACGCTGTGGTGAGGTGTTTTTCTTAATGTGGGCATTGAGTTGTTTTTATGGACGTGTCAGTGGCGGCTGTTTTTTTAATTCTATGGGTGATGATTGTTGTTTTTAAGTCATGTGATTGATGGAGGTTGTTTTTTTTAATAACATGGTGGTGAGGTGTTTTTAATAACGCGGAGGTGAGGGAGTTTTGAAATAACATGATGGTGAGGTGTTTTTAATAACGTGGCTGTGTTTTCTCCCACTGCAGTGGACTAGTTGGTGAGGGCGAGCACAGTGATTCACCCACACTAGTATGTGTGTGTGTATTATATACATATATATATATATATTATACCTAAACCCTAATGCTCTGTACCGCATCTGTTTATATATTATATATATATAGTATATATACTATATATATATATTATATGTTACACATTATATGATCATTAACCTCACTAAGCACTAGCACTAAACCTCACTAACACTAAGCACTAACACTAAACCTCACTAAACTAGCACTAACACTAAACTTCAAATGAATCCTCAAGCCTCAATCTCGAAAGTGTTTTCTTATTACGCATTGGCACAATATGAAATGCCGAAGAGTGAACTCCATATTCACATCAGACGTCATGGAAGCTCTCAACCTGCAGTATTGTCTGCAGTTTTGTGTCGTTTTTTTTTCACTTTGTGCTAACTTCAAAGGTAAATGCTTTGTGCATTTCGGATTATAACAGCATGGCACACCTGAGCATGTCCTAAAAGTCTCCGTAATCATTGTGCATGCTGTCAGGCCTCTCCAGCAAACAGTTCCTGTGAGGAGAGGTTTGGCAGCCTCTGGAACATGTTCTACAGAAATAGTGAAAAACGTGGCTGCCCTTAGCTTGATGATGGTGCAGATGCAAGCCTGCACGTTTCAGGATGTTTCCTTGAAATTCTTACTCGACACTATACAACACTTCATGAGATTCCCTCGCAAGGAACTTCAATGTAGGTGGAGGTCATTCGGCTCATCAAGCCTGTGTCATGATTACCAACCTGTGGTTGTTTCTTTCGTACCGTACCTGTTTACCCTCGTCCAAGAAGACGTGAAATGGTTTTTATCAAATCGCAGTATTTGGTAAACTCAGATTAGATCGGGCAAAAACTATTTTGGACTGGCAGGATCGCTTGGAGGTTTCTATATTCACGTAACTGAGTCCGAAGTAAGGCCATTCCTTTCGTAGGACAGCGAAGAGGGTAGTAGTTCTGAATACAACATGGGAAGCACCAACCCCATCCAGTACCATGTCAAAAGCTTTGTAACTAATGTTGATGTCGAAGCACTCATTGTGGATTCTAAACAAGAAAGTAATTTTCTATCGAGGTAAATAGCAGAAAGATAAGACGATCGCAACCTCAAAAGATCAAACAATCGATTGGAAGTGATTATTCAAAAAAAAAAATTGCTTGTGCATCTTCAAGGCTTGTGGCACAGCCAAGTACACTGAACAGATTAGGATGCACAGACTAAACACGATGCGAAAATCCGCATGCACGGAGACATGGGGTGAACTGTATGGACGTCGAGAATGTATGGGGTGGACAAGATGGATACAGAAGGAAATGCCAAGAGGGCAAACTGGAAAAATTGGAAGGACAAGAGTGCAAAAGATAATGGTTTTGGATTGGGATGATTTAAGATGGTGGGGTGTAAACAGCTGTCTTTGAAAACCTGGAGGCGAGGAATGAGATTGAAGAGGATGTGGAAGTTGGTTTCACATGTGGGGGAAAATAGGAACAAATGAGTGGAGGTGTCAGTAATCCTGGATTTTAGGTAGTTTCACCAGAAGAGGGTTGATGATGGACTGTTTGTGAGCCCTGCAGAAACCTGGGGGGGAGGGGGGGAGGGTGGGACAAAGCAGGGGAAGTGCAGAGTGTGCAAACCAGGAATGAGGCGGAAGAAGACAGAGAGACCACCAACCTGTCTGTGATGGCCGAAGTGATTGACCTTTCGACTCGGCTTCATTGTCTGGAGACATCCAATAATCTAAAAGCCTTGTTTCCATGTGACAAGGATGAGCAAGTTATGAGGTAGGGGAGCCAGCCCAGAGGGGAGAGCAGTACTCCATTAGCAGTGCCAGAAAGGACTTTATACACAGAGGATGCCCAGTCGGTGGCTGGCTTTGGAGTCCACCTTTGAAATGTGGTTTGCCGAGAAAGATCATGGCTGAGAGTGAGACGTATGAGTGTTTCTCAAGAGTGGTTGTGAAGAAAGTGGAGAGGAGGGTTTGCAAACAGTCCTTTCAGAGAGACAGTGAGAGAGAGATGTGTCAGGATTGAAAACATATTCCAAGTGTTTGACCAGTTTTGTGATTGTGTCAAGGTCTGAAGAGAGGAAGAGACTGCAGCCTGCCTTGTCTGACGGATGAGGATGTCACGGCAAAGGGTGGAGTCATCAGCAAATAGATAGAGGATTTTCCAGAGTCAGAGAGATCATTTATGAAGTTCAGGAATAGGACTGGGCCAGACACTGCCTTGGGGCACTCCAGCCTTGGCAGGGAGACTGGAGAGAGGAGATGAAAGGATACTGACTGTTGAGTGCCATATGTTGGCTCTGAGAGTAGAGCAAGTCAGTAGCCATGAGTTTAGTTGGCCTTTGAAGTCAAGGTGGAGATTTTGGAGGAGGCAGGATGCCAGACTGTATCAAAGCACGAGATTATGTCCAGACAGACGGCCTTGATCTCATATCTGACATTGAGGACCTCATCCTTTGTGGTGTGAGTAGAAACAGCATGCCCATGGTAGAGTGACCTGGTCTCTGAAACGAAAATGGGATCTGAGATGAGGTTGTTGGAGAAAGGAATGATTTCAATTAAACTGCGATGATGGATTCCATGACCTTGCTGATGTTGGAAGTAACATGATAGGTCTGTAGTTAAGGGGAATAGTTTTTTGCACCTTTTTTTTATGAAAATGCAGTGATGTTGCTGATTCCAAGCAGATAGAAGATGACCTAGCAGAAATTATAGGGTTGAAAGGGCAGAGAAGGATGTGGCAAAGCAGCAGAGACAGGTTTTTAGGACACGTGAGCTGATGCCATCTGGTTCAGTTGCAGAATCAAAAGTCGAGGGTCATCAGATACTTCTCCACCTTCTCAGGTGCAAAATACACTAGCAATTGGTCCTCGGAGCAATTGGAATGACAGCGATAGGTTGAGTACTGAGAGTGAGGGGTTGGAGACACAAGATGGAAAGTAAATCAGAATTGAAGCATTCGGCCTTCACATGAGTGGAGTTAGCTGTGGTGCTATTTGAAGAGAGGGAAAGGAGTGGAAGGGGTTGCATACACCACAGACAGACTAAACAAGGTGCCACCAGGTTTTAGAGTTGAGGGAGACAAGTTTGAAAGTTTATCCTGAGTTTGGATAGATGTTATTTTCTTTGGGTCCCTGAGAGTGGACACCACTTGTTGCGGAATTTTTGGAATGCACTGAAATTGCCTTCAGGAAGAGGGGGCAAGTTGTTTCAGAGGCAACTGCCTCACCACAGGATTCAGTGTACCATGGGCGGGGAGAGGGGTAGGATAACTGAAGTCGAGATGGGATGGATTTGTGCATGAGAGAGAGCAAGTTCTGTGGAAGAATTCCCAGGCTGAGTTAACATCAGGGGCAGTAGATATTGGAGACCAGTCCTGAAGAATGATGGCTGCTTGCAGTCCCTGCCAATCTGCTTGAGTGAAATGCCAGACTTGCTGGCAGCTCTCTCTTAAATAGCCAGATATGTTGACTTTCACAAGCACATGATCAGATGAAGCAATTAGAGCAGGAAACACTTGCAGAAAGCTAGTCATCACAAGTCCAGAAGGGAAGAATTTACCATTTGAAGAAATCTGGTTGGAAAGTTTGCAGTCCCACTGGAGTCATTCCGTGGATGAGTCAGTCCATGGCGTCAAAGATCCTTTGCTGAAGTGCCATAGCTGGTGAGAGAAGTAGCAAACACCAGCCAAGTTGCATAGTGACAATTTAAATCACCACATATGAGGAAGTGGGAGTTGGGAGTTGGAGATGAGTGGTTAAAATTTTCTATGTTGTCTGAGAGAGAGATGTGGATGGAGACGTCGTATTAGGATGGTACAACAGAGAGATGATATAAGGGTGGGAGCGGAGTCCTATAATTATTGTTCTTTGATGCGTAGAATCCAAATCTAATGTTGAACTTCTGACTTTTCTGGATCCTTGGTTGAGGTGGCCATTTTTAAACACATGGCCACCCATAATCATTCTAAAATACCCAATTGGTGTCTGTCTGTCTGTCTGTCTTTTCACTGTGATACATTAATCCAATCTCAACCAAACTTGACAGGAGGGTTAAGGGTCACACAATGGAGGTTTTGGCGACTTCATTTGCCCCCTTCCCCAAAGGGGGTGGCTGGCTCTGGCAAATCTGTGTTAAGTGTATAAGATAGTTCATCATTGGCGTTTTTTCCAAGGACACTTCTAATAAACAAACAGTAATAACAGCAATAATGATAATAGCATAATATTATCGTTATTGCAAAACAATGTTCATCTTAATAATATCTTCCCTCCCCAAAGAGGATTTCCTCCTTGGGCAAACTCCATGTTAGGTATACAATAGCTTATCATGGCTTCGGCAGGCACCACTACCGGAAGGGAAAAAATTAATTTAAACCACAAGCAGGTTTGATTATCTTTTTAATCAGTCGCTACTGCTGTTTAACACAAAACTAAAAATGGAGGAAACCGACGTTCTGAGGCATTTTTGCTTATCGTGTCTCTCACAGACTAACGGACCCGAGCCGAGATCCACTGTAATCTATCATACCCCAGGGAGGATAATAACATGACCACTCCTGCGCTCCCGTGTGGGTGTGTTCAGTTTGCAAAGCAGATAGCTAGCGCTTGCCAAGCAGCCGTTTCCTTTTTTGGGGGGGGGGGGGGAGAGATTTGCAGGCTCGTATGAGAGCTACCACACAATGCACAACAGGGGGGCATGAGACAAGAGGGTGGGAGAGGGAAGCGAATAACAGGTGGGGAACAGAGACATTAGGAGATCTGTGGAAGGGAGGGGATGGGCGCGGGAACACGGGGGTGTGGGGGAGGACCTATGAGCGTCTTAGCAACACTTTTGAATGAAGTGGCTTGCTTAACCCTGTGGATGCTCTAGTGACTAGTCCATATAAATGTCCATTTCATAGGCTGCAAATTGTCTTAAAGTCCATTCAAAATTGTTCAATGTTCGTAAAGGATAATGCAGAGGGACATATAAATCTTGTTAAGAAATACAGCATAATGTGTTCAGGAACCATTTTATGAATAAGCATCAAATCATATGAAAATCATAAAATTTGATTTCACTGGCCTAAAATATGTGTAAACATCTCCCAAATCATTTGAATCACTTTTACGATTTTTCAAATATGCATATTGCAGTTGAAATAAACTAAAAAGGCAATTATCAAGCTTGTCCTTCTGTGGATTAAATGACCCGAGTTCCAAAATGGGGATCCGTTCACCACAAATAAATCGGCAAATAATTGAAAATAGGCGACCCACACACATGCACATTTGAAATGACAAGAAACACCCACTTCCCTGTAGTTAATCATCTATAATTCCAGCAATCTCTGTGTGTCTGTCGTTCTGTCGTCTGTCTGCGGACGCTTTTTCTCGACAACCCATGGTCTGATCTAATTGAAACTTGCCAGCTACATTTCTGGGGCCTTGGGATGAGCCTTTTCAAGGTTTGATATTAATCGGACAAGTGGTTCCCAAGTTATGGCCTTATTTTACCAAACCAATGACAGGACACGGTGCTATGAGTCACCATTGACGTCACAATTTTTTATCTTTTTTTTTTTCTTTTTTTTCTTTTGCACGTACGGGCACGGCACTAGTATAGTAGATCAGGAAGGTCATGTTATTATCATTATTATTGCCAATTACTATATTCTGTTTAAGGTATTATTATTTTAATTATGCGGTTAATATTATTATGCTATTATCATAATTTGGCCTTCTCGCCGAAGGTGGATGGAGGTATGTTTCACCCCTGTCTGTCTGTCTGTGAGCAGCGATAATCTCAAGAAGTTGTGGACGGATTTGGATGAAACCTTATTTGGACATGTTGGGTGTATAATGAGGACATGTTGATTAGTTTTGGTGAAGATCGAATCAGAAGCGATTAATTTTTTCAGTGATTCTTCACCATCGGACGGCCCAAAAACGATAAATAGCACGATACCTCAAAAAAGCTGTGGATGGATTCGGATGGAACTTGGGGACAAAGTGCGAGTGTACCACGACAAAGTTCGTTCGATTTTGGTTGAAGATCCGAATCCGGATCTGGATACGAGAATTATTTTAATTTCTAAAGTCATTCTTCAGGATTTTGAAAGATGGGGCCAAAAACGATATATAGCATGATATTTCAAGAAAAGTATTGGGCCCCATATGTTCTCGTGGATCAGCATTACGTGGCAGATGTATGCGCTCCACCCGAGCGCCCTTCTAATTAGTATGATGTGACTATCACTAAGTGAACTCGGCTCCCAGTGACATAGATGAAGCTCAACAAGTTATTGATTCACTATAATATTTGTTAATGGTTAGAGCTATCAGTTGTATTGATCCTTCCTGAGTCTAGCATTGTTCAGTGGAAAGAAAATATCACATTGTTTCAGCTTCCATCAAAATATGTCGATAAAGTTATCACAACGTTCTTTAAGGATACTCTTGATGGTCTTCTTGATCAGATTTGATGTTTTTCATCGCCTTCATGATCAGTATTTTCCCAACCTGTGTCAGAAGTGGCGACCTGTCCAAAATTGTGCCCAACAGCCAAGGAGACTGCTTAGGCAGCACAAGCTGCACAGAGTGTGGCCAACGGATGGATGATTTTCGAACAACTGTCCGCTGATGTATGGCACATATCTCTACACGGCAGGTTCTCTTTTGTAGCAAGACCATGACTAGCGTCGTATGTCCCTTGACAGTTGCACCTTTTGAGTGCCATGATAGCAGATGGTACAACACCTGTAATCAGTGTTATTGTGTTCTAGTGGTTGTGCTCCATTCCAACTAAACCATGCACTCTTCACATCCAGCCGGTGGCATGTGCAAAAGAGAGCACGTCACCATGATGTGGAGATCTACACTAAGGTTCTAGCAGATGCGCCTGAAGGCATTTGGTGTGGTGGAATTTCTTCCCCTTAGCCATCTACTTGGTGAACAGATGCCAATGAGTTTCCTGGAGTGTATGGATACCTTCAGCGTAACTGAAGCCACAGATTTTGAAAAGGCTTCCATTGCCATGTTGACAGTTGTGTTGTTTGCCCAAATTATTGAAACCCCTGATCCATGTCGTGTCATCTACAGTGTCCTAAAGTAATGTTAACCTATTAATCACATTCAATTCATTTTTGTGAGGATGGAGAGATGAAAAACAAACACCCCATGCTGCATGGTTCAATTTGTCTGGGATTTTTATGCATACCCAAGTACCTCATTACACTGGAATGGATAAATGAATGAACCATTTTTAATCGCTGCTACCGCACATTAGACAACCGGTTGTTACACTTGTGAGGACACATTTCTAGAAGAATGGCAGGAATTACAGGTGCTCGCCATTGTTGCCAAGATCTTTTTATCAAACAGAGTTAAAACATTGGGATGAACTTAAAGTACATCTCATGATACATCCTTTTTTCTCATGTTTCTGCAACCATTGGGTGAATTATTATTCACTGATTGTGTTGACATCCCACAAGACACCTTCCAATGATTTGTAAAAATCATGCCACTGTGCCAAGGCTGTGATTAAGTGAACAATGGGCAACCAAATTATTAATCTACAATACTAATCAGTGGCAGGCAAGGGGACATCTGGTAATATGTATGCAAAAAGAGGGCATGGTGGTAAACTGATTAAAAATGAGGGGAAAAAGGAAAAGGAAGGAGATAGACGGGATAAATTGGAAGGGTACATCAGACGTATGGGAACGGGGGAACAGTGGTTGGAGAATTTTATGATCTATCGTGATATCGATGATTTTTGTCGCATTAACTGACATAACTGATGACGAATTGATGCTGCTCTGAGTTGTGTCATGATATCGGTCATTTTGTTCATAGATGCATGTAATCATTTTGGAATGAAAAAAATTTTAAAATATTCATTGTAGCGATTTCCTTTCATCGCTTGTTCAATTATTATTTATTACCTACGCCACCAAAGGTGAAAGAAGTGTGTTCACACCTTTTGGGTTGGTCGCCAGACTACCGTTATTCTAGGTTTTCCGTCTGTTCTGTATGTATGTAATGGACAGCTCTGGAGGCCCAGAGGAGTCAACCGATTTTGATGAAACTTGACCTGGTAGGTTCATACCAGGATCCAGTTGTATGCATTTGAGCACCGTTGCTATGGACACCACCGTTGCCTAGCAACGGGACTTTGAAATGTTTGAAAAAATCCAAAAAATATTATATTTTTTTTTTCGAAAATCAAAAATCGGCTTCCGCGTTTTTATGCGCACTATAATCAACCTCTTTGTCAAAAAAATTTCAGCCATCCGTCAAAAACTGTATTGACTAGTATGCAATTATATAGGCGACCACCCATGTCGCCTACCGGCTTGTCTGTCTGTTTGTTTGTTTTGTGTGCAGGATATCTCAAAATGTTGTGGACGGATCCGGATGAAATTTTTTGGACAAGGTTGGGTGTGTGACAAGGATGAACTGATTAGATTTGGTGAAGAATCCAGATCCGGATCGACTACTAGAATATTTTAAGTGATTCTTCACCATTGAGAGATAGGGCTAACTAATATATAGCACGATATTCAAAAAGAGTGGACGGATTCGATGAAACTTGGTGGATAGGTTCTCCTCGCTGATTCAGTACTGTGTGGCAAGGACAAATTGATTCGATTTTGGTGAAGATCCACAATCAGGATCTTGATACGAGAATTATTTAATTTTTTAAGTGATTCTTCACCATTGAGAGTGAGGGCCAAAAAACGATGTAGTACTGTATAGCATTATATTTTCAAAAATGTATTGGGCCGATATTTCTCATGATCAGGCATACATGGCGGAGGTATGTGCCTTACCGAGTGCCCTTCAGTTCTCTATTCATTCATGCGCTTCCACTGCTTCATAGTGGCTGCAGAGTTTCGAATAACTGTGCGACCTTCAGCTATCTCCCTGGGTTTTGGAAATTTTCAGAACACCTCTCGTATTTCACTGAATATCTCATGAGAGTCTTGTCATATCCATCATAGAGTTCAGGCATGTTAGCTGGATTAAATTATTTTCAACTTTTCTTGTGACAATTCTTAATTGAAGTATTATTTTTGGAGATCAACTAGCAATGGGGTTTAAGTCTTGATGTATGGATTATTCTTGAATTGGTGATCCGAGCTGAAGGGCTTGTCTATGACGGACACTTAAGTTCTGTTCTTCTCAAGCAGTCATATAAGCATGATCTTGTGATAGTTGCATTAATTAGTTCCAAATCAAATTATTTTGTGTGCACATATATCTTTACAATTGAATTCCTAGCTTCAGCTTCCGATCCACTTCTGGGCTAGCACACACACCACCAGGGGGCTAACTTGGCTACATACGTACATAAGCATATGCGATAGCTCCCATTTATAGTAAGGTTATACCTTATAGCTCAGTCCAGGTTGAAAACCATGCTGCTCCAAACTGGATTCTCCGACGACTCAAATATGATTGACTAGCCAAGCTCAGTGAAAAGCTCACTTTCCAATTCAGTGGGTGTTTCATCTTCCTCATGTTTTTACCAACCTCCCTCTTCTCTTCTGCCGATTCAGCACTTTTAAAAGCGACAAGGTTTAATAATGAATTATCCGTATGCGCAAAAAATGGCGTCTTTTCTTGGTTTGATGCAAAATGTATCCCTGCTCTTGGGGGCGTCTTCGAATTTGGCCAGACATCCTTTTTAAGGCTGTTGCCATTGAATGAAAAAGAGAAACAACTAGTGACACTAGGGTATTGTATTATATTACTCATTATAGCAAAACATTTACCCACTTGATTATAGAAAGTTAGAAATACGTAATAAGCAGTGAGGAGATAAATTTTAGCTGCAAAGTAAAACGAGAGAAGGGCACTCGGTAGGGCACATACATCCGCTCAGCTGATTAGTTACGTTTCGTATCCCATCAAGTTTCGTGCCGAATCGTATATAACTTTTTGAAATACCATGCTGTGTGCATAATATATATATATATATATATAATTTAGCCCATCACTCAAAGGTGAAGAATCGCTTTAAAAATTATCGGATCCGGATTCGGATCTTCACCAAAAATGTAACAATTCTTTCTTGTTACATTCCCAACCGTTTCATCAAGTTTCATGCAAATCCATCCACAAATTTTTGTGATATCCTGTTATATGGTGTTTTTGGCCCATCCCTCAATGTGAGAATCACTTAAAAATAATCAGATCCAGATCCGGATTCAGATCTTCACAAAAATCTAAATCATTCGTCATATCTCATGCCAAAGCTCTCCACAAAACTTCGTCCGCAATCCTCAACAAATATTTGAGATCATACATATATATTGTTACGGCTGTGGAATTCGCAATACACCATAAAGGTTCCTTAGATCAGTTTATGACGCTAAGTTTATGTGCAGATAGGTCCCACCGTTGTTTAAAGGGAATTCTTCCTGTTCACCGGGCTGCGACTCTTTGAGATAGCCGTTTTTCTTTTTCTATTGTTATTTTGAACAAACCTCCAGCAAGCAACAAGCCACGTTGAAAACCCGTCGAACGAAAAGGGAAACAAAAGAGTTCCGATGGGCGCGGGATTTTTCCCGCCTGTTTCTCCGAGGAGTGTGACGGAGGCAGGGGAGGGCAGCTCGCCGCCGATTGGTGGATATGAACAGCGTGAGGTGGTCGGGGTGAGGGAACGCCCCTTTTGGGAAGCTTCCAGAAGGGAGGTGGAGCCAGAAGCGGGTGGGGCGAAGGGCGGACGCGCACGAGGCTCGCTTCTCTCTGGTCCATGAGCTTCGCCCTGTGGTCCATCATCCGTTCTCTCTCTGGTCCTGAGCTCTCGCCCTGTGGTCATCATCGTTCTCTCTCTGGTCCTGAGCTCTCGCCCTGTTCCACATCCGTTCTCTCTCTGGTCCTGAAGCCCCTTCTGCCTTCAGTCTTTCTTGTTCGGTTGTGGGTCGTGTAAGCACAGCATCAACGCCGGAGAGAGCTCGCTCGACCACGCCAGGGCCGAGGTCAGCGCGGCCATATGCAAGGCCGTGGGGAGTCGATGTCGCACCTGCCCACCGTCGCGCCACACGAGGGCGCGTGGTAAGACCCTTCGGTCTCACGGGACTCGTTCGGTCCTCCAGGTCCCCTGCCATAAAGGTTTACGAACCCCGTCTACCTCCCTGCCTATGGGAGGGTTTTCTTTGTTTTCGTATGCATTGCTGTGGTGCCGTGTCCTGTAAGTAACGACTGTGTAAGTGACTGCTAGATTAATAATCGTAGTCGGTTGTATTGCTTTCTATTTGCCTTGTTTCTTATATGCATGACTGTATACGTGTTGTGTGTGCCAATGTGCCTGGAATAATGTCCTTGTGTGAAATGTATCTCGTTCGTTGCGTCTTCTTTCCCCATTGAAAATGCCATCTTGCATCGTGGATATAATAGGTGGGTTTTAAACACCCGATAAATAATTCTGAACCGTCGCAGTCGGCGATAACACCGCTCGGTTATCCCTGTAGCACGGAACGAACCACTTAAAGCGCGTTCGTGTCCTAAGCCGACCTGCGGCGTGGTGCAAACCCTCGGTAGGTTACCCGCGCGGGTATTTAGGTATATCGACATTCGGCGATTCACCCTATTTCGTGCGGGTAGAATGCGGACTGGGTTGTGGTGAGGTGAAACCCCACCCGTGACTGGCTCTGGCGGTAGTTCCAGGAGGGTCACGACTGAATTGTCCGTCCGCGGGGCGACGCGGTTGCGATTGGAGTTACGCAATCGCTCGCACGCAGGCGGGCCAGAATTGTAACACTGTGTTACAGGAGATGTGGATTCGAATCCACCTCGGTCTCCAACTAAATTCACTGGGGATCGGATCAGGTGAGTGGAGCGACCCTGATTCCCACCAAACACGGCGGATTTTAAA
>CM068959.1:79650057-79668721 GCA_035128595.1 Eptatretus atami | reverse complement strand
GACAAGGAGTTTGAAATAATAATAATGGCATTCATTGTGAATAAAAAGTAATTTTCTACCATAGAGTTAAACATTTTTCTCGATGCCAAGGTAATGGCAGCTATGAAGAGGAAAGCTAAATTCATGATGCTGCTTTAACCTCCAAGGACAGTCTCGGTTTATTTTGAGTAGAGCAAGTGAATTGGATTTTAAAAAAAATACAAGTTACACACAAATGAACATGAATTCAGACGAGTGAGAATTTGTCGTTCAAGAGATCCAAATGTTGGTGCAATATCACCAGAAAGCATTCAAACTGGTTTTTTGGGGGTTTTTTTTAAATTCCCTAACATACCTTACGCAAAAAAAAAAACTCAGCAAGTCAAATAAACTTTGTATTCAAGAAAACAAGGTGAGAATTCCTGGTAGTTTGCTTTTATTTACAGCATGGATTGCAACATTCAATCTTAATTCACTGTGAAAGATTGTTATCCATTCATCTACTTAGTTCCCGGTCACAGGAAATGAAATTAAGTGTCAGGATGAAGGATGCACCCGAGGTATGTGTCATGCATTAGAGACGAGGAAAGGTCTAAAGGATCCATATATTTAAAATATACCGAATAAGGCTGTTCACTATAAACAAATAATACAGACAGCAGAACCTGTTTTTGGTTTTCCAATGAGAACATGCCATCATTTATTCCTTTTACATTGACATTTTTGAAACAACTGTCCAACGAGGTAGACGTGAGCTGAATATTACAGATTAGGATTCAGACATCAAACAATGCTGACTGTACGATGAGAATACATTTTCACAAAAGGATGTCTAATTATTGATTCAGTTTGATCATTTGCTTGGTGACACAAGGTGAACCGTGCCAAAAAGTTTTCACACGTTGATATTTACTCTGTGATTTGATGTCATCTGCCAACTAGAAACTTCCACCCCAGTATAAGGCCTATACTTGTATAGGCAGTCGTGTATGCACAACGATAGTGCAGAAGCGTGAACCAGCCATTAATCATCTCAAAGACTGAAGTAGCACTTGACAACTGAGTAGATATGAGGTTTGGGCTGGTAAAGGCTAAGGCTATTCCTGGTTAAAAAAAAATAAAAAATTGTGCAAAGTTTCCATGTTTCATTAGACACTGGATGCAAGATTATGAAGATAAGTGAAACTGGCACTTAATAATATATGTGATTAAGATTGAAGGCCAAAACTCTTCAAAAGCAATACTATGTAACTCAGAGTACTGTACAGTACATGTTCTTTTCATGACAAACAATGATCGAATGCAGAGCTTGCGCACTCCTCACTGCAAATGCAGATGTAAATGCTACCTTGAGAAAAAAGGCAAGACAAATATTACTTATTAACATAAAGTAGTTTCAGCAGTCCATGCTGATGCTCAAAAACTGCAGCTAAGCAAAGGTAACCAAAACAGGATACCAAAATCAGCATCAGGCTTTTAAGAGCCAGTTGAGGAAAGCCATAAAGACCTTTACAGATGAATACAAGTTAAATTGTTTGGCAACGATTAATAACAGTTTGCTTGATCGTGTTGAGGACAAATGTCATCATAGTCAATGTACAGTGAAGCATGGTGGAGGATCATGATGAAGTTTTGGGTTGCATTTCAGCCAACAATGTCAGTGAGCCACTCATATTTGATGGCACCCTAACTACTCACAAGTACAGGCAGATTCTGAACCTTCATGACATTCTCTCAGGAACAAAACTGTTCAAGTGTGGCTTCATATTCCAGCAGAACAATTACCACAGGCATACAGCATGCAATTACGGTGCAATGGTATATTGATGACAAAGAGGCTGAAGCATCACACAGCCATGACATGGCCAGAATGATATGAAACAAGTCCAGATATGAACATTATTAAGGCTTTCTGAACATTCACATACATAGAGAAACTGAGAACATCAAACGGTAATCGAGCAGTCGTGTGAGTAATACAGGATTGCTTGGAACAATATTCCAAGCAATTGTACATTGTTATACTGTACGACAGCAGTATGTGAAACTGCACTCAGTGTAAAGCAAAGACTGTCTCATACACAAATCACTAGTACACTGTGCATCTAATTCGCTCTTCTTTTGTATTGTCTGTGGAAAAGAATTTAGTAAAAATTATACTTTCGACGTATTGTTTCAGCAACTCATTGTTTGTGACTCCTATATATGTGTATATGTTATGGGCTTTCCCCCCCCCCTAATTTTAAAGACTGTATATTATAATATATAGAGATCTTTTGTTAGAATTAATGAAACATCAACTTCTAAGGAGAAGTGTGCAAGTCGGTATTTTCAAGCTTCATTCTTGGACTCGTGTTTCTCCCATAAGGCTTTATCAGCAAGACAGTAACATTAAAATGCAAGTCTCTTCACTAGGCCTGTACAGTATATTGTGTGATACCACATAACGCAGAGCACTTATAACAAATGCCTCTTCAACATATATCATTCACATCATCGGTAGCTTCAATCGATAGAGATACAGATATGATGACACCATTCTTTATTTGGATTTCAAAATGGAATCGTTATATTAAAATTAAAACAGTTATCATGCAGTGTATTCCTGCAGGAGAACATACCAAGACACATTTTGTTGTGCTTTGCATTCTAGCGTTGGATTTCCTACGGATGGATGATTTTCTCGAATGCGTTTCGTTTTTGACAGCAAAAAAAACCAAGCAAACCTACAGAAATTGGAAGAAAGCCAATTGCTGATTGCCCATGGTGAAAATAACCGCTTATCTCTGAAAAACACAGGGTGGTAAACGGATGCACATAGCTTCTCAATCTGGCTGCAGGAAGAATTCCAGAGAATGTCTGTAAAAAAGAAAACCTTTATGTTTACCTGGCAACAACCTCCAGTATATCTCCTGCATTAAAAAGTGACATCGAGGAAAAGACCGAGTGTAGTATTTTCAGCGATGTATTGCAACGGCACTAAACAATTCATGTTTAATACTGTGACTCAAAAGGATTTTGTTTTATCTGCCATGTAATAATAATAATAATAATAATAAAAAAAAGAACTGAATTATTATTCTACTCTTATGTATAATACATTTTTGAAAAAAACAAACATGAAATGAGGAAATATTCCCACCGAGTCCATTTTTTAATAAAAATATGCAAGCTTAATCATCAATTTGTGTTACATACAATAATTCTGCGTCATTTGCTTTATGTACAAGGTAACTTGGAATAGTTTTGATGTTGAAAATGAAGTTCTATGTAAATCATTTTACGATGAAACTTGATATAATTTTTTTCGATGAGTGCATTAAGTTTACTCAATCAATTCCCAATTTAGATGCCGACTTCAAATGCAGGCCTCATGGGAAACGTGGCCAAAAACTGTCGACAAGAACAGTAGGAGTGGAACAAGTCAGCAGTGTGGCAGGGAACACACTCAACAGGCCAACAAATCACAGGAAATTAAATCCAGAACATACTCAACAGGCCAACAAATCACAGGAAATTAAATCCAGAACATACTCAACAGGCCAACAAATCGCAGGAAATTAAATCGAATTCAATAATCCTTGCACTTCCAGGGCACATGCTGTGCTGAGATGTTCTTTCTGGGTATTCTTGTCCACTTAGAAGTAATTTACATATTGGTGTGAAAATGCCATAACTATTGAACCCTCCCACTTCCACCTCTCCCATTCTTCACACATTCCCTTTACTTCCTTTCGGTCCTCTTTCTCCAAATATTATTTTTCCCTTAGCCTCCTTGCTTCCCTTCCTTTTCTCAATTTGTGTTTTTTTCCTAATTTACCAATTCCTTCCATGACTCTTGTGTATGCAAATATGTATGAGGTTTCCAAAGCTTATTATTACTTACGAAATCTTTAGATTTCGTAAGTATATTGATGACTTCCGTCCTCTGTTTGTGTGTTTTGGTGTTGTGGTGTGTTTTTTGTGGTTGTGTGTGTGGTTGTTGTAGGCACGATAACTCGAGAACAGAAGAAGCTACAATGTCAAATTACACCACGTGATTCAGGAGGGTGATGGCTAGCGCTGATTAGATTTTGGTCAAAATCGGTCAAAGGTCAAGGTCACAGTGAGGTCAAACATCCAAAACATGATAACTCGAGAAAAGTTACCACAGGTATTGTTGGAGAGCGTGAGTTTGGAAGATCGAGGTAAGTTCGGCGGAATTTGTGTGTCCAATTCGTCGAGTTACGGCTGTTTTAAAATTTTCAGTGTTATAAAATAATATTAAATAATTCCGTAAATTCCTGTGGGGAAATGGAGTATTTTGCTTCGGTCGACGTTACGAGTTCGTTTTAACTTCGATTTTAATTTTGTCTTCGGTTTTTGCGATCGCTTAGGACGCTTAACACTCGGTTGTCGAAATTCTGGTAAAAATCGGATGTTTTGGAGACGTTTTAAGATTGTATAAAAAATATTTCACCCGCCACGTCACGACTCGTCATGTGGTGCAGCGCGCTCGAGCAGACGCGTCGTTGAGTCACGTAAAGGTTTTGCGTGTGCGCGCTGAGTCATCGTGCTCGCCCGGCGTCCTTTCGAGTTGGGGGGGGGGGCGTCGAGTGTGACCTTTACATTACGTTAATCCGCGGTAACTCGAGAACGGAAGAAGTTGATGGTTTGGCAGAATCATCGTAGAAACTTCTGGTTTGCGTCACTACCTTCTCTAGAGACAGCTTTTTAATTAGACAAGGTCAGAGGTCAAGTTGACGATTTCGTAAGTACCAGTCTATGACTGCTTGTTATTATTATTTAACAGCCATCATAATCCTACCTTTCTTGTGGGGTCAGCCGGGGTAAGCTTGACCTGAGTATTGACAAACCAGCTGGCCAGGCCTGACATTTAATTAGTTAGGGCTGGAATTTGGCCATGGTGCTGGCAATAGCTCACTTACTCTTCTTGAAGGACACCATGGGATCTTTAACGTCCACCAATAAATTCAGGCAGATGGGCCACCCGTTTAATGTCCATCCTAGGGACAGCACACACATTGATGAATGACCTTGCCTGTGAAATACCGAATTGACAGTTTATATCTCTGGGTCGGGAATAAAACCCAGGCTAGACAGCTTGGAGGTGAGTGTGCATACCTTTAAGCCATCCTGCCAGCCCATGAGGTACCAAACCTAACATAGGTTAATGTGGTTCATCGTGGTAGATCCCATACACGGGCTTCTCGGACCTGTGCGTGCAGATATTTGCAACTGCACCATTCACTTTTGTCATGCTACCATCATTAGTGACGAAAAGGCAGTTCTCGGTGTGTGTGTGTGTGTCTGTGTGTGTCCATCAGCAATCAATGATCAGGGACAGGAGCCCAGCTTAATGTCCTATCTTACAGAGGATGCAATTTACAATAACTACAACTCGTTGCTTGCAAAGCACTAGTCAGACAGTTTAAACTTGGATCAAGAGTCAAATCCAGACTTGTAGAGCTCAAAGCCACCTTTTTGGACCAATTGGTGGAGGTGAAGGCTCATGTTCTTGACAGAGCATCAGGGTTCTCAGGGAAAGTAATGAATGTTTCCATTGCTAAGAAACAATCCTGGACTAGTCAACATTCCTTCACAGTGTGTAGAAATTTCCACTGAGCAGCCAATCAAATTTGGGCAAGTGAGGGAAAAGCAACAAGGCTTTTTCAGGTATATATTGAAGCTCATAGAAGAACAGATAAAAGGGGAAAAAGGAAAACCATGGGATAACAACAAATGGATGAGATTTAAGTGGAGAGGAGGGTAGGTTGAGGGTTAGACACTGAGAAAATCTCAGAAAAGATGAGATGGTGATTGAAAGAGAAACTTTTACCAAGTTAAATTTAGATGTAAGAATGTACTGCTAAAGAAAGTGGGCAAACGACGTGCTTAATCGAGTCAAATTTGACACCCTGGCAGAAAGACAGTTCTGTGCAGAATAATTTGGATTTAATACAAGTATACATCTTCATAGATGTCTTGTACTCAGGCATTGACAAGATCGAACAGGCGTCTCGAGCCAAAAGCTCACCAAAACACGCCCATTCTTTCAATAGGTCAAATTTGCATATCACATACTGTATCTTATACCCAAAGCTAAACAGTTAAGCAGTCATAACAAAGAGTTTAACTTGACAGTTCATAAAATACCGAACCCCATACAGTCTTGAGAAAACAACATGGGAAGGGTTTTTAAACTCTTACTTTGCATTTCCGAGCAAAATCTATATTTTCTACGAGCTGCGATTTTATCTGAATGTTGTTTATTCCCTAACGATGAGAGCGCGAGCGCAAATGTTATTGGTCGCGATGGTGTAAAATGGCGTAATCATTTTTCAAAGCACTGAAAAATGGAGGTTTTTGGAAGCGACAACAAGGCAATTTGTGTTCTACAGTCTTCAAGTGTATAATTCAATTGAAATAAAATAAAGGTTTTAAAGGCTGTAGATGAAAAAAACAACATTTTTGTAAGTTTACAGCCATTGATGTACCGTCTTTTACACAACCTTGTTTATCACGTTCAATTAGTTATTTGTGCCTGTTGTTTGTGTCCATTATGACATCCATAAATACATTCAATTTTCTGTTTGGAATGATTTTCAATGTTGTTTGACTGCCAGACAGACAGACTAAAATTACTCCTCTGTGCACATGCACGATCGGTACGAGATTCTGTAAATTTGTCAAATTCAGAGTCAAAGTACTGCTAAACTGCAGGTTCATGTTCCGGTTCATGTTCTATAGTTAAAAATATAATATTCAAACACTTTTCATGATGAGTTACAGATTTATATTAGGTGAACCTAATGTACTGGATGAATATTAAGATTAAAATTTGGCTTTTCTCAGGGCCTGTCCTGGTGAGGGCCTGACCTCAGCATTTTTGAAGTTTTCATATTCATGCAGGTAAATTTCTTATAAAGGAAGGGGAGTCATTAACCGAAACAGACATTTCATATGTTGATTAAATTGGATGGAATTTGAATGGCAACTTCAGGAGTTACAGTACTATTACCCGATAGAAAGTCAGAAGCAATTCTAAAGCGAATTTGAAAAGTGGAACAATAAATTTAAGTGGCTGTAAAGGAGAAATCAAAGAAGGCATGGCAAGAAATTGAGAATATTTACAAGAAATACAGAGCAAGCATGGTGTTAATGTTAGAAACAGAAGCAATGCATTTTGTTGAGAAACCAATTTAGCATTTTTCCTCAGCTGGCTGGCAGGTCAGTGTTGAAAATGACTAAAAAGCGATGTATTAAATAATACATAAAACTTCGTGATCAGAAATTTCATTCAAGAAAATTATTGGATCATCAAAAGCTTTGCTCTCAAAAGAAGTGATGTTTTGTCAACATAGCCAGTGCATATCAGGAAAAAAAAACAAAAAAACTTATGGTCTTGGGGAACAATAATACTTTTGTGGAAATGCTGTTGGAATGGAATTACCCCAGCTAAGTCAGCAGGGATTCCAGACTCCAACACCAGATCTGTAACGTGGTTCGACAGATGAGTGCTATGAAATCGACATAGTGAACCATTTAAAAAATCTTAATCTCACTTTTTTGAATTAGGCTCACTTGGCTGCACCTGGTTGGGTTTGAGGTTAGAGGAGCAGCAGTTGAAAGCCGAATCCAATCTGGTTTCCTCCTGATGACTCCGTCATTGCTCTTTGCTTATACAGGTTCCTTCTGATTACGCCAATGTTGTATTTGGTCTTTCCTTTGATCAATATAGTATTCAGGCTGCTGTATACGAGTGTCTCATTTAAACCGTGTATTGGCTATTTCTTTGAAATCATTACGCTTGGACAACTCTTATAATTGCATGACATTTAGGAGTGAAGGACAATTTCATATGTGTGTTCGATGTGAGTACATAGGGCAGCCCGTGAAATATGGTGACGTACATTTTCAATTGGAAAAAAAAGTTTTAATGCATGTAAAGCAACCATGCAATCATCAATTATGAACTTTGGAGATTTATCTGTCATGAACAACCTTTGCTATACGGGACTATGATTTTGCAGAATCACTTCGTCCAACCAATGGATGAAATTATTTAAAACTCTTACGCCAACAGTCCTCGTCATTTGATTCACAGAATTCCTCAACTTTTGCCCTCATTTAACATGAGAAATTGTGGCCTTTATGTAAAGAAGACTTTTCATATATTTTCCCACAAAAATTAATCACATGCATGTAAATATGTCGGGGCTTTGTAATTACACATTGGGTCCTGTCTTCAAACTTAAGAGAAATGGCTCATTTTTCAAAATGCTTCATGGAGAGAGTCAAGGACAAATCTTGCAGTTTGGGGAGTGACACCATCTAACATGAACCATCATGTACTTGTCTCTAAGTTATTATTCCATAAATGTGGGAAAAGTCGTTCTGTGTTGTGGCAGATTTAGGGTTAAATTAACTGCCACTTCCATCAATATCAGACCAATAAGAGTTTAGTTTGACAAAACAGCCCTCTGGGCTAGTGCCCCTGCCTCACATCTTGCTCAGCTTGATGCTGTGGAAACCAAGGCCTTCAAGATCATTGGAATCTCCCGCACTGAAGCTGAGTTTATGGGCATATCACTTTGTCATCGCAGATAGGTCGGTGGTCTCTCTGTCTTCTACTGAATCATTTCTGGTTTTTCACCCTCTGTTCTTTCTGTGTTTTGTCCCCCACTCCCCACCCCTGCCAGGTTTCTGTAGGGTTCACATGGTCCACCATCAAACTTCTGGGAAAACTACCTAAATCCAGGATCACTGCTCACCTCCACACATTTGTTCTTCTTTTTTCCCCAACTATGGAATCAACTTCCACATCCGCTTCACTCTCATTGTTCCCTCCAGGTCTTCAAGATAGCTGTTCACTGCCATCCCAGATCATCCCCAATCTAAAACCATGATCTTTTCTATTCACGTTAATCCCACCCAAATCCCTCCTAATTTTGCAGTATTTCCTCCTTGGAGTTTCCTTCTCCATACATGCGTGTTTTGCATCCTGTTTTTGTCCGTTACATCCTGATCCATTTCGTGTGCTAGCTCTTCCACGAGCCTCGACTATGTATACAAAAAAAAGAAATGTTAATTTTTTCCCAGGCAAAAGCACTTTGTGAATGTCGGGTGGATTTTCCGGACACCTAAATCGAGTGTTTTCTATTTGCAATCCCATTTAAAGAGATATAGGCCTTAACTAAAATCCAGATGTTCTGCAAGACCTTTATTCACAACATCGAAATATGCAGTCTTATCCATAACATTAGTACTGCATGAGATGATGCATGGGGCAACCAATCACTGCTTTCCAACCTGCAAAGAAAACTATCATTAACCTGTTTGGACTCATTTATTTTGAAGTTTTTGGAAAAGGATAATTATCCTCTTTTTTTTCCTCCTATTATTTGGTTTTACAAGTCATACCTTCTGCCTCTCATTTTCGCAGACCTTCTCATGATCCAACATATATAGCGGATGATACACCAGATAAAGTAGGTGGGTGATTGAGTGATGAAGCATGGGGAAGAAAGAGGAGACAGGGAGGAAAAAGATGGCATGAAGGAGGGCTTTTTTTTTTTCACACATCATACACACACACACACAGCACACACACAAATATAATAAATATAAAAAAAAAATATATATATATAACCAAAATGGTAAACAGATGGACATACAGGGACTTTTAGGTCCTTACACGACAGGGAATTTCAGGTCGGAAAGCAGGAAATTTGACGTTGGTGGGTTTGGGTGGATTAATGGGGGTAGAAAAGATTGTGGTTTTGGAGTGGGAAAGATAAGAGATGGTGCTGAACATCTGTTTGAAGACCTGGCAGGAAGAGTGAATTGAAGAGAGTGTTGGAGTTTGTTCCAATGGTGGGGAAAAAGAGGAATGAAAGAGTGAAGGTGATCAGTGATTCTTGATTTTGGTAGTTTTACCAGAAGGGGGTTGCTGGCGCGACCTTGAGTGCCTTGCACAAATATGGGGGGACATATCCAGATAGAGAGGAGGGGGCAAGGCCGGAGAGGAGACGGTAGAAGACAGAAAGATGACCGACCTGCCTGCGGTGAGAGTGAGAGACCCAAAGACTCAGCCTCATCGCGTCGATACCAGTGATCCTAAATGCCTTGGTTTCCACACGTGAAGCCAAGAAAGGTGAGAGCGGAAGGCACCAGCCTCGAGGGGAAAGCAGCCTGTCGAGGTGAAACTTTACAGGTGTGATCGCTTATCCATGAGGAACAAAAAGTTCTCAACTTATGACGTAAATTGAAGTCCCATAGGTCTTGCCAACTTTGATTTTTTTTGAAGAATAAACATTTTAAAATCTTCTTCTGCAGAACGGCTTGCCAGATTGAGGGGGAAACTTCACTTACATGTTCCCCAATCCTTGGGGAAACCAGGGTGTTCACAAATAATTAACAGTTCACAAGTTGTGGCAGTCATACTGGTTTGAACAAAAATCTTCAAAAAATCTTTCTCTTGAACCGCTTCATCAATCGATGTGAAACGCCACAGTTATGATCTAGTGGACATGTGGAATAAATGTTTCAAATTTCAACCTGATCGGATGTGTGGTCTGACAGCCATATTTATTTAATATTTTAAATCTGGGTTCAGTGATATCAATCAAACTTGGTACAAGTATGTATAGATGTAATAATGTGGGCGGCGGCACACTGGCGATGTCGTGACATTGAACGTTGTCGTTCTTGTTTATTCATTGTATCATCAAATTTATTTTGTCTTACTAACTCCGAGATGTCGCCAATGGAGAGCCATGCCTAAGTATTGCCTTTGAAGCTTGAAGATGCTCATCAAGTGGCTAAGCTCATCTCCAAAGCCAGTCACCGACTGGGCATCCTCCATCGTGCAAAGTCCTTCCTTAGCACACCTGAGTTCCTGACCACATACAAAGCTTTCGACCACAGCCTGATGGAGTAATGCTCTCCCCTCTGGCTGGTGCTCCTGCCTCTCACCTTTCTCGGCTTCACGTTGTGGAAACCAAGGCACTTAGGACCATTGGCATCTCCCACGATGAGGCTGAGTGCTTGGGTCTCTCACTCTCCCCGCAGGCAGGTCGGTGGTCTTTCTGTCTTCTACCATCTCCTCTCCAGCCTCGCCCCCCGCTCTGTCTGCGATATGTCCCCTCACCCTCCATATTTCCGCAGGGTGCTCAAGGTCTGCCAGCAACCTCCTTTGGTAAAACTACCAAAATAAAGAATCACTGCACACCTACTCTTTCATTCCTCTTTTTGCCTGCCTCTGGAACAAACTCCTATCCATTGGGACCATACTCTGTGCAGAGCATTGGTGCTGCCTAAGCAGTCTCCTTGCGGGTGGTACAATGCTGGACAGGTCACCACTCCAACACAGGACACCAGCAAGCTGGCACTCATTTTGCCAACCTAGGAAGGATGACAGGCAGAGTCAACACCCTGGTGTTAATTCAGCAGTCAAGGGGGATTTGAACTCAGGATCCTGGATCCCAAGCCACCACCCTAACATTTAAGCCAACACCAGGCATAACAAACTCCCACACTCTCTTCAATCCCACTTTCTCTCCAGGTCTTCAAAACAGCTGTTCACCACCATTTCTTATCTTCCCGATCCAAAACCATGATTTTTTCTCCCCGTTAATCCACCCCAAACCCACCTCCTTCAAATTCCCTGCTTTCCTTCATGAAAGCCCCTGTAGTGTCCATCTTGTTTACTGTGTGTACCCTGCCCCATCCCTCTCCCTTCATCGATCTCCTTATGTCTCTGTTCTCACTGTTTTTCCTTCCCTCTCCTGCCCCTCTTGCTCCTGCTCCCCTCTACGTTCTGTGTATTACTCTCATACGAGCTCGACATTGTATTAATTTTTAAGCACTCAAGCAAGCACTCCAATGAAAGGTTGAAGAAATTTTGAAAACAAACTGTTTAATTTTTATAATGTATCTATCTACGTTGAAATGACAGTTCATATCATGAAAGAAGATGTAAAAAAAATTGGGGAACCTTGGTGTAAAATAAAATTGCACATTTTCAGGGGGTGCGCCACCGCCCGAGGCACTGCATGACAATGCGGGGCCAAATGCAGGCGAGTAGGGCCTGAACGTTGTTCAAGTCGATCAATATATTCAGGGACAGTGCGAATACTTTTGCCATGTATGACCATGGCTTGGAAACAAACAACCAAGCTGCTTTTCAGTGCTCGCCAAGTGGCTTAAACACTCAAGCAAGCATTCCAACGAAACGGTTGAAAAGGAATGACAGGCTTGGCAAGCGATTAGCGATCGCCGAGTGGTCATATCAACACCTTGCACCCAGAGATGCCCGGAATGTCAAGCATTGTCCGAATTGAACAAATGAACACTTTTTTTTTTCGCAGTCGGAACTGCTGTTGAAGTCAACAAAGAGGTTTAAATTTTGAAACTCAGCTCACATTAAGAGATTCTAGAGGTTATGGAATATGCGGAAATTAAATAAAGCCATGAACACTGGTGTCTCCGGGCATTTATAACCATTGCATGTATCTCACAATTCATAGCTATGATGATGAGGAATTCGATGATATGAGAGGAAAATGAAAATAAAAACACTTCATCATTCGGAAACCATTGCGGCCTGTTTCACGTCAGGGCATTGCTCGGCAGGCAAAACTAAAATGGTGAATTAAGACCCCAACTAGGTGACCAAGGAAAACGCCTTGAGAAAGGATATTGAAATAAGGCCGTTGATTATCTTCAAAAGGAGTGTTTAAATGAACTCAAACACCCAATTTTCACTCGTGCACGACCTTGGAGTTCCCTAAGTATGCATGCAATGTTTGGGGCTGTTTGGTTTCATGGTTTTGGAGTTATGGAGGAGACGGACAGATGGACTGACTGAGGGACACACTGACATTTATTAGTTTAGACATATCAACAAATGTCAATGCTGAAAGTATAAATTGAAAATACACTTCCAGTATAATTAGACCATGCTGAGGCATTTTGTGAATTTTGCATGAGATGCCAGGAATGAGGAATCCTTCAACATCCAATTAGAACTACTTTGTTAGCCAGTACCCCGCACAGCAGGAGACAGGGTTTTGCAATCACTTATTTGTGTGGATGGGTGTGTGTGTGTCTGTCTGGGCTGTCACTTTTTTTTTTAGCATTTGAGCTTTTAACATCAAATTTTCAGCACAGCTTTATTTTGAGAATATGGAGAAAATAAATTTATAGTTTGGTCAAAGGTCAGCGTGACATAAAATCGGCAATTTTCATCCAATTGACCTGAAATTTTAATTATCATTTGAGCTTTTGTTATCAAATTTTCAACAAAGCTTTATTATGAGAATATAGAGAAGACGAATTAAGAATTTGGTCAAAAGGTCAAAGGTATTGTTTAGCATATGGAAGAAGATGTCCGAATATAAATTGAACGGGCTTTGCATTTTGAGATGCTTTCTAGTTCATCATGGATTGATGTGAATAATCAAAAAAACACTTGTGTTAAATAGTTACAGCACTTTAAATTGATGTACATTTTCACAAATTCGACCATAAACATACAAGATGTGTAAAGATGTAATTACTGGAACTGGATTTTTAGCATGGAAGAAAACATGTCAGAGACTCTTGGATTCTGAGTCAATGAAAACCCGTTAAACCAAAACGAAAGCGAATTTACATATGACGAAACCAAAGGAAAAGTGATGCTGCCACACTACTCCCCCTCCAAGTTCATTTATCAAACGGAAGGTACAAACAAAATACAACATGATGAGAAGGAGAAGAGATGTCGACTTTCCATCTACAAATATAAAATGTCACAGCAAAGACAAATGGTCAACAAGCAAAATGTACTATTACAAATAACGTGCTGGGAAATGTACATGATGCCCAGAGTGAGTCGTATACAATGATAAGCGTATTGTTGTTGTACGTGTCAACCCGTTGCTCAGTGGGAGGGTTGGCTCTGGTGCTGCGTTATGAAAAGCTGGCTTCAAGTGATATATGGAGACTGTATTATGACCACCATTAATGTCGAGTATGAAGGTCTTACCGGAGCATTGTAGAACTTGTAAGGTCCATCATCAGGTTGCTGCAAGGGTTTCAGGACAGTGCCACGCCGTACCAATATGTGGGTACACGTAGAAAATTCCTGGGGAATAAAAATTAGGTGTGACGAAGGCATATGTGTCAGTGTCAACCGGGAGCTTGCATGGCCAAACAAAATTGGCTGGCATAGTTTGGTGGTGCATGGCAAGGTGTCATCAGACGCTGAGAATAATTCTCCTGGGAGATTCGGCGGTGCAGCTCTGAAGTGGAGCATCCAAGGTCATTTTTTTTTTAGAGCAGTTCACCTACCAAGCAGGACCATAGGTATGCCATCTCTTCAGTGTGTGGAGTTGCCATGCGCTTTCAGGAAAGACTTGAGTTGGTGGTGGAAACACTCCACCATACCATTCGCTGCTGGATGATAAGCGGTGGTATGTATATGGTCGGTACCCAGGAGAGTCAACTCGCAAAATAGAGCCAATTCTAACTGGCTACCATGGTCCGTTGTGATGGTTGATGGAACATCAAAATGAGCAATTATGGTGAGGACAAGGCGATGGTAGGTGTCGTCAAGTCATCTATCAATGTAGCCACTGACCAATGGGTGAAGCGATCAACACAAGTCAGTAAATAGCGGTACCTATTTGAAGTTGGTCGAGGACCGACAAGATCCATGTAGACCCTCTCAAAATGTCTATTTGATGTTGAAAGGCTACTGAGTGGTGCGACAGTATGACGTTGGATATTGGACCATTGATATTGAACACACGCTTGGCCCAATGGCACATGTCGGTGTTGATGCATGGCCAGACATAGCGCATGGTGATGAGTCATTGGGTTGCTCGAATACCCGGGTGTGCGAGTGAGCAAAAAGTGTCAAAGACTGTATGACGGATTGCCAGAGGAACGAAAGGATATGACTGTCCCGTTGATGTATCACATACGAGGGTAGTGTTTGTCCCAAGGAGCGGTACCTCACAAAATGCAAGCGAACCAGTTGCTAACTGTAGACGGTGGTGCTCCATGTCCTCCCGTTGCGCTGCTGCAAGTGCATTAAATCGATGGCTGATATGGTGATGGAAGACAATGCCAATACCTTGATGTGTGAGAGAGCATCGGCTGCCAAGTGCGTGATTCCTTGTATGCGCAGGATGTTGGTGGTGAATTGCAAGATATAACTGAGATGTTGAATTGTGAGTGGGGAGGGAGAGTCTGAATATGTAGAAAGTGTGAAAGTTAAAGGTTTGTGTTTAGTCACAACAGAGAATGGTCTGGCCTCCAAGAGGTAGCGGAAGTGCTTGATGGTGAGGTATACAGTGAGTAATTCCTGATTGAAGATGCTGTACTTGCGCTCTGTTGGTTTCAGTGTCTTAGAGAAGAAGGACAGTGGACGCCAGTTGGCATCGATGAAGTGGTGAATGGATGCACCCACCACGATCTCAGATACATCTACCATCAGGCTTGTTGGTGCCTCTGACTTCAGATTAATCGGGAGTGAGGCATTGGTCAGTGTGTCTTTGATTGTGTAGAAGGCTGGCAATGTTGGCTACAACCATCCGAACACTTCAGAATGCTTATCAGTTGTGAGTAACTCATTGAGTGGTTGCAGTGTTGTGCCTGCATTTGGAATAAACCGATGATAAACGTTGACAAGACCCGAAAACTCTAGCAGTTTGCATTAAGATGACAGAAACAGGAAATCCTGAATAATCTGCACCGTATCCTCAAGTGGATGGATGCCTGAGCCGTTAACCCAGTGGCTGAGGAAATTCAACTCCGGAACGCCGAATATGCAGTTTGTGAGATTGATGACAATGTCGAAGCCCTGCAAACAGGTGAATAGAAGACGTAGGTGTTCCTGGTGTTTTTCTCTAGTTGCACTGACAATTAGAATACTATCTATGCAGTATACATGTAGCAGTAGTGTAATCCATGGAGCACCTGAATGATAAAACATTGATAACTTTTTGTGGCATTGCATTGGCCGAACGGCATCTGAAGGAATTCAAACAGGCCTAGTGACTGCTGTCTTCAGGATTTCACCTGAATCCACAGAAATCTGTTGGTACGCATGAACGAGGTCGACCTTGGAAAAAATTGTAGTGCCATGGAGTGGAGCAGTAAAATCCTGAATTTTTGGAATGGGGTAACAGTCTGGAACAGTTGCGTTGTTTAAGGACTGGTAATCTCTGGAAGGACGCCAATCCCCAGGTGTCTTTTTGGGTGCCATGTGCAGCCTTGAAGTGTGTTGGATGATGTTCTCATGATCCCATGTTGTAAAATATAGTCAAACTCCTTGTGAGCGATAAATAATTTATCGAATGTGATAGTCGACGAGTATGCACAGAAACAGGGGTCCCATTGGCTCAATGTCATGGGTGATCTGGTGTTTGATGAGCTGGATTGTCGCCGATGGGCACGTTATGGACAGGAACTCATAAAGTACTTTCTGAAAAGAGCAAACAGATGGATGACGCGTGATATTCAGCTGCAAAACGATGGATGCTTTACCGAGAACACTAAGCTGTGTTGAGGCATCCAAAAGATGGCAATATTTGATGTCTTCAAGGAAATTGAAATAACCCAAAAGTCCACACCTCAGATGGAGTATCTTGTGTGGGCAATAGTGAACACCTATGGAAATGAGCGATGTAAACCCAAATCAAGCTTGAGGAAACGTTCTACAAAAGTAGCAATAGTACTGTTTGCAGCATATAATGAATATTCCTGTCAATTTTTCTGTTCAGCGGTAGATGGCGGCACAATGCTCACCTCTGCCCCTTGTCGAAGTAAAAATAATTAATTCCATCTTGTGAAATATGAGCATGGACATTTTGTAATACAAAGCTCTCTGGATCACATGACTATTGCAAAGCACTGGTGTTTCTGTATTAATCACATTGAAACAAATATTTTTCATATTGAGAAAAGTGTTCTTTGTCCACAAATCATGCACTTATTTCTCTTTATTTTTGCTTTTAAACAATATGGAAGTATAAAATCTGTTGTAAAGTATCGGTCACTTTATCAATATTATATATAAGGAATGGTTTGCCAGGAAACATCATCTGCAAAGGAACTGAGATAGATTTGAGATATACTTCAATTGTCTGTGGGAAAATTATGCTTATCAGGTTGTTCACAATGACAAGGTAAGAGCTCATTAAATTAGAGTTAATACTGACAGGCCACAAGTAAATTTTCACGATACTGTGGTCTTGTTAATTCTCATTGTGACATAACTGTCCCATAGGATCACTGATTAATTGCCTTTCTCATTGTTGAGAAATGTGCTCTCCTGAGAGCACCAGTAAAATGTTCAATACCATCACTGTACATTCAAAGCGAATATTTAAAACTACATGACTTTCAAACCATGTGAGTATAATAATAACCAATATAATGATAATGAATATATAATCTCCATACTGGCCCAATAACATCTGGGCCTGGTAAAAGATCTTGTTTATCCACGTTTAGTTAAAGGAAATATGTACCCATCTGTTATGTTTGTTACTCTAAAACATACGTGATAAATCATTACATACTGAAGGTTGTTTTATAAATAAATAGATATCATATGTTAGTTAACTATGTAACAATATAATCTTATATTTTCCTGTTGGTTGGCAAATTTTGGAGAACTACTTTGGTAACACCAGATAGTCTAGTCCCCAGAGGCATTAGTCTCATTAACTCTGGCCTCCCATTCAATTGCAAAGTTGTACAAACATGAACTCTGTCTTCCCATTGTCCTCTTATCAATAGGAGTCTCATCAAACTGCAGCGGTCATTGACCTCTAATTGTTCTGCAAAAGCTGTGCAAACCAGATGCTCCATCTGAATGCTGAGATAAATGCTTATCATTGTCTAAAGTAAAGGAAGGTTTTCTGTGCGTACATGCCCTGAGGAAGACACACATTCTTTCACAATACAATCTGCTTATTTATGCACAAGATTGTTTTCTCTTTGCTTAAAGGTCCTCGTGTACAAACAAAGCTTTCTTGTAGGCTGATTGGCCAAGTTCCCTGTGATGTTCTAACCCCTCCCGATTTCCAATTGTATAAAAGGCCATGTATTCTGGCTCAAAGGCAGAGATCTGCTTTGACTCTTGAGACAAGCTCTTCTTTCCACATATATGTGTTTTTGTATAATAAATGATCCGTTAAATTATAAAAGGTTTTCTCTTTTGGTTGGAAATCTCCATCACACCCTATATCCACCAGAAAATAAAGTCTGCCAGTATGATCGACAAAGAAGAGGAGACTGATGTATTACCCAGGTAAACTCGTCGCTATTAGTTGTGGGCCCCATCATTACCCTGTGGAAAGTATGACCGCAGTGCTCTACACTGACAATAATTAGCACAGAAGGTCAAGTGGTACCAACACCAAGCTGGAGAGCTCAGGGAGGGTGATGATGAATGGTAGCTCAAGGTGCAGCATTTCTCTGTCCCTATAAGGGGTACACAAAGATGGGCATGACTGTCATTGTACAGCATGGAGCTCCAGGATGAGCTTCTTAAGGTCCAATTTTTTTCAGATTGTAGCTATGCGACATGCTGTGGTGGAGGTGTCACAATGTGTCAATGAGATGATCAGCCAGTTCGGCAGCTGCGGGTGGTACGAGCTCTGTGTTATCTTCAAGTATGATGCGG
>CM068959.1:79639999-79650047 GCA_035128595.1 Eptatretus atami | reverse complement strand
CCTTGCAAGGACAATTCATGAAGGAGTGGCTGGTTGAAGAACTTTCTTGGTGGCGGTCACCAAGAATCTAACAGCATATGACACAGTATTTGTGTGGGTCTTCAATCTCCTAAGTCCTTGGCTGAAAGGAGTTGTTGAAAGCAGCAGTGCTCAGACGGAGTCGTATGCTTTATGAACGCGATCTTCAAAGTCGTGTATGGTGTGTTCATTGGAGGTTGTAGTAAAATATCTCTCATCTCTGTCACATCCTCTGGTGACAAAGAGCCAACAATGTATTTGAATTGAGTAAAATCAGTAATGTTTCAGATGTCAAATTGGGCTTCGACTTGCGTAAACCACAGCTACGGGTTATTAGGCCAGTATCGAAACCACTGCCACCGATGAAACTGGTTGAGCGTCTGGGAAAGGCATGGCTGGTTTGTCATTCCCAGCAACTGGTTGCATGCTCGCAACTCCTTGTCTGTCCATTTGGATCACATCGGGGTCACCAATTTAGCAAGAAAGAAGAGATCTCCCAGACGTTCGGAATCCGAGTCAATTCTTTATTAAACTGCAACAGTAAAACCTCTCAAAAACCCCTGCCAGGAAACCCCGTTAAATCAAAGTTAAAGCGTATTCACATTTTACGAAACCAAAGGCAAAATAATGCCACTACTGATTCAGTACCAGGCAATTCCATTGTTGACAAACTTCCTGTAGAGCTACCAACAGGCTTAACACACTGACCGTAACAACCAGTTTGATGCCATTGGTGACCCCAACATTGGACTTTGAGACTGACTGCAGGAATGGCTAAGAACACATCACTACTGCCACATAATTTATTTTTGCACAAAATAGAAAACATATCGAACGTAAACCTCAGCCAGATAGGACTCGTGTTCTAGCCATGGCACTTCAGAGAAGATGCATTGTGACTTTGAGAAGTCGGTGATTGGTGTTAGCAAATTCCTTGCTGTGGTATACCTTGGTATGAGACACCAACAACCATCACAGTCTGACTTGGGTGTGACTGATCTTTCTCTTAGTCTGTCCATCATTACATGCACAGGGTAAATTTCTGGGTCAGATTGCGATGGTGTGTGGCAAAGTGGTGCTGAGGTGTCGTCCACAAAACGACTGTCTTCCTGGGATAATATGAGGCGGTCCCTTCGGGTGAGTGTCTGGAATGTCATATCCCTAAGAGAGGATGATCACCTGTCTCTGTTATCATCTGAACCCCAGCGTTTGAACATCAGTCTTGCAGCACTCTCTGAGTTGGAGATCGGACAGTGGCGAGATCATGGCAGGTTGTTACAGCAACTATTGGTCTGGTAGCTCTGATGGTTACTATGCTTAAGGAGTTGCTGTAGCTGTGTCCAATAAGCTGACTCCCATGATAATTGAGGAAACTCCAGTCAACAAGCATATCATGAGACTAAGGATTCATCACTCATTGCGTGTCATTCCCCTGGTCTCTGACTATATGCTCTGACTGAGTATATGCTCTGACTGAGGCGAGTGATCAACTGTGAAGGATGCATTTTATGCCGCACTTGAGTCTGCAGTTGATCAGTGCCCCAGGTGAGATATTCATCTAGTCTTGGGAGTTTTCAATGCATCGACTGGCACTGATAAGGATGGTTACGAGACGTGCCGGTCCCAATGGGTCTGGAAGTGTGAATCAGAAAAGCACTAAGTTCCTTGACTTTGCAAGAAGTCGTGGACTTAGGGTGGCTGGTTCATGGTTTCAGCGTCCACGGGCTCATCGCTGGACTTGATATTCCAATGCTGGTGATGTGGCAAAGGAGATTGACCATGTGCTCATTGATGGTCACTGGAGGATGATCCAGAACTGCAGGGTGCATCAGAGTGCTCAGTTCCTCAATACCGACCACAGACTTGTGTAGTAACTCTGAAGTTGCAGATTAAATCCAGGAGAGTGGTACCATCCAAGCCAAGATTGGATGTTGTCAAGCACAAGGATGAGTGGGTAGTTGAGGAGTTTGCGAACAGGCTGAGTGGGGATTTTGGGGGTCTGAGTACTTTGGGGGTCCTGAAGAGTTGTGGAGTGCCTTCAAGACTCCCATCCTTGGTGTTGCCGGTGGATGTCTGAGGGGTGAAAAACTCACCATGGGGTGAAAAAGAATTTTGTCTCTCAAGGGACACTGGATACCATTGACCAGTCACAGGGCCAGCTTAATGGCAGAGCTGAGTTGTTCAGGGGGTTGACGCATAAAACTGTGCATGCACTGAGGGTTGACAAGGAGGCCTATGTGCAAGGAATCTGTGAGGGGGAAGAGTATCACCTGTGGTCAAGTGATTCTCATCCTGCTTACAGGGGAATTCACGCATTGTGATCCTCCAAACTCGTCCCTTGGTGGACTGCAGTTAAAGCAGAGGGTGGTGGGCTCTTGACAGAGGAGTCCTAAGTGAAGGCCTGGTGGGCCGGTTAGTTTTGAGCGGCTGCACCAGGCTGACCCACCAGCTGTTGAGTTGGGTGTCAAGGGTGTGACTATTCCTGTTGCTGACCCTCCAAACAACTGTGATCGACCTTCATTTGTGGAAACACAGGCTGGGGTGAACTACTTGAAATGAGTTGAAGCTCGTGGCAACTGTGGCATCCATGCTGAACTTTTCAAGGCTGGTGGAAACACTCACTGTATTTATGTCATTGCATGCAATTCTGTGCTCTGTTTGGAACAAAGGCATCATGCCAACTGACTGGAAGAGGGGCCTTGTTGTCCCTCTCTGGAAAGGGAAGGGTGATCGCCAGGACTGCAAAAACTACTGAAGGGGGACGCTGCTCTCAGTGCCGGCAAGGTATGTGCTCGAATAATTCTCGAACGGGTTCGCCACCATCTGCTTGAGCAACAGCGCCCAGAGCAGTATGGCTTTACACCAAAGAGGCAACGAATGATCGTAACCATGCTCTTCGGATCCTTACTCAATGCAGACGAGTGTTTTGGCAGGGACTGCTTGCAGCCTTTTTCATCTTGGCAAAGCGTTCAATTCAGTTAATCGGGATGCCCTCTGGAGGATTCTCGGTCTTTGTGGGGTGCCACCAAAACTGATCAATCTGATGTCTGAATTATACTCCGGTACTGAGAGTGCTGTGAGATGTGGTTGTTCCATCTCTGACTTTTTTACACTTGTTATTGGAGTTAGTCAGGGGTGTGTACTCGCCCACAGATATGTGCTAGCCCCCTGTGTGTACTTTTCAGCGCTTGTATGGACTGGATTCTGGGGAAGATGACAGAGAGATCAAGCTGTGGTGCATCATTTGGGAGTGTCAAGATCTCTGACCTTGCTTTAGCAGATGATGCAGTCATCTTTGTGGAAACTCTGGATATTCGTTTGGGGTCCTCGACTTGCTGAATCAAAAGTCGGAGCTCCTGGGATTACGGGTTTCCTGGGTCAAAACTAAGATCCAGGCTCTCAATGACATCTTGGATGCTACTATCTTCTCTGTACCTGTTTGCCAAGGGAAGTGAATCTCTCCGTGACCTCAACATTCTCACCACAATGATATGCATGTCTCCACTGGCTGTGAGCCAGAGGTCAATAGATGTGTATGATAGGTCAGGTCAAGGGAGTCATGGATTTACTGGATTATGGGTGTGGAGCTGTTGGTATCTTTGCAGGAGTGAAAAAGTCCGAGTCTTCAGGTCCTGGTGCTTTCAGTCTTGCTCTATGGATGTGAGATTTGGATTATGACCAGGGATCTAAGACGGAGACTTAACTTCTTCAGTCTGAGGTCTCTTCGGAGAATCCTTGGTGATCGCTGGTCAGACTTTGTGTCCAACGAGCGGCTGTTGAAAGAGACTCAGATGAGATTTGTTACCTGTATAGAATTGTTACGTGAACATCAGATGCGGCTGTACTTCAAAAATGTAATGGGCCCGATATGCTCTCATGGATCAGGCATTACGTGGTGGAGGTATGTGTTCTACCGAGTACCCTTCTAGTTACCCTCGCCTAAGGAGAGGGTATTACATTAGAGTCCGTTTGTTCGTCTGTCTGTCTGCACAGAACTTTCGTGTTTTTCTCCGCAACCGCTTGTTGGATTGAGACGAAATTTTCACCATTTATGTGACTACTCATGTAGAATGTTTTAATGGCAATTATGACGTCATAAGTCACATGGTGTGGCAGCCACATTGGAAAAACAGAAAAAACTTGGACCTCTGTATCTCTGAAACTGCACCAAAGAAAAAAATTGAACTTGGCACATAGCAAGTACTCCTCATGTGGAATGAGTTTGATTTTTATGATGTCATCGGTGCCCTCATTATGACGTCATAATTGCATATGTAGAACGCCACATCTGATCAGGATGAAAATTTTTGAGGGTCATCTTGGGATAAAATGGTCCACAGAAAAAAATTTCATGACGTCATCAGTCACGTGATTCGGCATCCATATCGTTTTTGTTTTTTTTAACCGACAAAAATCTTCTTCTCTGAAGTGGCTGAACAGATCGAGGCGAAACTTTAAACATATGACCGCCTGTCCATGAGGAAGAAAAAGTTCACACGTATGATGTCATTGGTAACATGATTTGGCAGTCATATTGGATTTACCCTAAAACCTATAAAAAATCTTCTTCTCCAGAACGGCGAGACAAATCGAGGGGAAACTTCACACAAGTGTTCCCCAAGCCATGGTTGTACAATTTTGTTGAGGAATAATTGATAGGTCACTTGGTTTGGCAGCCATATTGGATTGAAGAAAATATTAAATCATGTTTTCTCTGGAACCGCTTAATCAATCGATGTGAAACTTCACTTTTATGATCTCGTCGAGATGGGCAATACATGTTTTAAATTTGAAATTGATCGGAAACATAGTTTGGCAGCCATGTTGGATTTACCGTCAAACCTATGAAAATACACCACTCAAAAGAAGTCCTGGCAAGGGTCTGCAATCTCTGATTGCTCTTTTTCTGGTTTACAATTGCTATTATAAGGGAGGATGGACATTTATCCAACCAAGATATTCTAGTTTTGTATTATTAATTAATTTTCTAAAATTTGTAGAATTTGTTTTTCACTTGGAAGTTGTGGTTTAAGTTGTGTAAATGAAAGTGGAAAAAGTTTGATTTAATGCAATTTAGTTCCAGGCTATAAGACAACAAAAGGTGAACATTTTGAAAGGGGGTGCATACTTTCTACAAGGCACTGTATATTAAATGGAAAAGTAATAGTTGCAAGAGTGAAACAGCCTTAACTGAAGCACCAGGCTGAACAACTTACATTTTGTATCCCATTGATAGGCCGGATCTGGATCCAGACCTAAACCAAAAATAGAATAAGATTGTTCTTGTTAATTACCCAACTCATCCACCAAGTTTCGTTATAACCGGTCTTTAACTTTTTGAAATATCGTGCTCCGTCATATATAGTTTTTGGACCTATCCCTCAATGGTGAAGAATCAATTCAAAAAAATTTTTTTTCTCATATCCGGATCCGGATTTTCACCAAAATCGAATCAATTATTCCTTGTCACACACCCAACGTGTCCAACAAGTTTCATCAGAATCTGTCAATATAGCGTTTTGAGATATCCTGCCCACAGACAAAGAGACGGACATACAGACAGACAGACAGACAGAAAGACAAACAGGGGTGAAAACACAACCTCCATCCACCTTCGGTGGTGGAGGTAATCACTGGGTATTTGGCTTGCACTGACTGTAAACATTTTTCATGTGACTAGTACAAGCATGTATCGAATATCCAATAACCAACGGAGGAAAATACTTTCATAACAGAGAGAGGGTCGCGGAGTTAAACAGACACTGTGATGCAATGGAAACTGCAATTAAAATACCCAGGTAGATGTTTTGACATCCACATCATGAAAATTATCAAAATTGTCCATGTGAGTACATCCTTCCATTTGTAAGGGTGGGGTGATCCCTTCATTTGATACACCCAGCAGCAGTCATGCTGAAAGCAGCATGGCATCTGCAAATTTTGAAAAAGCAATTGCATTCTTACCTTTTTCAGACTCGAGGATAATAGCAGGCAAAGTCTTTCTTGTTAATTTGACACTTTTTATTTTCACGTCAGTCATTTTCAACTGAAACAAATAAATGGAATCAGCATTGTGCACTTTGAAATTTGTGTTTAATAAAAAGCCATAATTAGCCATTTGTCAGATGTATTTTAATCGTCACCATTGGTGTCATGAAAAAGCAATGGAAGGAGGAGTGGGAAGGGAAAGGACAAGGGAAAGAGAAAGGTGGGGGAGAGGGGAGGAGTAATAACATAAATAGTCCAAGAGACACAAAGGTTTTTTTGTTTTTTCTACGATCGAAGAATATATAATTTGTAAAGCTACTGTATATAAATATATTTTTAGCTCACCTGGAACATAGTTCAGGTGAAGTATCAGCATCGCACGATGTCCGTCAGTCAGTCAGACAGTGAGTCAGACTGTGTGTAAACATTTGGTCTTCTTCTCCGAAAGTATACACACAATTTTGATGAAGCTTGACCAAAACCTTCATCAACCGTGATGTACTAAAGATTATTCACGGCATTAAAAAAAAAATCCGGATTTAAGGGTGTCACTGGGTGGTTTGACCCCCCCCCCCCCCAAAAAAGAGGTATTTGCTTTCATCAATTTCGATTAATCTTGACCACAACCTTCATCACCTGTGATGTACCAAAGTTTGTTCACGGCAGTGTGAGGGGAAGGAACGGCGGGATGAGGACCAGGGAAGGGGAGGCGGCATGAGGGGCAGGGAACGGGAGGTGGAGTGAGGGGAGGGGAAGGGGAGGGGAAGGGAAGGTGGCATAAGGGGAGGGGAAGGGAAGGTGGCATAAGGGGAGGGGAAGGGAAGGTGGCATAAGGGGAGGGGAAGGGAAGGCGGCATGAAGGGTGGGGAGGGGAAGATAGCGTGAGGGAGGGGGAGGGAAGACAGCGTGAGGAGAGGGGAAGAGAAGTGGCATGAAGGGTGGGGAGGGGAAGACAGGGGAGGGGAGGGGGAGGGAAGACAGCATGAGAGAGGGGAAGAGAAGGTGGCATGAAGGGTGGGGAGGGGAAGGCAGCATGAGGGGAGGGGGGGGAGGGGGAGGGAAGGCAGCGTGAGGGGAGGGGAAAGGAAGGGCAATAAAATGTGCCCAAACAGCAACATTTTATTTTTAACTGCTGGGTTCTATAAAAAGCTGGGAAGGAGCATTTAAAACCCACACGATCAATATGGCAAAGGCCTACATATAAGCATGCATGTGTGCTCGCACATGCAGCGACCTTTGCACCCCTCTGGTCAGCTCACTCCGAATCCGATTCGTACATGCTACCATATGGGGAAGCAGATTTAAATTCAAAACTAAATTGTTAGTCCTTAACAGTCCTGTCAGAGGGGTAGGGGTTGGAGAGGGAGGGGAGGGGAGAGAGAGGAATCGGAGGAGGGGGAGGGTCGGAGAGAGAGAGAGGGAGAGGGGAGGAGAGAGAGGCAGAGGGTGGTGGAAAGAGAGGATGAGAGGTGGGAGAGAGGGAGTGGAAGAGAGGGAATGAGTGGTAGGAGAGAGGGAGTGAGTGGTAGCAGAGAGGGTGGGTGGAGAGAGAGCAGGGTGGAGAAAAGAGCAAGGTTGAGAAGAGCAGGATGGAGAGAGACAGGGGTGAAAGCGAGACATGGGTGGGAGGGAGAGAGAGGGGTGGAAGAGAGAGAGGGGGTGGGAGAGAGACAGGGTGTGAGAGGGACAGGGGTGGAGAGAAGACAGGGGTGGGAAGAGAGAGGGGTGGAGAGAGACAGGTGTGGGAGAGAGACAGGGGTGGAGAAAGACAGGGTGGGGGACTGAGACAGGGGTGAGCAGAAGACAGGGTGGGGAGAGAGAGAGAGAGAGAGAGAGAGAGAGAGAGAGAGAGAGAGAGAGAGAGAGAGAAGAGAGAGAGGAGAGCAGAGAGACGGGGTAGGAGAGAGACAGGGGTGGGAGAGAGAGAACAGGGGTAAGAGAGACGGGGTGGAGAGAGACAGGGGTGGGAGAGAGACGGGGTCGGAAAGAACAGAGGTGAGAGAGAGACAGGGTGGGAGAGAGACCTGGGTGGGAGAGAGACAGGTCGGGAGAGAGACCAGGGGTGGGAGAGAGACAGGGGTAGGGAGGAGACATGGGTGGGAGAGGGACAGGGGTGGGAGAAGAGGCAATGTGGGAGGATGAGAGAGGGTGGAAGAGGAGAGAGGAGGTGGAAGAGAGAGAGGGGGTGGGAGAAGAGCAGGGTGTGAGAGGGAACAGGGGATGGGAGAGAGACAGGGGTGGGAGAGAGACAGGGGTGGGAGAGGAGAAGTGTGGGAGAGAGACAGGGGTGGAGAGAGACAGGGGTGGGAGAGAGACAGGGGTGGGAGGGCAACAGGGGTGTGAGGAGACAGGTGGGGAGAGAGAGGGGTGGAAGAGAGAGAGAGAGGGTGGGAGAGAGGACAGGGGTGGGAGAGAGACATGGGTGGGAGAGAGACATGGGTGGAGCGAGGGCAATGGGTGGGAAGGGAGGAGAGGGGTGGAAGAAGAGAGAGAGGGGTGGAAGAGAGAGAGGGGTGAAGAGAGAGAGAGAGGTGGGAGAGAGACAGTGTGGTGGGAGAGAGACAGGTGTGGGAGAGAGACAGGTGTGGGAGAGAGACAGGTGTGGGAGAGGAGACATGGCTGGAGGAGAGAGATGGGTTGGAAGAGAAAGAGACAGATGGGGTGTGAGAGAGGACAGGGGTGGTGGGAGAGAGACAGGGGGATGAGTGGAGAGACAGGCGAGTGGGAGCAGAGCACAGGGGTGGGAGAGAGATCAGGGGTGGGAGAGTGAACAGTTGGGTGCGGAGAGAGCCAGGTGTGTGGGGAGAGACACGGGGGTGAAGAAAGACGGGGTGGGAGAGTAGAGGTGGGGTTAGAAAAGAGAGAGAGAAGAGAGAGGAGGTCGGGAGAGAGACAGTAGGGTGGGGAGAGATAGACGGGTAGTAGCGAGGTGGGATGGGGTTGTGAGAGTATAGACTATTGGGGTGGGAGTAAGAGAACGGGATGGAAAGACAAGGGGCACGGGTGGGAGAGACGTGGGAGGCATGGGGTGGGAGAGACAGTGGGATGGGAAGGCGAGACACAGTGGAATACGGGTGGGTAGAGACAGGGGAACGGGGGAAGAGACAGGAGGTGGGAGATGGGGTGGGGAGAGACATGGGATGGGTGGGGGAGATGGGGAATGGGTGGGCGAAGAGACAGGGGTATGGGTGGGAGGATCGGGGAGGGAGGTGGGTGAGGGACGAGTACAGTGGGAGTGTGAGACGTGGGATGGAGGGAAGTGGAAAGTGGACGTGGTGGCGAGGTAGAGAACATAGGGACGGGGTGGGGAGACAGGGTGCGGAGTGGTGGAGAGACAGTGGAGATGGGGCGATGGGATGGGAGGGAGACAGTAGGAAGGATGTTGTAGAGACAGGGGAATGGGTGGGGGAGAGAAAGCGGGATGGTGGGGCAGAGACAGGGGAATGGTGTGGATGAGAGACAGTGGCATGGGAGGCGGAGAGACAGTTGAACGGGTGGAGAGACAGGGGACGGGTGGCGGGACGAGACAAGGGATGGGAGAGACAGAGGGGATCCGAGTGCTTTGCGAGAGACAGTGGGATGGGTGGGAGAGGACAGGGGGATGGGTGAAGTACAAGGGGGGTGGCTGGCGAAGATGGGAGGACGGGGTTGGAGAAACAGGGGGAGTAGTGGGAGAGGTTAGGGGAGAGAGGGGAGGGAGCAGGAGAGAGTGAGGAGGGGGAGAGGGGAAGGGAAGAGCAGAGGAAGGATTCTGGCGGATGTGACACCCAGTTTAACATCCATCTGAGAGAGGGCACACACAATGATGAATCACCCTGCCTGTGAAATTCTGAGATAACAGTTTATAACTGGGTCGGGATTTGACCCCAGAATAGACAGGTTAGTGCGAACATGTGTACCTCTCTGCTATCCTGCTGTGATGTGGTGAATCATTGCCTTGGAACAACTGAAAACATTTTTTACTCATCATAATCATCTATCTATAATTCCAGCAATCTCTGTGTGTGTGTCTGTCTGTTTGTCTGTCTGTCTGTCTGTCTGC
>CM068959.1:79609231-79628599 GCA_035128595.1 Eptatretus atami | reverse complement strand
CACGTGGTCACCTTTTGGCAAGATACGGGTCACCCTGCGGGTGACATTGGTTTATTTGTTTTTTGTTTGTCCTTCAAAATGGCTGCTGGCTTTTAGATTCAAGATGGCCACTAGATTTTTAGTTCAAAAGGGCCACTGACATTTTAATTCATGACCCTTCCTGTTTAATGCACAGAAACATTTAAAAATGTGTCATTTTTGTCATAATGCACAGAAACACTTAAAAAAAAACATGCCATTTCCCCCCCCCCCACCCCGCACAAAAACCCCAAATCATGTACCCACATGCTAGTTTTTTTACGTTCCCATCAACACCCCCTCCACCCTCCACTCAGTCTATTAAAATAAAATCCACAGTTCTAAACAATAACTTAAATGTATGGCAAGATACAAAAAAAAAAACACACTTCGTGCATATTAAAATTATTGGCTTTGCCATATTTACATAGAGATCTAGAGTAAACATTTAATACACAGATTTGCATATGTGGGATGTGGACTCACCAGCACTGTTTGGTATTGCTCATGTACGGCCTCTCTCTTGTCCAACTCCCCACTAGCGAAATCAGAGAAAACATCACATAGTAGGCGTTGCCCATCAATAACTGTTCTCGCATACCACGGCTTCAGGACTTTAGTTCCCATCCAAATTTGCAAGCAGATGAAAACCAATTCAAAAATGAAGCTTAAATCATGAAAATGATTTGTCGCGTTCGCACAATTTGTCTACATTTTACATTCTTTGCGCAATTTGCTTGTTTTTTAACCAGTTGTTTTTTGCATCATTTTAATCGAAAGCGTGCACTGAATTTTACTGCAGCGACTATGATGGAACTTATGCAGACATGTACACAGATCAGTATTGCTCACATATTGCGCACGGAAACAGAAAGAGGCAGTAGAGCTCTCGGCGCTGTGGCTCGGTATAAGCAATAAAAACTCAGCATGGATATCGGGAAAATGATTGATTCTGCAAGTCATATATGAAGATATGGATTTTCTCAGGTTGTTTGACAAAATAATAACGAATAAAAAATGAGGCAGCTTCAAAAAAGGAAGCGGGTGGGGACGATCAACTAATATTTGTTTTGTTATTTGGCCTAAAACCCCTAAATACATTACCTATACAATATTTCAGCCAGTATGTTCACACCTTCAATTGCTGAATTTATAAAAGCTAACATTTTATGACTTGTAAGGTCACAGGGACACATGTTATATGTTGTTAAGCTTCGGCAGCAATACAAACTTTCCAAGGCATCTGTGAAATAGTAATGAGCACAAGTAGACTGAAAGACTAGGCAACTGAATGGTATCATCACTGACTAGTAAGTTGTCAAGGCAGATGCAGATTTCAATATAATGTGGACTGCGGAGCCAACACACGACTTTCAAAATAACGTAGGAATGTTAAATGACACACACACGCACGCATGCGCTGTGTGTGTGTGCGCGCTGTGTGTCTGCTCACCAGGCACTTTTAACCTGAAATTGCTGGCACAAAATCTATGATTAAAAAAATTTCAGCACTTAGATAAAAGAGTGACACCTTCAAAGTGGTTAACCATAATTGTTCTGTTCCTGAATGCAAATTGGACTCACAGAAATATAAAAATATGAGAAATATCTGTGGAAGAAAGGAGTTGGGTTCTACCGTTTCCTAATTTCTCTTGTGGGACAGGAATCAAACAGCAAATATATATTTAAAACTGCACACACAGCCCACACAACTCCCAAAGCTCCCACCTCACCACCTCCTCCCAAACATGATTAATAGTAAATATCATCGTTTTAAAATTACCCTGTATGTCAACAAGCCCCAGATGTGACCTTCCCATTGGTGTTAAGAAGCACGAAGGTAGAAGAACACTCCCGTCTATGAACCTTTGGGCCTTTCATGGGCCCATATCATTTGGATTTTTTGCAGTATGGGGTGCAAGATGTCAACTTTTGGACGAGTTGATCAGAAAGTTCTCCAAATTTTAGTTATGCAGAGGCACATCCCTTTCTCACAGGTCTGTTTCCAAGAATTTTTGGCTTCTTTAAAAGCTTTGTGAGCTGTTTCATGCTAAAATCCATATCTGGCACTCCTGTTACACGCCCAGGCCATCTCGATGGACTTTGTTACAAGGAGTTTCTGCATATGTGCATCGAGCTCGGTCTGGTGTCTGGATCCTCTTCTTGTTCCGCTCTCTGCTCCGTGGGCTCCATTCCGCTCGCTCCGTCAAGCGTTGTTCACTGCACTGTGACCCCAACAACGTGCAGCCAGAGAACGAAATGCAGCTAAGAATGAACCAACCCACACAGTCAAGCCTCTCACGTCTGTGCGGAATGCACAGCACTTTCAATCCCTTGGTGGGGGTGAAGTTTTAGAAGCAGATCAGAATGAGCTGTTGATGTTTTCCAGCACCCCCATTGGTGTATGGATGATTACCCCGGTGCCAACTCCGCCCACGCACTGGTCTAGCTGTGAAGATGTCGTCATTATGCTCTGAGCTTCCTCATGTGATAGAGATCCATAATTAACATGGAGCCAGGGTATTTGGTTGCGCTCTCTGGCCATGAACACGCGTTGGACACCCAATGGGGGCTGTAATTGAGGTGTGCCAGGGCTATCCATACGATGTTGAATGGAGTTCAGTGCATGCTCGCACTCCGAGTTGGATGCCTGAACGTCCCGAGTCCAAGTGCTGGTTATGGTAGGCCATGCTCCCCCGTTCCCTGTTGGTCCAGAAGGGAGTGGTGGTCATCGGTGGTGGTGACTGTGATTGAGGTGTTTGTAGCAGCAGCATAGTGGTGGATTAAGGCGCAGTGGTTTGTGCTGGTTGAGACGTCGTTGCTCATTGTGGTTGCGGCGGCAATGGTGAATGTGAAAAAGCTTGGATTATGGTTTGATGGTGTGGTGATTATTATATAAAGGCGTTTTGGTGGTGTATTAAATGTTGTAGCGTTGGGGTATGAGTACGGTGAAGGTTGAGGTAAAGTGTCCATTGAGTAATGGCACGCAATTCAAACGGGGAATGGTGCATGCATGCCAATGACTTGCCCCTGCCGCAACGGTCTGCATGCTTGCGTAAAGAAAGGCTCGTGTGTGCAGCAAAGCAAAATAAGTAAAGAAGGGGCAGAAAAACCTACCTCGAGCCCATGCAATGCATATTGACCCATAAACTCATTACACATAAGGGAAGGGATATCTAAAATGAAAACGAATGAAATAACTATCTCAGGAACTGCTATATGTTGTGTGCCATTGCCTTTGGGGAGTGACGGTTTCACGGAACCGTCACAATATTAACAATATTTTTTTTTCCTCTTTGATATCACAGTTACAAGGGGTAGCCTAGCTGCTAAATTAGAAAAGCATTGAAATATAATTTCTCAATCCATAGTCATGACGTATGAAGAGAGATTGTCTGAGGCATCAAATTAAGTGCAGCAATCAACTTTGATGAAAATTTTGTTTTCATGCATTTGAAGTACAGGATTCCTATTTCAATTTTCACCTTTTAACTGAACATTTAACCCTATTTCGTTTATACTTTTATATTTTAGAATCATTCTCAGTGTACGTGATCACAGACTGACTGATCAACCATCATGTAAACCAGTGAGATGAGAGTTTGACCTGGGATTCCAGGATTTGACATTGTATTCACATTCTCAAAAACTTTACACAACCTTGACCAAGTGGCTAAATGAGCAAACCTAAAGCAGTGATTTAATATCAGCAGGTGGGGCCAAAAATAATTCAATGTGTATAAAATTAGAATTGTGAAGAGCAAAGGTTATATGTTTCCTAAAAGAGTGATACTCTGTTTGATTCATGGTGTAGTTATTATCTTCCATTCCATATGCAATTACATTTATTTTCTTGAAACATTCTCCCATTTGTGATTTTTTTTGGGGGGGGGGGGATTATTGTTGTGTGAATGTGTTTAACAACCATGCTGTGAATTTGTATGAATGTGATAATTGTTTTTGTGAATGTGTTTGTGTGAAACACCATGCTGTGTGTGTGTGTGTGTGTGTGTGTGTGTGTGGTGGTTGTGTGTGTGTGTGTGTGTGTGTCAATTTCAGTGCAGCACCGTTCTTTACTAAAAGTTTCAATCCGTATAATTGGCCCCTTTGGCACTGTTCGATTAAAATAAAATGTTGAGAAATGCACACAGTGGCGCAAGCAGGATTTTCCTTGGGCGGGGGGATTGAGGCTAAGGTACCTGCTAAATGAGTAGTTCATGGAGGTTCAAAAAATATTAAAGTACAAAATCAAGGCAACAATGGGTGAGAGTGCAAGACTGTCAATCACAGTCTTTACCGATATGCGCCGACTGCAATGCACTCCAGTAGTGCTCATCCAGTCGGATGATTTTCTCCCGCACTCGAGCCAATGAAGAGGCAAGAGCCCCATGTGCCTCCACCCAAGCCCTGGTTATGCCAATGACTACACACCATTGGTGATGTGCATTGAAATAAAAGTGGTGTGGAATGTTTCTCCCCCCCCCCCCCCACACAGACACATGCATTCCTCTGTCCTGGTAAAATCTACTATATAATAAGGCAGTCCTTCTGTCTGTCTGTCTGTCTGTCTCTTTGTTTGTAACCAATAAGCTCCTAGACCAGTGAACCGATCTTGATGAAACTTTACACACATATAGACCTAACATTCAGCTCCAGGATGCGCTGAGTGGCTTTCCATAAAAATGAAAAAATTATATATAAAATAAAATAAAATAAAATTCCCATTAAAAAAAATGGCTTTCGTAATAGTGCGACGGCGTATTAATCGTAACAAAAGGCTTCATGGTTAAAAACGCTCGGGTTTTTTGAAATACAAAATGTTCGTATTCGTTGACTTTTTAAACATAACACATTCTCCTCCTGTTATTTGAATTCTCGACTGCACGCGCACGCAACAGCTAACTGCTGATAGATCTGCTCATGAAAGAGCCAGGCAAGCGGAGTCAGCTGCAGAGAGAGAGAGAGTCGTCTTACTGCTGATAGATCTGCTCATGAACGAGCCAGGCAAGCGGAGTCAGCTGGCAGAGAGAGAGAGAGAGAGAGAGAGAGAGAGAGAGAGAGAGAGAGAGAGAGAGTCGTCTTACTGCTGATATATCTGCTCATGAACGAGCAGGCAAGCAGAGTCGGCTGCAGAGAGAGAGAGTGTGCCTAACTGCAAATAGAGCGTCACACTGACGGCGCGAGAGAAGCAACAAAACTCACGTTCCAGCTTTCTAGGTCCGGGTTTTGGAAGGACATCAAGGACAGTTGCCACTGCTGCTAGAACATTGAGTGGCCCAAGGCCACCTTCAACTATGACCTCTCTGAGGATTACGGCAGCATAAAGCCTTCCTTCTATAAATCTGAGGAATAAAAGAAGCCTTCAATTTTCTCCATACAACTAATGCCTCAGTCTAACTAGCGTGAGGAAAATAGGGCAAATTTTCCCGGGATTACCAGGTTCTATCAGCTAGTACATAATATAATGTGATCTGTGTTGTCTGTTCGTGTGTTCGTATGATTGGCTGTCTCAAGTATCCGATGACCACTTCCCGCACTGCGTTTGAAAAGCTCCGCACGCAGGCAAAGCTCAACATTCAACCTGGAGAAGCATGACACCAAACAAGATACATTTTAAATGTATAAATACAACATGGAATCAATTAGTTTAACAGTGCGTTTCTTCTTCATTCGTATGCAGCACAAGGCTGTGGGGTAGCATAATTGGCTGGGGGCTGTGCCACTGATGCAATGCCCTCTGCTGGTTAGTACCATGGGATCTTTAATGTCCACCAACAAGTGATGGCAGATGGGATTCCCGTTTAGCATCCATCCGAGGGACGGCACACACACATTGATGAATCACCTTGCCTGTGAAATACTGGGATGACAGTTTATAGCTGAGTCAGGATTCAAATACAGGCTTGACAGCTTAGAGGTGAGTGTGCACACCTCCCCACCATCCTGTCAGCCCAGCATTGCATCAAGATACAACCTTAGGTTTATCATTAAGTTCAACAAACCATGTCAGCGCGAGTCGCGGGAAAGTTTTTGAACACAGGTTGCAGGGCAAGACGATCATTTAATTAAAGAAACCTCAATAGATTGTGACCTAAAATAAAGTTAAAAAATAAACTTTAATAATAATTTGAGGTTGTGTTACATAACATCATCCATTCATGGTGTCGAAATCCTTCATCTCAGTACCATCCCCCATCTGCTCCTCGCCCGCCCCTTCCAGATTCCAACTCGTCCAGTTGGAAATTGCTGTGCTTCCCCATTGTCTTGGGTCACTCATCTGCATTTTTTTTCATTTTTTAAATATTTTATTTTGGATGCTTTCCAATGGTTCTGTGATTTTTCCCGGTGTATCGGCTTTGATGTACATTGGCACACAAATTTCGTGCTTCCCCATTGGTTCGGGTCACTCATGCATTTTTTCATTTATTTATTTTCATTTGCGGATGTTTTCTGACAGTTCTGTGATTTTTCCCGGTGTATCGGCTTCGATGTCCATTGGCACACAAAACTTCAGCTTTCTCCATCACCCGGAAGGTACGGATCTTTAATATCAGTCAGTGAATCAGTCAGTGAGTGGTTAGAAAGAGCTTTATAATATATCATGAAAAGTGTGTGTATGCTGAACTTTTACTGTAATGACATCTGTATTCACAGTGTAGGATTAATGTGTGCATGCTACATTAATCTTCATTATATATATGGGTGTATGATTATACTTCGTGTAAGCAAAAGGGTAAAAATGTTGCATACGCTCATATTCAATTAAATTGGCATTTTCAAGAGAAGGCCCAATTGAAAATATTAGCCGTTCAAGCGAAATAGATTTTCTTTCTGTATCACATTTCTGCTATGTTATTAGAATATTTTTGTCGCATTTCGGACTGAAATATCAATTTCGCTGCCATAACCGAAAGTGATGGAGATGGAGGGCGGGGGGGGGAGAGAGAGAGAGAGAGAGAGAGAGAGAGAGAGAGAGAGAGAGAGAGAGAGAGAGAGAGAGAGAGAGAGAGAGAGAGAGAGAGAGAGAGAGGAGAGAGAGAGAGACACAGTGTGGGTGGGGGAGGGGAGAAGGTGTTGGAGTCGAGAGACTGAAAAAGTAGAAATCTCACATAGTGAATGAGTTATCGATGGTGGAGAAGTTGGGGACGTGGGATTTGGAGGAATTGATTGAGAGACTGTAAAGGAGTACAGTGTGCTAATATGGTTTTAATTCATAAAAGATGAACCAACAGAATGGTCAGCTTACATGTTGGAAATTATTGATTGGTAGTATATTGTTACAATATTATATATATATAGTATATATATATATATATATATATATATATATATATATATATATATATATATATATAAACCAGTGTTATTCATATTTTTATATTTTTTTTAACATGGAAGGGGGGGGGGGGGGGTGAGGGTGTCAATAGATGGACTTTGTTTAGTAAAAAAATGTTCAAAGCAGGAAAAAAGACTATCTTTCATATGTTTTCACACTTTTGACTCACCCTGTATGCAGGTATGTATTCGGCTAACCTCTCGAAGCGGATATATGATATCAACACCCCCTCATTTGGGGACATCACTGGTTAAACACTTGTCGTCTCCTCAGATTGTCCAGTGGTATGGTTCTCTAATGATCAGACGTACAAGTATACATAATGGACGATTGCCTTATTTTAATAGAGAAACTTATATAATTCCATCCGGTATGGTGACGTGCTTGCAGAGGGAGCTGACATCGTGGGGAGGGGGAGGGATTTTTATTTTGTGCCCATGGCATGACCCTGGGTACACCAGCACACATACAAAATTTGATGGAGATTGGCGCAGGGGGATCAAATTGTACACAATCAAAGAAAGCATTCAATATACACACCACCAACTATTTTTTATGTAGCTCTACTAACAAATGGGGTTGTGTGTGGTGTGTGGTGTGTGTGTGTGTGTGTGTGTGTGTGTCCGTGTCCTCCATAACTCAAAACCATGAAACCGAGAACCTGAAACCTTGGAGTGCACACGAAGAAAACTCCAGGAAGTGCAGAAGTGAAAATTGGGTGTTTGGGTTTTTTAAAACACACTTTCGAAGATAATTAACGGCCTTATTAATTACATCCTTTATAAGCACATTCGGCCACCTTGCTTTTTGGGGTCTTCAGGCGTATCCGAGGTAACTTCACTGGGTCTGAAGCGGCCATGTTTTTTTGCCGATCAACATGCTTGACTTGGAAAGGCCGCACGATTTTAGTGATAAAGATTTATTTTTCAATTTCCTCACACATTATCGAATGCCTGCTCATCATAGCTACAAATTGCTGTATACTTCGTTTTTAAGTGCTGTAGTTTTCATATTTGGAGCTTGGAGCAATTTCATGGATTGTTGATATGATTTTCCACAATCTACACTGAGGACTAATTATAGGATATAATCAAATATTATTTCAGTTTGAGGATCGGATATCGTCCAGATTGAATAAGAGTCGAAATCTGGAGTAAATCTGATAATTCTGACTAACAAATATTAATAACTAAGCTGATCAACTATTTACTTTGAGTAAGCAAGGCTATATCCCTCCTTCTCCATATCAGTATACACAACACAATGTGAAATTTCCAAAGCATTTAACCAACCATTTTTCAAACTGTTTCGAGAATTAATATTGAGTGAACAAAAATTGAGGAACGTGCCAATATAAATCAGCGTCATTAAGCGAAATGATTTAATGTATTCACTGCTGATGTCATGCCCTGTTCCGAGAGGATTGCTGATCCATAGCATCTGCCAGATCTGTGTCTATAATTTTTGGGGGGTTTGTGAGGTGTGTACAGGGATCAAAGCGAATCTGGTGAAGAAGGACATTGTAAATAAAGTTTTAACATTTGCGTGGACAACGAACTATGCACCATTGACGCTGCACAGATAGCAGGCAACATGGGGAATTATCTGCTTGGTTTATTTATGGGTGATTAAACTTTGTGATGTCTCCAGGGTTGTTCTCCATGAAACGGAACTCTTTTGTGATAAAGTCATTATTTGAACGTATTCATTTATTTTCTTTAACTGCTGCAGTGCCCTTTAAAACTAAGGGATCCTATTGGTTTGCAGCACAGCCTGGCCAGCCATTCCATGTCAACATTTTTGGAGGGTTGCTTGAGTGCTTAACCCACATGCCGAGCGCCCCTGTAGTCAATAGCGGTACGGCGCTACGTCATTCTGAGAATTTTGTTCACTCACTGCGGACGTTTTGCCGCACCAGTCATTAAGAGCGAGTGGTTTGTGCTCTGTTATGCTGAGGGAATGCTTCATGCTCCTTCATCCTGAATGAGTGGTTCGTGCTCTCGTCATCCTGAGCGAGTGGTCGTGCGCCGTCATCTGAGCGGAGTGATCGTGCTCCGTCATCCTGAGCGAGTGGATCGGTGTCGGCTCATCCTGAGGCGAGTGGATCGTGCTCGTCATCCTGAAGCGAGTGAATCGTCTCCGTCATCCTGAGCGAGTGGATCGTGCTCCGTCATCCTGAGCGAGTGGATCGTGCTCAGTCTCTGAGCAAGTGGATGTGCTCGTCATCCTGAGCGAGTGAGTCGTGTCCGTCATCTGAGGAGTGGAACGTGCTCGCATCATCCTGAGCGAGTGGATGTGCTCCGTCTTCTGAGGAGTGGATCATGCTCCATCATCCTGAACGAGTGGATCATGCCTGGTCATCCTGAGCGAGTGGATCGTGCTCGTCATTCTGAGTGAGTTGTGAAATAACACCCGATTTCAAGCCATTATAGATATGTGTTTTCTAATTACCGAGCCAAATTTTTTTTCCACCCATCACAGTGCAGCTGTTTATAAAATTAATGTTTGTGTAATATCCCTGAATGTCTATAAAATGAAACGTTGTTTTATGATGAAAGCTACTCAAGGTTTTTGGGTTATATACAATACGTACTGTAGGTCGGTAATTACACTGACTCCAACCTGCCAATTCCGAAAAATTCCAAGCACTAATGTGTCTGTGTCTGGGTGTGTGTGTGTGTGTGTGTGTGTGTGTGTGTGTGTGTGTGTGTATGTCTTTTTTTCATTGTTGCTTACCCCCTCCCATACAGTGCAGCCCCTCCCCCCCTTCTCTCTGTCTCTGGACATATCCGGACGGTGATTATGTCTGGACGTGTCCTGATGGTATTTATCTCTGGACATGTCCAGGCGGTGTTTTGTTTCTGGATGTGTCCGGCAGTGTTTCTCTCAGGCGCATCCATGCGGTATATGTCTGACGGGAGTTTTTTCTCTGGACGGTAATTTGCCTTCGATAGTGTGAGCAGTGTTTATGTCTGGACAGCTTGGATCCGGATGCATCCGGCAGGTTTATCTCTCAGGACTGTCGGGGTGTTTTGTCTCAGGTCGTGTTATATATGATGTATCAAATGTATTTAAGAACATGATTTTTGTTTCCATCTTCATTGTTTATTTTATGCAGAATCATTTGATGAGACAGGTATGAATCATAATTGATGCTCCCCGTGTCTGCCTTTCGCTCTCATCTTCCTCCCTCCTAACTCCCCACCCTCCTCACTCTCTCTCTCTCTCGCTCCCACATCTCATGCTCTTTCCCTTAACTCCCACTCACTTCCCTCTCTCTCTCCTCCCTTTCTCTCGTCTCTCTTTTTTTCTCTCTTCAGTATTCCCATGCAGCCACGTGTGTTATTTGTGAGTGAGATATATTTGGGTGTTCCAAAAGGCAAGGAGCAACTTTGATTGTTAAATATATTGGAACCACAAATGATGCAACGCTACCCTTGGTTTATATGATACAGAAACTCATATAGTTTTGTGCAGCAGAATCATAACACTTAATGTGAGCTCCGTTTTTTTACGCGCAGGACATCAAGGTGGGACACGAGTTCTTGTCATGTCAACTCAGCATGTTTGCGTCCACCAGTAGGCATGCAGCTATGATCCGAAACGAAGATCTCCAGGTTTTGCCACTTTGGTTGTGTGACAACATCTTTGACAAACCCCACAAGTGATCATGGGAATTATAAGGTTGGTCCATCTTGGTCAATTCAGCGACCTGGAATATTCATTCAGGAACGCTCGAATGACTAAGGCCCAAAGAGGGGGAGCTCCATCATATTGAAAAATTATATCGGGTTGCGGTCTTCAAACTGTGGGAAGGAAAATCCTTCAACATGTTCATGTAAATTGTTGAGGTCTCGTATTCTCCGCAAAGAAAAATGGGACACGAGCGTCATGAGAAGGCCGCCACACATTGACCTTTGGACTGTCGAGTATGTGTTCAATGACCACGTGGGGGTTTTCAGAGCCCCAGATCCTCACATTGTGCCGGTTGCCCTCCTGATACATGAAAGCAAGCTTTGTCTGTGAACATGGCCTTTTTCAGGTAATCTTAGTTATTTTCCAGTCAATACACATTGCGTTTGGGTCCACATTTGGTTTGAGTTCCTGCAGAAATCTGCACCTTATTGGCATAAAGCTTCAGTCTTTTATGCAAAATCCTGTGTATAGTGGTGGTTGGTAGTCCAGTTCTCTCAATGCGTGTCAAATAGATTTTCTGAGACTTTGTTGAAATGTTTCACGCACTCATTCAATGGATGCTGCACTTGTGCTTGGTCAACGCGTCCTTTTCTGTTTTGTGACAACTTCCAGTTCTCTCTAACCTCTTGTACCAATCTCTGATCTTGTTTGGCATTAGCAGATTCCTTCCATAACTTGTAAGGAAATTAGCTGAACTTTACGTCGGATCTCGTCTCGATGATCATTCAAAGCACTGAGCTTTCTCCTGTGGAGTCGACATTTTTGTTTTTCATTAAACAGCAGACTGAAATAAACAACTTATGAATTTTTGTATCATATCAAATAAAGGGTATCGTTGTATTATTTGTCATGCTAATATATTAACAACAAAGTTGTCCAAGGTCTTTTGGAATACATTGTATGTAAGCAAAAGTGGTGCATCCTGTATTGACTTTATATATTGTCCCAACGTGGATGTGCCAGCTTGAAGTAATTTCTGGTATATGAATATCATATGGGCCAAACGACTTAAACAAGTGAAAGTATAGATGAGATCAACAGGTGTTTTGTTAAGTATTAGTAGGCCTGGAGTACTTGAGCTTGATACTTCGATTTAAGTCATTTCTTTGTGACTCAATTCAAATACATACAAGGTTGTCCACGATGTTTACAGACTCGAACTTTAGTCATGCCTTTAAACCTGTGACTTAATCGAGGCAGTTTTGAACTGTTGGAAATGTAATTGTACACATTATATGACAGTCTCACTAAAAAGAAAGTATTCAATAATGGAGATTAAACAATGGCACGAGGTCGGTTGACTAACATCAAGTGTCAGGTTGGCATGTTGGAGTTATTTCTGTGACTTGAGACCAGTCTCCAGCGACTGATTTAAGATATAACTCATGGACTGAATAAACTCAGATTGAATGAAGAAGAGAGGGGAGGCAATAAAGAGAGAGCCAAATCTAATGTTCAGGCAAAGGTGGGGTGGGTAGGTGGGGAGGGGGTGTGGGGGGATAGGGAGGAAAGGGATTAATACGCGACTTTCAAACTGATGTAATTCACCATAGAATGCTCAGGCAGGAAAGTGTATATTGTGTATGTCAGATAACGAATGCTATCTAAGGCTCATAAAGCTTCTAAAGGAGGTCAAAATACTTGTGAAAGTACCTGAGAGAAAAGGGTCTGCCTCGACACAACAAAAGATTTGTAGAACTTTCTGATCAACTTGCAAAAAACTTGATATCTTGCCGCCGTCTGCAAAAGCTCCCGGCGATGTGGTGCTGTGCAAGGCTTGTAGATGGATTGTGGACGGGCGCATCCCACCGACCTCCAAACATCTCAGTCAGTGATTTGACTTTGAACCTTGCGGGATTACCTCGTGTGAGCATGGGAGGCTTGGTGATTTATTAAATTGGACGTCTGCAATTGAAAGAGGATGCAGTCATTACCAATTCGGTATACTTCCCAGAAGGAAACACTGTATCTGGTCTGGATACTTCTTAACACCGATGGAAGGTATATCTGGGGATGTCAATGGACAGGGTAAGTTGAAAATGATATTTACTAGTAATCATGTTTGGGCTGTTGAGGGCCGTTATAAATATATGTTTGTCGGGGGGTGGCCGGCCAGGTTAACCCTCCCGACCCAAATTTGGTGTGACGGGCGGTTAACACGCAACCCCACAGGATGGCCAAGCGGTCTTTATTATATGGGGTGGACACGTTGATCGACGGACATTTCAACACATGCTCGAAGGGCATGGTGGAGGCAATTGCGGACAGGCAGAGGAGCATGGAGAATGGAACTGATACACAGGGGGTTTATCCGCGAACCCACTACAAATGTACGAATACAATTTCTTCAAAATAACAAATTTAATAAGCATATGCAAGTATTTACAAGACAATAATTCACAGGTAATTATAGTAATAATAAATAAGTAAATCACCATTGAGGCCTCAACCAGATGCAATACAGACAAGGGTGACACAAATGAAAGAAAACCCCCCTTTTTAGGTATACTGGAACTCAGCTTCAGTGTGACCACTCCTCATTTTCATAAATGCCAAGGTGAGCAATTAAAAAGCCAAGATTCACAAGGTTTCGTGAAACGGTGAATAGAAAACCTATACGCCAAGAAACCTATAGAAACAAGAAACAAGTGAACAACGAATAGCCAAGATCTTGTGAAAAAAGCCAAGGAGTGGTCACACTGCTCAGCTTGGCCCAGAGCTGGTCCTTTCGAACTTGGAATGGGAAGCGCTTCACACATGTGCACATGCTCACAAAATGGCAGCGTCATCGTAGCCGGGCAGACGTAGACAGGCAATTCACAAGCAGCTTTCCAAATGAAGGTCAAAATGTGGCGCCTTCATCTTTCCAAAGGTACCACCTGCTTGTAGATTCCTCACACTAACCGTCTGTGTGTGTGTGTGCTCTGCTGATCTCCGTTTATTCAGATGGAAGCCTTCTACAATCCACACGTGCGCAAATCTGCCTGCCTCGACCTCAATCACACTGATTCCCGTCTATCAGTAGGACGTCCCACGCCTCTTCCCTGTGTGTCTATATCTCTGCATCTAGGGCATGACCTGCTCGCCCCCAAATCCGGGAAGCGGGGCTTCTCCTGTTTGTTGTGGTTTCAGGGACGCGTTTCCAGCTTCAGCTGCTGGGATATTTAAAAAACATTGGGAAAATTACAGAGGGCAATCACATTTGGGAAACTTTCTTACTCTAAGGTAATCAACACCCACACTTCTTGTGTGGTGACACGTAACATTTAAGCTCATAGATTCCCTAAATTAGTACATTGAGATGCTTTCTACTCGTCACCAGACCAAGAACTCTGCATAATGCTAAATTCCCTATTAATCCTTCCATCTACCACTACCGTAACAATGTATTTTGTTTGGTTCCGGGGCCACAAGATGAATTATACTCAATTTTTGTATCTAATGGTAAAAGGAAAAGCATATGCCCTTGCCATGTGTGTGTGAGTATATGCTGTTATAATCCACTGTCAATGCAGCTTGTAACAACAGGAATGGTACAACCGAAACCCTCATCCACGGATATTCTCTCATATTTCCTCTATTTATGTGAGTCCGATTTGCATTCAGGAACGAACAATCATGGTTAACCATTTTGAAATTGCCACTTTTTCGTCTAAAGTCTGAATATTATGTTAAAGACGATTGGAATGACAGATTCCGTGGTAGCAAGGGAGGTTAAAGTGCCTGGCGAGCAGAAGCGAGTCATGACCACAGAGCATGCACAAAAGGCCTTGTGAGCATTCTATGTCATTTTGAAGTCGCCTTTGTTCATTGAAGAAATGTTGCACCAAGTCATTTGGGAAAAGGGGACTGAGGATAATTATGGAAACAAATTTGAAAACATGCAGCTCAATAGCAGGCTGTGAAAAGTAAGGGCAAATGTCGATTCAGATGTGGGATGTGTGTATGTATATCTTGGTGCTTGGTACCAAAGAGCGCTTCAACAAAAGATGTGAACGACCTGGTCAGTTTGTTTACAGTGTAGAAGCAGCTGCCTGATAATAATCAGGCACTAAAATATCAAGAGTGTAACGTGTGCCAAAGATCCTCCAAGACGACCAGACCACTTGCTACACCAGGCGAGGCAGGTATTTGTATTTGTTCAGTGTCAGCGATACTCATCTACTCTTTGCGAAGGACACGTGAGATCATAAACATCCAATAATGCTGGCAGAGGGAACACCTATTCAATATCCATCCGATGAACGGCACACACAATGTTGCATCACATCACCATGCTGAAAAAAAATCAAGGTGACAGCTTATAGCTTGGGTCGAGATTGGACCCCAAGCTAGACCACTCAGAGGTGAGTGTGGCATCATTTAGGCCATCCTGCCAGTCATTGCATCTTCTAATCACTCAATTCTTCATCTTTTGATATAAGTATCTCACTCTAGAGTCACCCAATAACAACAGGCTTGCAATGCAGTGGAAAACATCTGCTCAGCACCCTGGGCTTCCCTGCAATGGCATTTGTCAGAGAGTTATGGTGGACTTGGCAATGGCTTGTACATTGAATTATTGCTCGGGAGAAATCCTCCCGGGAAGAGGTTAAGCTGAAAATGTTTCGTTACAGTGAAGCAGGTAGAAGTGCATGCTCCTTTCGTCTATATCTCTTTCATCTCCATTTTTCTGACAATCTGATCCACAATTGGGCAGTCTCATTAGTAATTTCAATTGATGATTTTGAAGTACAGCTTAGAGGGTTATTTTGGAAGGTTCAGTATGTGTTTCGTTTACTTTTACCATGATTACAGTCGCTATATGAATGGTGATTTATTATGATAGGTCAAATGAGAATCATCCTTTCATTCAACGATAAAGGTTTGGTTTTTATTCCATTTTGAAATCTTCTGGGATGCTTTGCACATTAAATAAGCTTTGCAGCCAAATCAGCTTGCTCATACGTTGCTGACTTTTAAATGAAAACCAATTGAGGACAACAGTTGTTCTTTAAGAATTATTTAATTATTATACAACAAAATCGAATTCCTTTTCACCTAATCAATTCTCTCGTGCAAAGAAAAACTTTTAAAATAGAAATTGCTTGCTCAGCCTACATTGCTTTGTGGTCTACGAGCGGCGAGTGCGCATGCATTCTGGCAGTTCGTTGTAAAAGCCAAGCCTTTCTGCTGGGCCATTATGTCGTGGGTCACCCTTTGCTGGCACATCGGGTGGGGAGATATATTGGGCGTGTTCCTCTGGGCGAGATTTGTGTCTTTGGTGAAGCTCATTTCAACGCTCCAGAATGTTTTTCAGATTGCTCGAAACATCGAGCCCAAGCATGAAACGTCCGTGATCTCAGGTCATCTTACAATCACCTTCAGCGAGGTGAAGAAATGGAGTACCTTATGGAATACTATATCCTTTGGGAAGCTTATTGGGTTGGCAGGATGGCGAGAGGTCTCGTCTCTAAGCTGTTTAGCCTGAGTTGAATCCCGACCCAGGTATAAACTGTCATCCTGTGTTTCACAGACAGGGTGATTCATCAATGTTTGTGCCGTCCCTCGGATGGCATTAAACTGGATTATTCCGTCTGGTGGCATTATTTGGTAGATGTAAAGACTCCACGGTGTCCTTCGCGAAGAGCTATCGACCAGATGGAACAAATTCCAAATTCCTGTCTTAGCATGCAGAGGGCATTGCATCAGTGGCATAGCCGTGGCTCCAGTCAATGACGCTACCCAGCAGCCTTGTGCTGCATATGAAAGAGAAGAAATGCATATCAGCTGTTCATTGGGGAAGGTGTTCTTGTTTGCATTAAAACAATGAGATATGATTAAAGTAGCTTCCAACCCTTTAATGAAATCAAATAATTTATTTTTTAGTGACATATCACGATGCAATTCACCCAAAAGCATGGGAGGCTGTTTTTTGTTTTTATTTACACCTGTAGTTTCTTCATATTTTGGTTTCAGCTTGAATTGACGTTTTAAGTTGAAATGCATGGCAATGCATGATGGTGGAAATATCACAACCTTTTATCTCCTGGGACTGCTTCACATGAGGAGACAATGGATATTTTATTCCAACGATTGTGTCGATGTAGTGCACTTACCTTTGAATCGTCTCATCTGGGTTAAATCTGACCAGACTGTAAACTCTTATCCTGGTAACTCACAGGCAGGGCATTGATGTATCAATGAGTGCACTCCCTTTAGAGGAGATGTGAAGCTTGGAACCAGTGCCAGAATTGGTTGCTGATTGTCTAAAAATACACCATGGGAATGCGAATGTCAAAGAGTAGGTGATTATCCACCGAGCATCCTACCATGCAAGTTCTCATGCAATAAAATTCTTTTCATTCTGATTCCTCTTGTTCGTTAATTCATGGTGTGTCGGTACCATTTGCAATAAACATTTTGAAAGATAAAGGGCTTGCATGAGGGTGATCTCATAAAATAAATCAAGGGATCAAGTGAGCAGAAAATATCAAGAGGATACACGGGAGAACATCTTGCCCTTTCAGCTGTCGAATTCTCGGTTTGATTCACAATCGGACTATACATTGTCAATGTCAGATTCATGTTCACGGCAGGGATTGACCTCACAAGTGCACATCCTTTGGATGGATGTTAAGCTTGATGTCCATCTGCTGGTATTAGTTGGTGGATGTTAATATCGCATGTGCCTTTTAACACAGAGTAGGTGAGCTTTCTCAACGTGTCTGACCATATTCAAAATGCCTGTACCTTCAGTGAATCATAAGCCTGGCCAGCGGCGTTTTGTAAACACTTGGTCAAAAACGATTCACGGGGATAGATAAAGAGGTGGGAATGATTAGGGTTGTTAAAGTAGTAAGCTCGTAGTTCTAGTAGTATAGTTGCCGCTCCCATGCCCAATGCAAGGGGTAATGGCCACACTCCAAGATTTACAAAGCAGCAGTACCAAGTAAGCACAGAATGAAAAATTTGAGGAATTTTAAATATATGCACGGAGGTGGAATTTTTCAAAATCAAGTGGACTACTTATCGCTCACGACTTCTTGTTAATTCTTTTCCTACGACTACCTGAATCCTTATGAACCTGATGATTGCAAAAAACGAGTCTTTCAATTTACAGGGAGAATGGTTTCATGAATGAATGAATCGAGCTTACGAGTCGATTTTGGCTTATTTACAGTAACACCAAGATGATTGAAAAGACGATAATTAATAAAGAATAAACTTAAATCATTCACCTCCACTTTAACTCCTGCAGTTGCACGATGTTAATGAAAGAAAACGCAGAGGCCGTGATGAATGAATGGGATTTGTTTTGATCTACTCCAGCTTTGAAGATATAGAGGTTTTCTTAAAAAGTTTGGAAAAAATAAATTTAAAATGTAATTTCAGGAAAAAGCACAATGTGGGTCGAATTAGTTCTAATATAAAGCATAACAATTGTGCATTTTGTGAGGAAAGCACCAAATTTTGGCACAGCTTAGTAGCCTATCAATATGAACAGATTTGGATATTGGGGCCTTAAATTCAGCCGCTGATGGCTGTGGCATGCATTTTCCATGCATCAAAATTTTGAGATGCGCAATATACAAATCTGTTTGATAATATGATAGGCTACTGGTGGCTCAAATTTGGGTGGCTTTCTCACAAATGCACAATTGTTATGCTAAGTTGCCCACTACATATGATATCTCTTAATTTTCCTTCGTACAACAGGTATTATATGCACAACCAAGTCCCTGTATGTGCATGAGATACCATTGGAATAAAACGTGTATAATGGAAAGCTTACTTTCTGATTTGCATGCTAATCATTTTAAAGCTGACATTAGAAATCTAATTAGCGACATGTATGTTTAGCTAAATCATGGTTGATGCAAAATTTGGAGGATTAATTCGTTTTTAACCATTACTTTCTCATTCAACAAGAAATAAATGATCAATCACTAGTAACATTCATGCATTTTTTTAAAAGCAGAATAAGTTCATATCCACTGCAAGTTCGCATGCAATAAAACTTCTTTCATTCCTGACTTTCTCTTGTTCAGTGGTAAAATTCATGGTGTTGTCGGTACCATAGCAAGAAATTTCTGAAAGATAAAGGGCTGCATGAGGGTGATCTCATAAAAAATCACAGTGGGACTCAGGTGGGGGCCCAGAAAATATCACTGGCAAACTTTAAACAATAAAATATAATTGGCAGTGGATCACTAGGGTTGTTTGTACCCAGTGCGGTAACTCATGTGTGTCACGCCCACGGACTTCCTCCTACAGACATACAGAAATACCTTGGTAATGTTATTTTGTACTAATGTTACTCATAAATGTAATTCCAA
>CM068959.1:79586888-79606888 GCA_035128595.1 Eptatretus atami | reverse complement strand
TCATTAAGCGAAATGATTTAATGTATTCACTGCTCGATGTCATGCCCTGTTCCCCAGAGAGATTGCTGATCCATAGCATCTGCCAGATCTGTGTCTATAATTTTGGGGGGTTTGTGAGGTGTGCTACAGGGGATCAAAGCGAATCTGGTGAAGAACGGACATTGTAAAATAAAGTTATAACATTTGCGTGGACAACGAACTATGCACCACTTGACGCATGCACAGATGAGCAGGCAACATGGCGGATTATCTGCATTGTTTATTTCATGGGTGATTAAACTTTGTGATGTCTCCAGGGTTGTTCTCCATGAAACAGGAACTCTTTTGTGGATAAAGTCATTATTTGAACGTATTCATTTTATTTCTTTAACTGCTGCAGTGCCCTTTAAAACTAAAGGGATCCTATATGGTTTGCAGCCACAGCCTGGCCAGCCATTCCATGTCAACCATTTAATTGGAGGGCTTGCTTGAGTGCTTAACCCACATGCCGAGCGCCCCTGTAGTCAATAGCGGTACCGCGCTACGTCATTCTGAGCAAATTGTTCACTCACTGCGGACGCTTTTGCCGCACCACGTCATTAAGAGCGAGTGGTTTGTGCTCTGTTATGCTGAGGGAATGCTTCATGCTCCTTCATCCTGAATGAGTGGTTCGTGCTCCGTCATCCTGAGCGAGTGGATCGTGCTCCGTCATCCTGAGCGAGTGGATCGTGCTCCGTCATCCTGAGCGAGTGATCGTGCTCCGTCATCCTGAGCGAGTGGATCGTGGCTCCGTCAATCCTGAGCGAGTGGATGTGCTCCGTCATCCTGAGCGAGTGGATCGTGCTCAGTCATCCTGAGCAAGTGGATCGTGCTCCGTCATCCTGAGCGAGTGGATCGTGCTCCGTCATCCTGAGGGAGTGGAACGTGCTCCATCATCCTGAGCGAGTGGTAGGCTTCCGTCTTCCTGAGCGAGTGGATCATGCTCCATCATCCTGAACGAGTGGATCATGCTCGGTCATCCTGAGCGAGTGGATCGTGCTCCGTCATTCTGAGTGAGTTGTGAAATAACACCCGATTTCCAAGCCATTTGCCATATTAACGTGTTTTCTAAATTACCGAGCCAAATTTTTTTTCCACCCATCACATGCAGCTGTTTATAAAATTAATGTTTGTGTACATATCCCTGAAATGTCTATAAAATGAAACGTTGTTTTATGATGAAAGCTACTCAAGGTTTTTGGGTTATATACAATACGTACTGTAGTCGGTAATCACACTGACTCCAACCTGCCAATTCCCGAAAAATTCCCAAGCACTAATGTGTCTGTGTCTGGGTGTGTGTGTGTGTGTGTGTGTGTGTGTGTGTGTGTGTGTGTGTATGTCTTTTTTCCCATTGTTGCTCTACCCCCTCCCAATACAGTGCAGCACCCTCCCCCCCCTTCTCTCTGTCTCTGGACATATCCGGACGGTGATTATGTCTGGACGTGTCCTGATGGTATTTATCTCTGGACATGTCCAGGCGGTGTTTGTTTCTGGATGTGTCCGGGCAGTGTTTCTCTCCAGGCGCATCCATGCGGTATATGTCTCGACGGGAGTTTGTCTCTGGACGGTAATTTGCCTTCGGATGTGTCCGAGCAGTGTTTATGTCTGGACAGCTTGGATCCGGATGCATCCGGCAGGTTTATCTCCAGACGTGTCCGGGCGGTGTTTGTCTCCAGGTCGTGTTTATAGTATGACCAGTACAAAATGTATTTCAGACATGATTTTGTTTCCATCTTCACTGTTATTTTATGCAGAATCATTTGATGAGACAGTATGAATCATAATTGATGCTCCACCGCATGTCTGCCTTCCCTTCCTCTCATCTCTCCCTCCCTCCTCACTCCCCCACCCCTCCTCACTCTCTCTCCCTCCTCGCTCCCCCACCTCTCATCGCTCTTTCCCCCTTAACCTCCCCACTCACTTCCCTCTCTCTCTCCTCCCTTTCTCTCTCGTCTCTCCTTTTTTCTCCTCTCTCAGTATTCCCATCAGCCACGTGTGTTATTTGTGAGTGAGATATATTTGGGTGTTCCAAAAAGGCACGGACAACTTTGATTGTTAATATATTTGGAACCACAAATGATGCAACGCTACCCTTTGGTTTATATGATACAGAAACTCATATAGTTTTGTGCACAGCATCAATACACTTCAATGTGAGCTCCGTTTTTTACGCGCAGGACATCAAGGTGGGACACGAGTTCTTGTCATGTTCAACTCAGCATGTTTGCGTCCACCAGTACGCATGCAGCTATGATCCGAAAACGAAGATCCTCCAGGTTTGCCACTTTGGTGTTGTCGACAACATCTTTGACAAACCCCCACAAGTGATCATGGGAATTATAAGGTTGGTCCATCTTGGTCAATTCAGCGACCTGGGAAATTTTCATTCAGGACAGCTCGAATGACTAAGGCCCAAAGAGGGGGAGCTCCATCATATTGAAAAATTATATCGGGTTGCAGGTCTTCAAACTGTGGGAAGGAAAATCCTTCCAACATGTTCATGTAAATTGTTGAGGTCACTGTATTCTCCGCAAAGAAAAATGGACCCACCGAGCGGTCATGGAGAAGGCCACGCCACACATTGACCTTTGGACTGTCGAGTATGTGTTCAATGACCACGTGGGGGTTTTCAGAGCCCCAGATCCTCACATTGTGCCGGTTGCCCTCCCCTGATACATGAAAGCAAGCTTTGTCTGTGAACATGGCCTTTTTCAGGTAATCTTAGTTATTTCCAAGTCAAACACCTTGCGTTTGGGTCCACCATTTGGTTTGAGTTCCTGCAGAATCTGCACCTTATTGGCATAAAGCTTCAGTCTTTTATGCAAAATCCTGTGTATAGTGGTGGTTGGTAGTCCCAGTTCTCTCAATGCGTGTCAAATAGATTTTCTGAGACTTTGTTGAAATGTTTCACGCACTCATTCAATGGATGCTGCACTTGTGCTTGGTCAACCGGTCCTTTTCTGTTTCTGACAACTTCCAGTCTCTCTAAACCTCTTGTACCAATCTCTGATACTTGTTTGCAATAGCAGATTCCTTCCATACCTTGTAAGGAAATTACGCTGAACTTTACGTCGGATCTCGTCTCGATGATCCATTCAAAGCACTGAGCTTTCTCCTGTGGAGTCGACATTTTGTTTTTCATTAAACCAGCAGACCTGAAAATAAACAACCTTATGAATTTTTGTATCATATCAAATAAAGGGTATCGTTGTATTATTTGTCATGCTAAATATATTAACAACCAAAGTTGTCCAGGTCTTTTTGGAATACATTGTATGTAAAGCAAAGTGGTGCATCCTGTATTGACTTTATATATTGTCCCAACGTGGATGTGCCAGCTTGGAAGTAATTTCTGGTATATGATATCATATTGGGCCAAACGACTTAAACAAGTGAACAGTAAGATGAGATCCCAATGGTGTTTTGTTAAGTATTAGTAGGCCTGGAGTACTTGAGCTTGATACTTCGATTTAAGTCATATTCTTTGTGACTCAATTCAAATACATACAAGGTTGTCCACGATGGCTTTACAGACTCGAACCTTTAGTCATGCCTTTAAACCTGTGACTTAATCGAGGCAGTTTTGACTCATTGGAAATGTAATTGTACACATTATATGACGTCTCACTAAAAAGAAAGTATTCAATTAAATGGAGCATTAACAATGGCACGAGGGTCGGTTGACTAACATCAGTGTCAGGTTGGCATGTTGGAGTTATTTCTGTGACTTGAGACCAGTCTCCAGCGACTGATTTAAGATACAACTCAAGACTGAATAAACTCCAGATCTGAATGAAGAAAGAGGGGGAGGCAATAAAGAGAGAGCCAAAATCTAATGTTCAGGCAAAGGGTGGGGTGGGTAGGTGGGAGGGGGGTGTGGGGGATAAGGGAGGAAAGGGATTAATACGCGACTTTCAAACTGATGTAATTCACCATAGAATGCTCAGGCAGGGAATGTATATTGTGTATGTCAGATAACGAATGCTATCTAAAATGGCTCATAAAGCTTCTAAAAGAGGTCAAAATACTTGTGAAAGTACCTGAGAGAAAAGGGTCTGCCTCGACACAACAAAAGATTTGTAGAACTTTCTGATCAACTTGCCAAAAACTTGATATCTTGCAGCCCGTACTGCAAAAGCTCCCGGCGATGTGGTGCTGTGCAAGGCTTGTAGATGGATTGTGGACGGGCGCATCCCACCCGACCTCCCCAACCATCTCAGTCAGTGATTTGACTTTGAACCTTGCGGGATTACCTCGTGTGAGCATGGCAGGCTTGGTGATTTATTAAATGGACGTCTGCAATTGGAAAGAGGATGCAGTCATTACCAACATTCCGGTATACTTCCCAGAAGGAAACACTGTATCTGGTCTGGATACTTCTTAACACCGATGGGAAGGTCATATCTGGGGACTGTCAATGGACAGGGTAAGTTGAAAATGATATTTACTAGTAATCATGTTTGGGCTGTGAGGGCCGTTATAAATATATGTTGTCGCGGGGGTGGCCGGCCCAGGTTAACCCTCCCGACCCAAATTGTGGTGACGGGCGGTTAACACCGCCAACCCCACAGGATGGCCAAGCGGTCTCTTATTATATGGAGGTGGACACGTTGATCGACGGACATTTCAACACATGCTCGAAGGGCATGGTGGAGGGCAATTGCGGACAGGCAGAGGAGCATGGAGAATGGAACTGATACACAGGGGGTTTATCCGCGAACCCACTACAAATGGACGAATACAATTTCTTCAAAATAAACACATTTAATAAACATATGCAAGTATTTACAAAGACAATAATTCAACAGGTAATTATAGTAATAATAAATAAGTAAATCCTACCATTGAGGCCTCACACACAGATGCAAATACAGACAAAGGGTGACACAAAATGAAAAGAAAAACCCCCCTTTTTAGGTATACTGGAACTCAGCTTCAGTGTGACCACTCCTCATTTTCATAAATGCCAAGGTGAGCCAATTAAAAAAGCCAAGAATTCACAAGGTTTCGGAAAAGCGATGATAATAGAAAACCTATACGCCAAGAAAACCTATAGAAAACCAAGAAACCAAGGTGAACAACGAATAGCCAAGATCTTGTGAAAAAAGCCAAGGAGTGGTCACACTGCTCAGCTTGGCCCAGAGCTGGTCCTTGTCGAACTTGGAATGGGAAGCGCTTCCACCAGCATGTGCACATGCTCACAAAATGGCACCGTCACTCGTAGCCGGGCAGACGTACGACAGGCAATTCACAAGCAGCTTTCCACATGAAGGCTCAAAATGTGGCAGCCTTCATCTTTCCAAAGGTACCACCTGCTTCGTACATTCCTCACACTAACCTCGTGTGTGTGTGTGTGCTCTGCTGATCTCCCGTTATATCCAGATGGAAGCCTTCCACAATCCACACGTGCGCAAATCTGCCTGCCCTCGACCTCAATCACACTGATCTCCCGTCCTATCAGTAGGAACCTCCCACGCCCTCTTCCCTGTGTGCTCTATATCCTCTGCATCTAGGGCATGACCTGCTCGCCCCCAAATCCGGGAAAGCGGGGCTTCTCCTGTTTGTTGTGGTTTCAGGGACGCGTTTCCCAGCTTCACTGCCTGGCTTGATATTAAAAAAACATTGGGAAAAATTACAGAGGGCAATCACATTCTGGGAAACTTATTCTTACTCCCTAAGGTAATCAACACCCCACCACCTCTTGTGTGGTGACACGTAACATTTAAGCTCATAGATTCCCTAAATTAGCTACATTGAGATGCTTTCTACTCGTCCACAGACCAAGCAACTCTGCATAATGCTAAATTCCCTATTAAATCCTTCCATCTACCCCCACTACCGTAACAATGTATTTTGTTTGGTTCCGGGGCCACAAGATGAATTATACTCAATTTTTGTATCTAATGGTAAAAGGAAAAGCATCTGCCTTGCCATGTGTGTGTGAGTATATGCATGTTATATCCACTGTCAATGCCAGCTTGTAACAACAGGAAATGGTACAAACCCGAAACCCCTCATCCACGGATATTTCTCATATTTCCTCTATTTATGTGAGTCCGATTTGCATTCAGGAACAGAACAATCATGGTTAACCATTTTGAAATTGCCACTTTTTCGTCTAAAGTCTGAATATTATGTTAAAAGACGATTGGAATGACAGATTCCGTGGTAGCAAGGCAGGTTAAAGTGCCTGGCGAGCAGAAGCGAGTCAATGAAAACACACACAGCGCATGCACAAAAGGCCTTGTGAGCATTCGTATGTCATTTCGAAGTCCCGCATTTGTTCATGAAGAAATGTTGCACCAAGTCATTTGGGAAAAGGGACTGAGGAGTAATTATGGAAACAAATTTGAAAACATGCAGCTCAATAGCAGGCTGTGAAAAGTAAGGGCAATGTCGATTCAGATGTGGGATGTGTGTATGTATATCTTGGTGGCCCTTGGTAACCAAAGAAAGCGCTTAACACAAAAGATGTGAACCACCTGGTCAGTTTGTTTACAGTGTAGAAGCAGCTGCCTGATAATAATCACGCACTAAAATATCAAGCAGTGTAACCTGTGCCAAAGATCCTCCAAGACGACCAGACCACTTGCTACCCACAGGCGAGGCAGGTATTTGTAATTTGTTCAGTGTCAGCGATAACTCATCTACTCTTTGCGAAGGACACCGTGAGATCATAAACATCCAATAATGCTGGCAGAGGGAACACCTATTCAATATCCATCCGATGAACGGCACACACAATGTTGCATCACATCACCATGCCTGAAAAAAAAATCAAGGTGACAGCTTATAGCTGGGTCGAGATTGGACCCCAAGCTAGACCACTCAGAGGTGAGTGTGGCATACCTTTAGGCCATCCTGCCAGTCAATTGCATCTTCTAATCACTCAATTCTTCATCTTTTGATATAAAGTATCTCACTCTAGAGTCACCCAATAACAACAGGCTTGCAATGCAGTGGAAAACATCTGCTCAGCACCCTGGGCTCCCCTGCAAATGGCATTTGTCAGAGAGTTATGGTGGACTTGGCAATGGCTGTACATTGAATCTATTGCTCGGGAGAAATCCTCCCGGGAAGAGGTTAAGCTGAAAATGTATCGTTACAGTGAAGCAGGTAGAAGTGCATGCTCCTTTCGTCTATATCTCTTTCATCTCCATTTTTCTGACAATCTGATCCAACAACTGGGCAGTCTCATTAGTAATTTCAATTGATGATTTTGAAGTACAGCTTAGAGGGTTATTTTGAGGTTCAGTATGTGCTTCCGTTTACCTTTTACCATGATTACAGTCGCTATATGAATGGTGATTTATTAAGATAGGTCAAATGAGAATCATCCTTTCATTCATCCTTTCATTCAACGATGAAAGTTTGGTTTTTGAAAATCTTCCTGGGATGCTTTGGGACATTCACATAAGCTTTGCAGCCAAATCAGCTTGCTCATACGTGCTGACTTTTAAATGAAAACCAATTGAGGACAACAGTTGTTCTTTAACGAATTATTTAATTATTATACAACAAAATCGAATTCCTTTTCACCTAATCAATTCTCTCGTGCAAAGAAAAAACATTTTAAAATAGAAATTGCTTGCTCAGCCTACATTGCTTTGTGTCTACCGAGCGGCGAGTGCAAGCATGCATCTCTGCAGTTCGTTGTAAAAGCCAAGCCTTTCTGCTGGGCCATTACTGTCGGGGTCACCCTTTGCTGGCACATCGGTGGGAGATATATTGGGCGTGTCCTCTGGGCGAGATTTGTGTCTTTGGTGAAAGCTCATTTCCAACGCTCCAGAACCTGTTTCTTCAGATTGCTCGGAAACATCAGCCCAAAGCATGAAACGTCCGTCTCTCCAGGTCATCTTACAATCACCTTCAGCGAGGTGAAGAAAATGGAGTAACCTTATGGAATACTAATATCCCCTTTTGGGGAAGCTTATTGGGTTGGCAGGATGGCCGAGAGGTACTCGTCTCTAAGCTGTCTAGCCTGAGCTTGAATCCCGACCCAGGTATAAACTGTCATCCTGGTGTTTCACAGACAGGGTGATTCATCAATGTTTGTGCCGTCCCTCGGATGGACATTAAACTGGTATTCCGTCTGGTGGCATTATTTGGTAGATGGTAAAGACTCCACGGTGTCCTTCGCGAAGAGCTATCGCCCCCACCATGGAACAAATTCCAAATTCCTGTCTTAGCATGCAGAGGGCATTGCATCAGTGGCATAGCCGTGCTCCCAGTCAATGACGCTACCCAGCAGCCTTGTGCTGCATATGAAAGAAGAAGAAATGCAATATCAGCTGTTCATTGGGGAAGGTGTTCTTGTTGTGCATTAAAACAATGAGTATGATTAAAGTAGCTTCCACCTCCTTTAATGAAATCAAATAATTATTTTTTTAGTGACATATCACGATGCAATTCACCCCAAAAGCATGGGAGGCTGTTTTTTGTTTTAATTTACACCTGTAGTTTCTTCATATTTTTGGTTTCAGCTTGAATTGACCCGTTTTAAGTTGAAATGCATGGACAATGCATGATGGTGGAAATCATCACAACCTTTTATCTCCTGGGACTGCTTCCACATGAGGAGACAATGGAATATTTATTCCAACAGGATTGTGTCGATGTAGTGCACTTACCTTTGAATCGTCTCATCTGGGTTAAAATCTGACCAGACTGTAAACTCTTATCCTGGTAACTCACAGGCAGGGCCATTGATGTATCAATGAGTGCACTCCCCTTTAGAGGAGATGTGAAGCTTGGAACCCACGTGCCAGAATTGGTTGCTGATTGTCTAAAATACACCATGGGATCGAATGTCAAAGAGTAGGTGATTATCACCAGCATCCTACCATGCAAGTTCCATGCAATAAAACTTCTTTCATTCCTGACTTCCTCTTGTTCAGTGTCAATTCATGGTGTTGTCGGTACCATTGCAATAAACATTTCTGAAAGATAAAGGGCTTGCATGAGGGTGATCTCATAAATAAAATCACAGGGACTCAGGTGAGCCAGAAAATATCAAGAGGATACACAGGGAGAACACTTGCCTTTCAGCTGTCGAATCTCGGTTTGATTCAAAATCGGACTATACATTGTCATGTCAGATTCATGCTTCACGGCAGGAGTTGCCTCACAAAGTGCACCATCCTTTGGATGGATGTTAAGCTTGATGTCCCATCTGCTGGTATTAGTTGGTGGATGTTAACTATCGCATGGTGCCTTTTACAAAGAGTAGGTGAGCTTTCTCACGTGTCCTGACCATATTCAAAAATCCTGCTACCTTCAGTGAATCATCAAGCCTGGCCAGCCGGTTTGTAAAACACTTGGTCCAAAAACATTCACGGGGATAAGATAAGAGGGTGGGAATGATTAGGGTTGTTAAAGTAGTACTCGTAGTCCTAGTAGTAGTAGTGCCACGCTCCATGCCCCAATGCACAAGGGGCAATGCCACACTCCAAAATTCTACAAAGCAGCAGTCAAGTAATGCACAAGAATGAAAAATTTGAGGAATTTTAAATTATATCAGGAAGGTGGAATTTTTCAAATCAGTGACTACTATCTCGCTCACCCTTCTTGTTAATTCTTTCTCCTACGACCTACATGATCCTTATGACCGATGACTGCAAAAAACGAGTCTTCAATTTCACGGGGAGAATGTTTCATGAATGAATGAATTGAGCTTACGAGTCGATTTTGGCTTATTTACAGTCAACCCAAGAATGATTGAAAGACGATAATTAATAAAAGAATAAACTTAAATCATTCACCTCCAACTTTAACTCACTGACGTTGCAGATGTTACATGAAAGAAAACCAGAGGCCCCTGATGAATGAATGGGTTTGTTTGCTACTCCCAGCTGAAGATATAGAGGTTCATTAAAAAGTTTGGAAAAAATAATTTAAAATGTAATTCAGGAAAAAGCACAATAGTGGGGCAACTTAGCTAAATATAGCATAACAATTGTGCATTTTGTGAGGAAAGCACCAAATTTGGCACACTAGTAGCCTAACATATGAACAGATTTGGATATTGGGCCATCTCAAATTCAGCCGCTGATGGCTGTGGCAGCCATTTTCCACTGCCATCAAAAATTTTGAGATGGCCCAATATCCAAATCTGTTCATAATATGATAGGCTACTAGTGTGCCAAATTTGGTGCTTTCCTCACAAAATGCACAATTGTTATGCTAAGTTGCCCCACTACAATGATATCTCTTAATTTTCTTGTCACACAGGTATTATATGCACAACCAAGTCCACTGTATGTGCATGAGATCACCATTGAAAAAATACGCTGTATATGGCAAAGCTTACATTCCTGATTTGCATGCCTAATCATTTTAAGCTGACATTAGAAATCTTAATTACAGACATGTCATGTTTAGCTAAACATGGTTGATCAAAAATTTGGAGGATTAAACGTTTTTAACCATTACTTTCTCATTCCAACAAGAAAATAAATGACATCACTAGTAACATTCATGCATTTTTTTAAAAAGCAGAATAAGTCATATCCACTGCAAGTTCCATGCAATAAAACTTCTTTCATTCCTGACTTCCTCTTGTTCAGTGTAAATTCATGGTGTTGTCGGCACCATAGCAAGAAACATTTCTGAAAGATAAAGGGCTTGCATGAGGGTGATCTCATAAATAAAATCATGGGGACTCAGGTGAGCCAGAAAATATCACCTGGCAAACTTTAAGACCAATAAAAATATCACTTGGCCAGTGGCATCACTAGGGTTGGTGTCACCCAGTGCGGTAACTCATGGTGTCACCCCGCCCCCCCCACGGACCTCCTCCCATACCAGACCATACAGAATACCTTGGTAATGTTTTTTGTACTAATGTTACTCGTAAATCGTAATTCCCATATCTCACTGAATGTAATGGTGATAGTCGTGACATAAACAACTAGCAAAATTAAAATTACCCCTTTAAATTAAAATATCATACGCACAGCCTAAATGTATTTACATTTACATAGATTCATGTGGTTAAAGTGAAAATTCGGAAAGAAAACAATAGAATTCGAAGTAAAAACGTTTAACAACTACATCAAAATTATATTGATTTCAACGTTAAACTTTATTGTTACATGAGATACATTAATGAATTAGGTTTGCATAATCAATAACGGCCCAAAAAATAATCTCCTTCTTTTCCTTTAATTACTACTTCATTCTCAAAAAAGTTATTGATATGGGTTCACAAATACTAATTACCACAATATTGCAGCTAAAACACCAGAAAATTTAACAAAAGCAGCGACGATAAAAACACCAGCGGCAACGAAAACAACAGCGCGTGCTTGGAGCGCGTGCAGACAAAACCACGTGATTCGAAGCGTCATTGTAATAATGACGTCATAATAATCATGGGTAATAAAGACAGCTCTGACCGGAGTGCATTTGAAGGTTCAAAAAGTAAATTACCATGGAGTTTTAGCCTTGTAGGTATATTGATACATGGAAGCTGGGCTTACGAAAAATGTTTTTGTTGTTATAGCTAACTGCAGGGATATTTTCATCAAAAATAATAAATTTCTGCTGAAACACTGCACAAAATTTTTATAGACAGTCATTTTGGTGTCACCCCCCTCCTATTAGTGTCACCCGGTGCGGTCCGCACCGCCCCCCCCCCCCCAATGACGCCAGTGCACTTGGCAAACCTTAAGACAATCCTTAACATCATTCCATCAAATAGCTTTTGCCAAATGAGGCACCCACTGGAAAACAAGAACGACTGGTGGATAAGTTCATACCTGGGAATGTTCAAGGGGTGAGCCAAGTGGTACCATCATGCAGCATCCACCATACTGCTACTTTCCTGCAGGCTTTGTGAGTTGAATGGAGCTGTTTTGAGAGAAGTTATACATCAAAGTAAGCAACTACTTCATTCTTGGATGAGGAAGTTCTTCAAGAAGCTGGTTTGGCCTAAGTCACATTTGACTCGGCGGCCATAGGGTCTACAAAATCTACGGCCACTAGCAATTATAGGCGGCCGCAGATTTCCACGGTCAACACATGTAGCAGTCACATATGTTTTTATTTTTCAGGGACCGCACGGGTATTTAGGCCTAAGTCACATTTGCTCACGGCAAGGATACAGCGGCCGTACACCCTCTGAATTGACAGAAACGTGCGGTGGCCGCAGAGTTTCTGCGGTGGCCTCAGGATGGCCCTACGCCGTTTAGCTATATTTTACAGGCCGTAGGGGTCGCCGTGGAATTATAGCGCGGAGTTATAACTTTTTTCATTTATACGTTCGCCGTAGCAATTCGACAAGCCGAAAAAATAAAAAATGAACCCACTCGTTACCATCCGCTGGCCGCACGTTCGCCTTAGGGTCCCCCTACGGTCCCCCTGCGGTCGCCTTGCGGGCACCTTGCTCTGCCTTGAAAATTCTATGGCCGCCGCAGGAACGCCCTAAGGTCACCGTGCGATATCAAATCAAAGACCGTACGGCACCCCCACGTTTTCGGTCTCCACAGTTTATAAATACGCCGTGCGGCTCCCGAAAAATAAAAACATATGTGACTGCTACATTGTGTGACCGTGGAAATACTGCGGCTGCTGTATAATTGCTAGTGGCCGTAGATTTTGTAGACCCCACGCCGCCGTGGCAAATGTAACTTAGGCCTTAGAAATTGTGGAGACCGAAAATGTGGGGTGCCGTACGGTCTTTGATTTGATGTCGCACGGTGAGCTTAGGGCGTCCTTGCGGCGGCCATTGAATTTTCAAGGCAGATGCAAGGTGCCTCAAGGTGCCCGCAAGGCGACACACAGCACACACAGCACGTTTAGGCCTAAGTCACATTTGCCACGGCGGCCGTGGGGTCCAAATATACGGCCACTAGCAATTATAGGCGGCCGCAGTATTTCCACGGTCACACAATGTAGCAGTCACATATGTTTTTATTTTTCGGGAAGGCGCACGGCGTATTTAGAAATTGTGGAGACCGAAAACGTGGGGTTGCCGTACGGTCTTTGATTTGATGTCGCACGGTGACTTAGGGCGCTCCCTGCGGCGGCCGAAATTTTCAAGGCAGACGCAAGGTGCCCGCAAGGCGACCGCAGGGGGGCCCTAAGGCGAACGTACGTGCGGCCAGACGGACGGTAACGAGTGGGTTCATTTTTTTATTTTTTTTCGGCTTGTCGAATTGCTACGGCGAACGTAGAAATGAAAAAAGTTATAACTCCCGTTAAATGCCACGGCGAACCCTACGGCCTGTAAAATATAGCAAATGGCGTAGGGCCACCCTGAGGCCACCGCAGAAACTCTGCGCGCTGCCGCATGTTTCTGTCAATTCAGAGGGCGTACGGCCGCCGTATCCTCGCCGTAGAGCAAATGTGACAGGCCTTAACCGGACGGAGTCCAACATGCATTGGGAGGTTAACGGGTGGGTCAAGGACACAATGTGAATCCAACAAACAAATTAATGTCCATTTCTTACCGAATGAGCAATGGGAATAGGTCCGCGGAACGCTGCGCACACAAACAGGAAGGCACCGTAATTAAACAAGGACAAATATGTCCACGAGCAGCGTCCTAAAGATTTTGTCGGCTAAAAAAAAATTAAAAAATTTTTATTTCTTTTAAAAAACAACAACACTTCCGATATTTCGTCACGTGCCTTGATTAAGCCAATAGCGAACGCGTCATAATGTATTTACGATATATCGTGTATTTACGAAATAAATAATGTATTTACGAAATTACATATGATAAATGGAATAATCTTTAAATAGTAACGTGAACTTTTCGAACTTTAAAGCAAATGTCCGAATATATTTAAAAGTTCATGATAGACGCTCTCAAAAGGCACCGTCTATGTGAGGATGTGTACATGTGCTCAGTATTTAAGGAGATCCGGATCTTGTATATCAAGAGCCGAGTCCTAGAGATTAATGTTTTGTCTTCAAAAAGAAAGAGAAGAAGAAGAAGAAGAAGAAGAAGAAAAGCAGAAGAACAACGCCGAGCTCTCTATGAGCAGCGTTCGCTACGCGAGACGCTGCAAAAATGAGACGCACGACCTTACAAAACACCAAGAACATGCGAACCGGAAACGGCGAAATGCGACCCGGAAACTATAAAAATGTTAGCGGACAAAAACTTAACGGACATATTGACTAAAAAATCGAGTTATCGGAAGTTAACTGGGCCGATAACGATAAATGGTAGTTAACTTCCGATAATAGTCCGATAAAAAGTAAACTTCGATAATTATGTTATCGGATTATCGCTTTTGTGCCCAACACTGGTGGCAAACACCTATACTCCGACTCTAGCGGTAGCGCACGGTGGACGCACGGTCGACGCAGACTGCCATGGAGGCCGTACGTAGGACGTAGGGAACCGTGCGTCGACCTTGCATTGCCTGCAGGTAGTCACACAGACCGCAAGGCCACCGTACGGCGACCGTGGAATAGTGCGGCCGCCGTAATTTTTTGGGGCAAAATTCATTTTTCATTGATAAGAGCCTACGGCAGCCGCACGAATAACGCAAGCCCACCGTACGCCTACGTACGGTCGACGTGGAACACATCTACGTCACAGCTATGGCTTGTCGAATTGCTACGGCCAACGTAGAAATGAAAAAAGTTATAACTCCCGCTATAATTCCACGGCGACCCTACGGCCTGTAAAAGATAGCCATATGGCGTAGGGCCACCTGAGGCCACCTGAGAAACTCTGCGGCCGCCGCACGTTTCTGTCAATTCGGGGGGGGGGGGGTACGGCCGCCGCACGTTTCTGTCAATTCAGGGGCGGGGGGGGGGGGGTACGGCCGCCGTTTCCTAGCCGTAGAGCAAATGTGACTTAGGCCTTACCACCATCTCAGATCATTCCCCATCCAAAACCATGATCTTTTCTATCCCTGTCAACCCTCCTAAGCCCACCTATTCCAAGTTTCCAGTTTTTTTCTTCCTGAGAGTTTGCTTCTATATACATCTTGTCTGCATGGTCCGTCCTCCCCTCATCCTCATTTTCACCACATCCCTTATTTCTTCAAGTCTCCTCTATTTTGTCCCTCAGCCCTGCTTTTGGTGCATCCCCACCCCTCTCTTTCTGCTGTTCCTTTTGTTTTGTTACATCTTGATCCACTCTGTGTTCTAGCTCCTCCATGAGTGTCGACTTTGTGTAAATAAAAATAAAAATAAAAAAGACTCCATCACATCTCCTCCTTCAAAGTCCTGGTGACACCTTCATAAGTCAGTCTCTGGCGTGCATGTGCTCTCCCATCCCATCCCATCCCTCACCTCAAAAGGCATTACAGCTGACTCGACTTGAGACAAGGTGGAAGGTCTTAACTCATTGTTTTGCGTCCAAAACTCTTGTACCCATCCCATCCCTCTGTCCTACCTTATCCAGGGCCGGATTAACCTTTCGTAGGCCTGGTGCCAAACAACCGGGCGTAGTGGCGTGCGCCTGTAATCCGGCTACTCGGAGGCTTGGGTTGGAGGATCGCTTGAAGACGGGAGCTCTGCGCTGGGCCGCGCTATGAGAGGGTGTAGGGCAGCCCGGAATCATGGCGAAACCCAATCCTTATCCCTGTGTCGTAAGAGGTAACCAGGGTTGCGTCAGGAAGGGCATCCGGCGTAAAACCTGTGCCAAATCCGTATGCGGATCATAACGGATGATCCGCTGTGGCGACCCCTAACGGGAGCAGCCGAAAGAAGAAGAAGGCCTGGTCCCAAACAAATTTGTGGGCCCTGAACCCTGATTTGGGGAACCATTGCAAAAGACAGATTGATACAAAAGTAATGTTTAACAAAGAACACAGCTGTATATAAGTTTTTTTAAACAATATTTAGAAGTTTAAATTGCAGATGGAGGTGGCTGCCATTAGGGTACCAGCAATGGTAGCCCTAGGGCAGAAGGATATCGGAGTATCAATTGCACACTCATTGCTGGAGCCGAAGGCACAGTTACTTCATTTGAAGCAGAAACACTGTAACCAAAGTTGCTGCTGATATGAGGCAGTTTTGCTTCATTTTTATCCTTATCTGCTTTACGCCTGTGTTTCTTCCTTCCTTCCATGTAAGTGCTGCTTCATCAGGCTGAAGATTACCACACTGTGGTCCGAGCTACGCTCAAATATTTTTTCATCATTTGTGTTACTAATTATCCAGTTTTCCACTAAACTAACTATAACTCTCCCACTCTGCGTTTGTGGTACTCAAACTGGAACGTCCTCCATTAACAGTGTGGACTGTGGTGGCGTCACGTGCCAGGAAATGGTAGTATGTTTTTTTTTAAATTCAAATACGTACTATGTTTTTCAAAAGTAGCATTAAATTATATACATTTTCTTTCTTGAAATGTATCGCGATGCTTACACACACAAATAAATGTGTATACATATATATATATATATATATACATATATTGCTATGGGTCCTTCTGAGCGTGGGCCTACCACCAAGGAGCCATTGGCGCCATTGTAATCCCGGCACTGACCTTATCTCTTCATACACTGATTTTTTTTCACCCGAGTAAGTCATCTCCCATCTGCTTGGAAGATAGCCATCACTCCAAAACACAAGAAGAATGCAAAACAGATCTCAGTGACAGGCCAGTTGGCTTACCTTCATGTGTAAGTGAAATCATGGAATCCATCATCACAGGTGACATTGTCTTTCCTTTTACTAAACGGCCTGATCTCTTACTGTCAGTTTGGATTCTGTATGGGCACTCTTCTTTTCATATGCTACTGCTTCTTTCAAAAATGAATGGAGGACCTGAATATCAAGCAAGGGCTCTCAAACAAATGACTTCATATACAGCTGGGCGGAGTGCTGCTGTTTCTTTTAGGCTGACATCACGGCACACACACACCTTTCACATGCTTATGCGGTGGAGACAAAGATCCTCAAAATAATTGAAATCTCTCGTGATGAAACTATCTATCTGAGCTTGGTACTCACTCATTACAGACAGGTTGCTAGCCTTTGTCTTCTACTGCCTCCTGTCTGGCTTTGCAACCTCTGCCCTTTACATGTTCTGTCTCCCTCTCCGCCCCTGCCCCCTCCCTTCTCTCCAAGATTTGTCCAGAGTGCACATGGTCTGCCAGTAACCCACTTGTGGTGAAGCTACCAATATCCAGGCTCACCTTTCACCTCACTCATTTGTTCTCTTTTCTCTCGTTTTCCTCAGTCTGTTCAACCCCATGATCTCATTCAGGGCCTCAAATTGTCACTAATCATCCATACTAATGCTCTTTTCTACCCTCAATCACCCTCATAAAGTCCACTCCTTCCTTCCCAGGTTATTGTGTTTTCTTCCCTCTCCCTCTACCTATAGTACCCCTATAGTAGTCCCTCTACCTTCCTTCTCCACTCCTCAGTACCCCCAAGTTGAAGGCATTGTTCCCACAGCCCCCTCCTTGTGAAACCACCATAAATCCATGAGTCTCACTGCTCACTTCCTCTCGTTTTCCAGTTGTTGAACTTCTTTCCTGTCCATTCAGTACTATTCTCTCCTTCATGGTGGATGTACAGCATCACACCAGATAATCATCCTTCCCTATATCACTGATATTTTCTATCTTCATTAACCATCAGCATCCATTTACAGACTGTGATGTTCCCTTCCCTCTTCCCACTACTCTTCATAGTTATTAATTCCCTTGTTGCATCCACTTATTGTCACATTGCCACACCGTCAGTGAATTGCCTTCTATCTGCTGTTAATTAGTTATTCAATGAGCCGATGATTCGTACACAAAACAAATGTTTGGGGCACAGTTTGATTTGGTAGAAAGTGTCTGGTTCGCATTAGGAATGTCTCCTCATTCCTTTGAGGAGTGGCATTATCTCAAATGAATATCTTTATTCACATCATTAACTCTAATGGACGAGCAATGGATATATCTAAACAGGTCATCATATGAACGAACTACAAACATTGATTTTTGGACACCACAATCTCTTTGAGAAGCTCATTGGTGGAGTAGGTAAAGCAGAATTGCCTTGCTTGCAAATGATGCAAGTTTGATTCCCATGGCTACTCAGCTGAAATGTCCAAATCCTACAAAGTAGTTAGGACCTGTCTATGATTGGTTATTAATCATGGAGTCACGGATGAAATCAACAGGATGTTGATTTGAGTATGCTAATTATCATAGGAAGCCAGCTTGGTGTTGGGTAAATGGTTAAGGTGGCTGGCTTAAGATCTTTGGGTCTTAAGTTCTTAAGTTCAATTAACACCAGGTGGGTTGACTCAGCCTGTCATCCTTCTGAGGTTGGCAAAGTGAGTACCAGCTTACTGGTGATGGGCCATCAGTGACACAGCTGTGCCCCCAGCAAATGATGCAACCAAGTTGCCACAGGCTACATACAAATAAATAAAACCATAGGAAGTCAGGAGATGCTAATGTTTCAGACGTTCACCCTTTGTCCTCGCTTGTTCTGACGAAGAGTTAACTCCTGAAACGTCAGCTTATCCCTGCTTCCCACGGCAGTTAACATACCTCAATCAACGTCCTGTTCATTTAATCGATTGTTTTACCTGGTCACTGTTACAGATTGACACCAGCAACACTAGTTCTTCATTTTATATTTACCATAGAATCGTCGATGATTCGTCATGAATGGCCCCATGCTCTGTCAAGAGCATGGGCCTCCACCTCTACCACCACCCCAATCTCTCGGCATCAAGCCCATTAATCATCTTTTTCTAATTAAACTATGAATGAAATAACACATGGTCCACCACAACAAACATTCCCATGTTTGGAGTTGATATTTCATGAGAAGTGGAGGAGATAAAAATACAGAATTTGTCATCCAAAATGTTGTCGAGTTGATGCCATTCCATGTTCAGACTGTGGCACCCAGAATGTTATATTTGAGGCGGAGATGGGTTATAACTTTTGAGCCATGAGTACAATAAATCAGGAATGTATTCTGTCCAAAAAGAACAAAAACATTTTTCTCACCATGTTTTTTTTCAACTAGAGTTTATTTGACAAGCTACGAGTTGAGTTGCTTGAATGGCATTCCGTACGACCAATGAATAATTTTAACCTGGTTCTGACGTGGAACGTTTCATCAGCACGGGAACATTTTACACACAACTCACAGTTTGTCGAATAAACTGCAGTTGAAAAAAAAAAGATCATACAACGTCATAAAATGACAGACGTCAACGGATGCGGGCATGAATTTAACACCTGGATTTTTGAATTTCATGAAAGAGAGGGAGCTATCCAGACAAGAGATGGATTCGATGATGCAGAAGATTGATAAAGAGGAAAAATTCTCTTTTTTACCTTACTATACGGAGAGTGAAGTACATGCAAACGTTTGGATCCTACAGGATGGTGCAGAGAAAGTGCACTTATCTTTGAGCTGTGTAGGCTGGGTACGATTGCGGACCTGACGATAAACTGTCAGATTGGTGTTTTATCGGCATCATAAAATACGCCATCCTCGGACTGAACGTTAAGCCGGATATCCCATCTGCTAGCATTATCTGGTGGACGGTAAAGATCCCACAGTGACTTTCACAAAGAGTAGGCGAGTTATCGAAGTTTCCTTGAACAAATTCCAAATTCCTGCCCAAATTCCTTTCCATTCAATGTGAGGCCATGCCAGCTAGTTCTGAAAGATTTCATCAAGACCTTCCCGAGCCAACCGCACAAGAGTCTGCGTATGTATGTATGTATGTATGTATGTTATAATGTATATGTATATATATATATATATTATATATAATATATATATATATTATAATATATATACCATAGACTCCTATAGAGGACTGGAACCTCACGATCTCGGGATTGTAACTTGAGTCTGAAGGATTAACTTGAGTCAGGGCTAAAATGACTTCCAGAAGGGCTTGAGACACGATCTCGGGATCCATATAGGGGTTTTTGAGGACGGCGGATTCAATAGTGTCCTCTTCAACACCACCTGAGGTCATCTTCAAGGTCAAAAGGTCATATTACTGAATTTTGGTATTTTTTTGCCCGTTTTTG
>CM068959.1:79556832-79567208 GCA_035128595.1 Eptatretus atami | reverse complement strand
ATAATTAAAAAAACTCTGACAAATGCTCGATCTGATGTTGTTGGCGGAATAGCCAAGAGGTACACACACTTCCCGGGAAGCGACAGCACTTCCCCAAGTTGAGTGGCTTTGTTTATCTTGTCTAACAGTTCGTGTGTGTGTGTGTGTGGTGTGTGTGAGAGCTAGCTCCACTATGAGCCGAAGATCCTATTCAGAAAAAACAACAACCAGAAGGAACATTTCTCGTGTAGAATGACCCGATCTGAATCTGAAGTGATGATCTGAGATCAGGTCGTTGGAGAGAAGTAAGGATTTCATGTCACCTGTGATGATGGAGTCCGTGACCAAGCTGATGATTGGAAGTAAGGTGTTAAATCTGTTGTTAAAGGGATCGCGTTTTAAGATGTTTATATGTTGAGAAAGTATAATACTTGCAGCTGAATATTATGCATGTCTCGACTACAATGCTCGAGGTGGGTCTTATCAACCCCAAGCAAGCAGGCATTAAGACCCAGACAGTGATTAATATGAATAGGCAGAGGGTCATAAGATTCTCCGAATGCCCTTGGGTCTGAGTAGCTTGTGTTCTGATGGCTTTGTATCATTTCACATTTATCAATAAAAACTTTTGTCTTTGCATTAAATTGACAGCAGCAATCTTCAACAATAAATCCCAATTGTTCCAGCCATGTTTTTTTTTAAAGGATGCAAATACACCAATTTAATAACCATCACATCCAGTTGTTAACCAATGCATATTGGACTGGGATTCAATTGTGAATTTAGCCCGCTAGTTGCATCATTACTGAGGACCGGTTGTGCCGCTGATGCAGTGTTTGAGCAGGAATTTGGAACTTGTTCAGGGAGCTGCTGATAACTCCCCCCCACACTCTTTGCTAAAGGTATCGTGCGGTGATTACGGTCCACCAACTCATTGCTGGCAGACGGGGTCACCTAACTTAATGTCCATCCGAGGGATGGCACATACATTGATGTATTGCCCTACCTGCAAAACACCAGGATTACAGTTTGTAGCTGGGTCAAGATTCGAACCCAGGTTGGACATCTGAGTCGAGTGTGTGTACCTCTTGGCTATTCTGCCAACAACATCAGATCGAGCGATTGTCAGAGTTTTTTTTAATTATAATTTCATTTGTCTTTGATGGGAAAATAAGTAATTGGAGGAGAAAAAGAAAGGTAGGCAAGTCAGAAAGATTCGGTGAAAATAAAAGGGATATGGAGGAGATTGCAAGGTACGGAGTTGTGCATGAAACATGTAGGGGAGGGGGGATGTATGCCATGAACATTTCCACCATTTTACATTTTGTAAATTGCTTTTTCTTTCCATCCATACCTAGAGAGACTATGCCAAATGGAAACTAGGTGTTATTTTGGAGTCAGGATCCGAAAATTATTTAATTCTTCGTCATGATAATTTTTTTTTTTTAAGTTAAGCCAGGATTTAAGTTAAGTCAGGATCTTTCACCTTCGGCCTTCAAGGTTGTTTCCTGTTTACAGTGTAGTGTTTGTTTACTGCTGCAGAAAGTTAGAGAAAGGAAGGAGGTGTTTGCGTGGATTTACCATCTGAGAAATCGATTGCACCTCAGATAAGGTAAAGGGGGCAGATGTATTCGTCGTAAAGTAAAGGGGCAGATGCAGATAATTTTTACTTCTACAACCGAAGGTGGACGGAGGTTATGTTTTCACCCCGGTCTGTCTGTTTGTTTGTGAACAGGATATCTAAAAGTTGTGGATGGATTCAGACGAAATTTTCGTAGAGAGCTTGGGTATGTGATGAGGACGAATTGTTTAGATTTTGGTGAAGATCAGGATCCGGATCTGGATCTGAGAATTTTTAAAGTGATTTTTCACCTTTGAGAGACAGGGCCAAAACGACATATAGCAGGAAATCTCAAAAGGTTGCGGATGGATTCGGATAAAACTTGTTGCTCAGGTTGGGTATGTAACAAAGAATTGATTTGATTTTGGTGAAGATCCAAATCCGGATCCGGAACCGAGAATTTTTAAGTTCTTACAAAACAGAAACAAAGTACTAGTCACTTGCTTTCGGGATGCAAAAAACTATTGTCAGAACAACTTTACACACAACAGCACAACAATGTATACAAAGTGATTCATTGGCATATCTGCAAAAAATTTCAACATCCCAGTTCCAGAAAACTCATGGAAACATGAACTGAGGGCAATCATTTAAAATAAGGACGTCATGCTCATTTACGACCTGATGATCCCATCGAGCATGAACATAGAAACCAAAGCCTTGCAACCGGACATCGTTCTTGGGAACAAAAAGAAAAAGACAGCATTGCTGATTGAGATATCAGTACCCAGCGATTTTGGCTAAAATAATACAGAAATCAAGAAAATGACCAAATATCATGACCTCAAAAATGAGATCAAGAGACCTTGGAAGCTGAAGAGCGTCGAAATTGCACCACCAGTGATAATTGGAGAAACAGGAATGATAAAGAAGAACCTCAATGACATTTTGAAAACCATCCCTGAGAATATTACCACAAACGAACTACAAATGGAGACAGTCCGGGGTTCGGTGACGATCTGGAAAAGAACCCTCGGAACAAAACTCTGAGAACAACAAAGTTGAACAGCTTGATCCAAGAACTGTGATCCCTTTACCGAAAGTGAAAGTGAATACTTTGAGTCCTGGGAGGACTTTGTTCCATCTCCTCAAACCCGCAAATGGAGATGACAATCAACACACACACACACACACACACACACACACACACACACACACACACACACACACACACACACACACACACACACACAAACACACAAACACACAAACACACACACACAACAAAACTGAGGTAATAGATGTAAAAGTAAATCCCCTCTCTGGAATCATGATGAATCTTATCTATCTAATGTTATTCATTCACATGGGAACACGGGACAGATATGGCACAAGGTTGTTGAGACAGATTAGATAATTTTATTCTCAGACCCAGCTTTCACCACATAGACACGTGGGACATGAACAAGAGTGAGGGAGTTGAGTGGACAGAGGAGGCGAAATATGTATATTTTGTGTCGCAGGTTGTGACCACAGTGTGATCATTCTTGTTGAGATGTAAATGTGACAACTTCTCGAGGTTAAAGGTCACAATTTTGCATTCTCTCTGTGACGTCAATTTCATCTGGTAATGCACCTTGAAGTTTCAATGAAACAGTAATGCAATTGATTGGTTGACAAGCCGGTAGACGGACATGGGTAGTCGACTACCCAATAGAACCTGACGCGATGGGCCCGTTCGATTGGGGGAATGACCTGAGGATTAAGCACAAGAAAATTCATGATTCTAGCTTCAAGGGTTAATGCTGCAGATTTTTTTTCATTAAAATACCCCCACATTTAGAGGTTTTTCGGCCGTTGCTAGGAAACGGAGGGGTCCATCAACAGTTCCTTCTCACACATAACTAGGACATACCATGACCTACCATACCAGTTTCATGTATATCTGACTCATAGTCTCTGAGATATAACAATTCGTTTTTTTATTGTTTTCGACCGGTTCATTCAAAGTCTATCTTTCTCGACAGTTTTAATAGGATTCGGCTGGAAATTTTTGACATATGGCGAATGTACTGCCCACAGTCACTCGTGCCCGATTTTGATTTTCGAAAAAATATTTTTTATGATTTTTCAAAAATTTCAAAGTCCCGTGCTAGGCAACGGTGGTGTCCATAGCAACGGTTCTCATTTGCACACAACTAGGTCATGGTATGAACCTACCAACCAAGTATCATCAATCGCCATTGTATTAACGGAGCACTGGACCGAACAGAGGGACAGACAGACAGACAGACAACATATCGACGGAAAAAGTGATAATAAGGGTAGAACAAATTTCCCCAAAAAATTTTTTGAAAACATTTTTTTTCGACTAGATCGACTACCCAATAATTACACTTTCGTTTTCCATTATTCCCTCTACCACCGAAGGTGGAAGGAGGTTATGTTTTCTGTCTGTTTGCTTGTTTGTGTCTGTGAGCAGGATATCTCAAAAAGTTATGGACGGATTTGGATGAAATTTGGCGGAGAGGTTGGGTGTATGACAAGGACGAACTGATTCGATTTTGGTGAAGACCCGGATAGGGATACTAGATTTTTTTTTTGAGTGATTCTTCTTCATTGAGAGATCCAGGGCTAAATAGATATATAACACGATATCTCAAAAAGTTGTGGACGGATTCGGATGAAACTTGGTGGACAGGTTTGGGTGTGTGACCACGACGAATTTATTCGATTTTGGTGAAGCTCTGAATCCAGATACTGTAATTATTTAATTATTTAAGTGATTCTTCACCATTGAGAGATGGGGCCAAAAACGAGATATAGCACGATATTTCAAAAATGTATTGGGCCCGATATGTTCTCGTGGATCATGGTGGAGGAATGTGCTATTCTGAGTGCCCTTCGAGTTGACAATAATATGTTGATCCGTTTGTGAGTCATTCACGTTTTAATCATGACTGAGCTACAGTTATCACTAGTGTTTAATAATCATACAAATCATTCTCACTTTGTTATGTAAATATTTTCAACAAGGTACCTGTCTATATCTTGCCAATGTTGTTTCTAATTCTGCTTGGTTGTTTTAATAGCAAACTCACTGCCGGCTGCAGAATATAGTGTTAACTCTCATTATTTCATTGACTTCACCACGTAATTAAAGCCACCTCATTATTATTTAAATAATTCCCTGCTGCCTGATATTCGAGCTTTAAGGTCCATAGAATCAGAATGAATAAATAATTTTTTCTGATGTGATTATGTTGAATTTTAAGGAATAAACAAAGAACTGAACGTGGTTTATAATTCCAATCATTTTTGATGTGTTTCTAGTCCTGAATCCACATGGCCGAAAAGGCTATATTTTATGATGGACCAGACAACTCTTTCTATACTTTGCAGGTCACAAAATTTCTCTCTAGGAGATGCATTTTGAGTTATCACTTTGAAAAGTTGTGTCTTGGCTTCACGATTATAGGTCTGTTCTCAAGCAATGTCAAGTCCAAACAACATTGAAGTTACCGCTAGTTGCCCACACAGTGAAATGTCCCTGTTGTAATTCTGTTGCGATGTTTGGTGCATGTAAACGTTCAGCAAATTCAAACAAGTGTGCTCATATCGTTGATGACGATGATGATTGCACTGTTGAACTATTTTGATGCTGTGACATGTACTATTCAACTGGATAATGGACTGTTCGACAACGAGCGATGCTACAACCTTTGCTTTGCATAAGGTTCCTTCATATTTCACCCTGATGGGGAAAACATGTATTCTTGTATTGTTTAAAACATGTATTCTTACTGGGTTATATTGTTATACTTGTTACTTCGGTATCAATATATGATAATTATATAAACTGGTGACCAAATGAATGTTCACAAGGTAAAATATAGAACAATAAAATTAACTGAACTGATCATTTGGGTTTCATAAACATTTTTGATGATTTTTTGGTGACAAAACCGTTTCCTCTTGCATCCATCATCCATCATGTAGCCTCAAGAGGAGGAGGAGATTGAGGCTATACTCTGTGCAGAGAATTGGTACTGCTTAAGCAGTCTCCTTGGCTATTTGGCACAATCCTGGACGGGTCACCACTCCGTCACAGGATACCAGCATGCTGGCACTCATTTTGATGACCTCAGAAGGATGACAGGCCGAGTTAACCCCACCTGGTATTAATTCAACAGCTGAGCAGGATTTGAACTCAGGACCCTAGGATCCAAAGCCCACCACCCAAACCATTAAGCCAACAACAGGCCGCAAGAGGTTATCTGAAAATATATGAAGTGGACAACCATTAGGCATTAATACCAGTGATTCATTAGGCTTATGTTAAAATGAAAATGTACTGTTCGACAAGATCATTTAAGTTTCATAAACAATTTTGATGATTTTATGACTAAAATGACCTCGTTTTGACCTCTCAAGTTCATCAGAGGTCAAATATTAAGTCACCAACAAATAGAGGACATAAGATTTATTTTATGTACATATTTCAGAACAGCTGGTTATCTTCATGTATTATGTAGTTAGAGACATTATTTGGTAAACAAGCGATGCCAAAAATCACACCTATTTTACGATGGAGTACCTACTCTGGTCCGATTTGAGGTAATATACCTGTAATATAATATATTTGAGGTAATATACGTGCTACATATATATGGAGTAACCCCCTACTCTGGTGGTTTCGCAACACAGGTGGCTGAGCAGGCCTGTTTAGTCTGAATTCTCGACATTAAACTAAAATAAAATTGTGACCTGCAAAGTATAGGAAGAGGTTTCTGGTCCATCCCAAAATCTTGGGTTTGGATCCCGACCTATACAGTTAAAAATGCAAACCCATCGGGTATCGCCCCGAAAAAATTCTAAATAAACTGCCATGACGTCATTGAGGGAAAGATTGTCAGCAGACAATGGATAATGGGCACACAACTCACTTTTGACTCGTCAGAAAGTGAATTTGACGAATAAATTTCTGATCAAGAACCCCCAGATCATGACGATCGTCAAAATCATTATGTAGAAGGTGGTGATGCAGAAGGTGGTGTCGTACATGTATGAACCCAAGGTCGAGATGACGTCATGGGAGGAGCAGGGCCAATCGAGCGTTTTTTTGGGGGGAAGGGCCAACCAAGCGTAAAAGGGCACCAAATAACATTAAAATCTTTGTTTCAAGATATTTATTCAAAAAAGAACAACGATTAAGTGTTAAATGATGCCATATCTATTCATTAAACCAAACATGATTTTCCGATTCTGTTGACCTTTAAGGTATTTATGGCTCGATTGGTGTAAAATGAATCTGCTCGAAATTTGCTAGTTTTCAGATATTCCATAATATGACAACTAAACTGTGTAAATTGCCCCTTTAAATACTTGTTGAGAGCCTATATAATAGAGTAACTCACACTTATTTGACAGCATCCCATGTAGAAACCGCTATGCTTGCTCATCAAATATGATGGAAATATGGCCAGAATTTCATCAGATCATGTGAGAAATTTCTGAAAGGGACGTTTGTCTACAGTTCGCATTGACATGGTCAAATGATAATGTCTCATGGTTTCAGTATTCCTTCTGATCACGAGTTGAGGAATTTGAGACCATTCGTCCAAAGGAGCAACAGCCAACTTGTTTGTTATGGGATTCTGGACATGATGAATTGTTCAGTCATTCTTACCACCAATTACTGCTCCATGACACGTAAACCCTGAGCTTTGACCCTGCTCTAAAGCATCTCTAACGCACTTATGACCGACTTCTATCGTACATCCACTCTCACCCTTATCGCTTCTCTCTTTTTTAGCTCATATGAAGGGTTAACGCCCGAAATGTGATCTTCTCCTTGCTTCCCAGGTGGTTAGTATATCTCAATCAACGTTCTGTTGATTAGCTCGGCCACCAAAGTTTGACGGAGGCTATTTTTTCATCCCCATTTGTCTGTCTGTCTGTGAGCAGGATATCTCAATAAGTTATGTACAGATTCGGCCAAAACTTCGTGGACAGGTTAGATAGGTGGAAAGAACAAGCCGATTTGATTTTGGTTAAGGTCAGGGTGCAGATCCGGCCGATCAATGGGATACAAAATGTAAACTGTTCAGCCTGGCAGAGGTATGTGCTCTACAGAGTACCGTTCTACTTTCGTATATTATTCTACCTGTCCACTGCCACAGATAAACACTAGCCTTTATAAGCAAGACGAATGTCTGCTATACCATTTTGCTCTTCATTACTTCCACCACCAAGGGTGGACAGAGATTATATTTTCAACCCTGTTTGTCTGTCTATCAGCAGCATATCTCAAAAAGTTGTGGACGGATTATGACAAAACTTGGTGGATGAGTTGCGTAGGTGACAAAAACAAGCCAATTCCATTTTTGTTGAGGTCCGGATGCTGATCTGGCCTTCCAGTGGGATACAAAACGTAAACTGTTCAGCCTAGCGGAGGTGTGCACTTTACCGAGTGCCATTGTAGTTCTTGACATATTTATTACACATGCCAAAATGGCAGAAATGTCAGGAACTTTTGGGCAAACCACATTTCAAAGTTTGCCCCCAAAGCCAGCCACTGACTAGGCGTCCTCCATCATACAAAGTCATTTCAAGGCACAACTGAACTATCCAATTGCAATACTTTCATCCACAGCTTGATGGAGTACTGTTTTCCCCTTTGGGCTGCCTCCCATGCCTCACATTTTTCTCAGCTTGACGCCATGGAAACCAAGGCCTTTAAGATAATTGAAATCTCCCGAATCAAGATCATTGGAATAACCTCCCGGGCTGATCACTTCGCCATCACAGACAGATTGGTTGTCTCTCTGTCTTCTCCTTTCTGGTCTTGCACCCTCTGCTCTTTCCCGATTTGTCCCACCCCCCTCTCGCCAGGTTTCTGCAGGACACAAACGGTCCACCATCAACCCCTTTCTGGTGAAACTACCTCAATCCAAGATCACTGTTCACCTCTACTCAATTGTTCCTCTTTTTCCCTGCCTGTGGAATCAACTTCCACATTCTCTTAAATCTCATTCTTCCCTCCAGGTCTGCAAGACAACTGTTCACCACCATCTCAGATTGTCCCCAATCCAAAACCATTATCTTTTCTCCCCTCATTAACCCAACCTCAATCCCTCCTCCATTCAAATTTCCAGTTTTCCCTCCTTGGAGTTTCATTCTGTATCCATCTTGTCCACCCCATGCATCCTTTCCTGTACCCCGTTCCTGCTCACACCCTTTGTTTGTCCAAGTCTCCCTCAATCTTGGCCTTCTACTCTTCCGTTAGTTTTTCCCCCCTTTTGTACTTTTCCTTTGGAATGCATCTCTACTGTTCCTTTTGCATCGTGCTTTGTCTTGATACGTTCAGTGTACTAGTTCTTCCACGAGCCTCGACTATGTACACAAAAAAGTCCCCCCACCCATTGTACGCATTATATTCACACTTCAACGTCAACGTCTATGAACAATCTACAGTTGGTCTTTAAAAAAAATCTTCTCCACATAATGGAAGTCTTTCGATACCATCTTCAATTGGAATCCCGTGATGTTTCACTGTTAACTTGGATCTACAATGTTGATGTTTAGACCCCTTTAAATGTTTTATGAATTCTCAGACTGATAAATGAGACCATTTTTGTCTTTGCTTATTGGTTTCCCTCTCAATGTTAAATTGCACCAAACAACTTGACCTGAGACTTGCTTGTTATCCCCCGCCAACTTCGCTGGTTGGCGGGGGATATAGAAATGGGTTCCGTCCGTCCATCACATTTCGTTTCCGGAGCTTAACTACACATCCCTCAAGATATATTTACGAAATTTGGTACACATATCAAGCAAGTGGTGAACTGGTGCCTTTTGATATTTTCTAATTGATAGGTCACATGGTTTGGCAGCCATGTTGGATTCAAGAAAATATTAAATAATGTTTTCTCTGGAATCACATAACCTAACGAAGCGAGAATTTGCAACTGTCATCTTCCATCATGTTCGCATACATAGTAAAAATTATGACGTCACAAGTCACATGGTTGGCGGCCATCTTGGATAGAAAACACACCTCATCCGATTAACACGAAACTTCACAAACGTATTCCACTGGAGGATTGGAGGCAGAATGTAAATTTATGATGTCATAGGTCACATGGTCGTCAGCCATCTTGGATTGAAAATTAATAAATTTTAAAAATCTTCTTCTCCAGACAGCTGGACAGATTGAGGCAAAATTTGCACATACACTTTCCCAAGACATCTTCACTCAGAAGTTTGTTAATTTCTAATGATAGGTCACATGGTTTGGCAGCCATATTGAATTTACCCTAAAACCTTCAAACATCTTCTTCTCCAGAACGGCTGGTCAGATCAAGGGGAAACTTCACTACATATTGCACACGCTTAGGAATACAAGTTTGTTAATCCTCATTTACTTGACGGGGGATATCGAAGACTTTGTCTTCAACGGATGCTAGTTTGTTTGCATGATAATTCGTTCACGAAAATATGGGTGTAGGCATTCAAATGGTTTCACATAAGAATCCTTGTGCTTCTTTTCAGAACTGTAATATGCAAAACTCCAATTACCCAGGTATTATTTTGTGAGTAATTGTATCCTGAGAATGTGTTTGTCGCAACACTTCCGATTGAGGGAGTGATTCACACCTCAAATGGCAACTTAACACAGAAATAGTTTCTCAATTCAGTGTTTCATTTCGACGCTTCATTCATATATTGATCTGCCCATCAGAAGTATCGACCAGCTCCTGTGCAAATGTCGGTGTACAGGCTCAAAGGGCGTGTTAATTCTTGCCGCCAAGGGAATGCGAATCTTCTCCTTCTG
>CM068959.1:79518888-79530452 GCA_035128595.1 Eptatretus atami | reverse complement strand
TGTGTGTGTGTGTGTGTGTCGTTCATTGGTATCTACATATGAGGGGTTCAGAATGTGTAATGGAGTCCTCCCAGGGTGGGATCAAAGTGTCCACCTTCATTTCAGTAAGGGGTCATGATTCATGGACCAAGCTGTGAAGTTTTCTGTTTTCAAAGTTTCGTGCCGAGGTAGTTCCTTTGTAGTAATATTCCCAGGGATGTTTTTTAATACCTCTGTGAGGTTCTTCATCATCATTCCCATAGCTCCAACTATCACTGGTTCAACTATGGCATTCTTCAGCTTCCAGGATCTTTTCACTTTATTCTTGAGGTCTTGGTATTTGGTCATTTTCTTGATTTCTGCATTGTTTAGTCCAAAATCACTGGTATTAACACCTCACTTAGCAATATATGCCTGGTGTTGGCTGAATGGTTCGGATGGTGGGCTTAGCATGCTGAGTTCAAATCCCACTCAGCTGTTGAAGTAATACCAGGTGGGGTTGATTCTGCCTATCATCGTTCTGAGGTCAGCAAAATGAGTGCCAGCTTGCTGGTATCCTGTGCTAGAGTGATGACCTGTCCAGCGGTTAAGCTTACAAACTTTGTCGTGTCTTTGTGTGCACAGCTGTTCTGACATGAGTTTTTTTAATTTGTGTTCGGTCATTAAGCATAACATATCATTCTCTTTACTAACGCCACCTCCACCCCTCAACCTATCTTCCCCCCCCTCCCCCAACTCATTCTCTCTCTCTGAACTCTCTCTCCTCACTTCCCCTTCTGAATAAAATGCAGTCCTCTCCTCCCACACCTCATTCTCTCTCTCTCTCTTCCCTCTATCCCCCAGTGTATAGCAATGTTTCATGAGCCATCACTCTCCCCACCTCCACCCCCTTCATCGCTCTTCTCCCCTTCCTAGCTTCTCCTGCTTCACCCACTTCTCACTTCCCCTCTCTTCTATCCCCTCCCTTCCCTCCGTCCTCTCTTTCCTTCCCTCTCTCTCTCCCTCTCCCCACCCCCTCACCTCCACGTCCCCATCAGTGAAGCGATGGGTTGTATTTGCTTGTTCAGAATAATACACATCAAGTGTATTACTGCATCTTCTTTCCACACATCTCACGTCCCAAATGCTGGCTCAGCATTATTACCAGCACCCTAGCTACCTATTCATGTAATTGGTGGTCTCTCGTGGAACAATGATGAATTGCATACAATAATTACATCTTATTAAAAACTCCAAAAAGTAACTAATAACCTGGAGTTTTACCATTATCAGATTATCTATATAAATGTATAAACTGTTTTACCTTCCACTTCGACAACAACAAAGTCGTCAAGATGGTTTAAAGTGTTTGCCGTGTTGCCGGTTCCTTCATTGCAGGAAATTTAATTCTACATCGGGCCATCCATTGGCTAATGATCAATGCTTCAATATGCTGGCGACATCTATCTTCTCAATTATGAACTTGTACGAATATTCCCTGCTGGGCCCTATTCCCTGCTGGGCATGCGTACCTGCGGCGGGCATCTTATGACGGATGAAGGTGTCACTGCCGCCTCCTTCGACCAAGAATTATTCCTCAGATTGACACCGACAAAGCCAAAGGCCAGGTGGTGAATGGATGAGAATTTCTTGACGTTTTTTGGTGGAAACATTAATTTTGGGCCCATTTAGCCTGTCAAGTGAACAAGCTCAGATTGCTAACCAATGCCACCATAGCTTTGATTTGTTGATGAGTTTCCAAACTGCTCTATGAGGTCTGCCCTAATTTGTAAATGCTCCCATTGTAACCCACTGTCATTCGTCATAACCCAAACGAAATGCCTCTCATTTCTTTGTTGTCTTTGAAATGCCAGGCATTTGTTTGAAACGCCAGGTGGAAACGAAAAAATGAAATGTGTAGGGATTGTGATGTCTGTGAAGGTATCGTGAAAAAAGTGAATGCTCTGTAGATGCTTTTTCATTCCTAACACTATAATCTTCTTTACCCCATGAAAAATTAAAATAAACACCCTGGTGAGATCCCCATACCTGCTCTACTATTCTCATCCCAAATGCCCCCTTGCAAATTCAACCAATTGATGGACTAAATTAATGCGGTGTGGGTGTAGTACAGGCATGGTGGACCAAAGGACCTCCTCCTGTATCCAGATTCTTGTAGACTATTTCCTTATATCCTCTGAAGCACACCAGTGAGCCACATGGCACACAAAAGCACAGTCATCACGGCTTTGTCAATTCCCACCATTGACATGAACATCATTGAAATCATAATAAATAAATAATCAAAATGACATCCTGCAAATTACTGCATGCACACCGGATACCCCTTTGATTACAGTGTGATGATGATGGAAAAGTCTATACACAGACAATGCCAAAAACAGCAAATGCCATACCCCCAAATATGTCCACCTGCAGACAATTCAATTCACTGCAAAACTTCTTGATGGACTAGAGTTCTCATCTTTTTCCATCTTTACGAGAAAGATCGGCGTCGTACTGGTGATAACGCAAAGTCTCAATTGTATCGAGATGTTACCAAACCAGCGGACGTTTCCACATGTGGTAAATGGCGAAACTCTTACTGCCAAACCTATGAATATGTTTACATGCGGAGAGAGAGTGGCTTTGTATGGGTAGAAAATCAAACTTATAATTGTATTGAGACATTTATGAAGCATCCCACCCACCTTAGGATGGAGAGAAAGCAGCGTCATTCGGTTGGAAACTCAAAATCGCAATTGGATTGAGATATTAGCTAACCAGCAAAGGTTTCCACATGCAGTAAATGGGAAACTGCTCATGCCGAACCCGTGAATGTGTTTACATGCAGAGAGAGAGCAGTTTTGCTCCGGTGGAAACAAAATCATAGTTGTATTGAGAAATTTATGAAACCTTCCGCCGCCCTGAGGACACCCGCTGGGACCCCAAAAGGTTCCGTAGAAAGTCTGGCGGGGCTAGCCCCAAAACTGAGGGAGTAGTTTGGGGACAGACAGACAGACAGACACTCCTGTTTTATTTTATAGATTAAGAGGTTGTACAATGGATACTTATACAACTAGAACGGAACTCGGTAGAGCGCATACTGTCGCCGGAATGAACAGCTTACGTTTTGTATCCCACTGATAGGCCAGATCAGCATCCGGACCTCAACAAAAATCTAATCGGCTTGTTTTTGTCACCTACGCAACTCATCCACCAGGTTTTGTCATAATCCGTCCACAACTTTTTGAGATATGCTGCTGACAGACAGACAAACAGGAGTGCAAATATAACCTCTGCCCACCCTTGGTGGTGGAAGTAATGAAGAGCCAGTCTTGCTTCTAAAGGCCAGTGTTTATCTGTGGCAGTGCACAGGTAGAATAATATATGAAAGTAGAATGGTACTCCGTAGAGTGCATACCTCCACCAGGCTGAACAGTTTACATTTTGTATCCCATTGATAGGCTGGATCTGGATCTAGTCCTGAACCAAAATCGATAACTTTTTGAGATATCCTGCTCACAGACAGACAAACAGACAAACAGAGGTGAATACAGAACCCCCATCTACTTTTGGTGGTGGAGGTAACCATTATAATTTCCCTTTATATGAAACTTCAAAGCAAGAGGAGCCCATTAGACCCCTAAACTCTCAAAACCTGCACTATTATTGCTAACTTATGGTTGTTTTTTTCTGTGGTCTATCCTTTTTAAATGCTGAGCATCAAGCAAGGAAGCAGCACGGACTATTTTTAAAGTCTTTGGTATGACTCGGCTGGGGTTTGAACCACAAACACTCCAGACTCAGAGTAGACACTCGAACCATTACACCACCGAGGGTGGTCAAAAGACAAAATTGCTGAGAAGAAAATAATACTTAGATGTTTAGCAGAAAGCGTGGTTTTGTAGCACGGAGTGTATATTTTATTTGTCGTACTTGCGCAAAATAAATATTCTCATATGAACATAAGATCACATGATGGTGTTGAAACGCTTCCCTCTGCACTGCAGCGCCAGGTGGAGTGCAAATTAAATGCACTCTCTAAAAACTGGTAAGTTTTATCATTCTGTAAAAAAAATATTCCCCCAAGAAGATTTACATAAACATGTACATGTGGAAGAAAATTCATGGGAAAGAAAAAAATGAAATGCTCGGTGTGTTCACTGGAATCAAAAGTGCATTATGCAACAGTTAAAGCACTGAAAATATTACAATTAAATCCTAAGAGATCATTGAAAAAATACAGAAAAAAAAGAAGAGTTGTTTGGTTCCACAAAATCTCAAAATTGCTGAGAAAAAAAAAGATGTCGAAGCTTTTCACCTGGCACTCATCAAGACTATCACAAGGCTGGCAGGATGGGCGAGAGGTACACACGCTCACCTCTAAGCTGTCACCTGCGATTAAATCCCAAGCGAGCTATAAACTGTCAACCTGGTGTTTCACAGGCAGGGTGATTCATCAATGTGTGTTCCGGCCCTCGGATGGACGTTAAACTGGGCATCCCGTCTGCGGGCATTAGTTGGTGGATGTTAAAGATGTCCTTCGCGAAGAGTAGGTGAGCTATCGCTGGCACCATGGAACAAATTACAAATTCCTGCCCTAACCTACAGAGGGCATCGCATAAGCAGCACATCCATGCCCTCAGGTAATGATGCTACCCCAGAGCCTTGTGCTGCATACGAAAGAAGAAAGACTATCGGTCACAAAGACGAGCACGTCCAGAAAAGAAAAAAAGACAACTTCTGAAAAAAGAAAATCAACGAATCTGAGGAAGACATCTCTGGATGCTCCGAATGCTCCGAATGCTGTTGCTTTGTCGGACGTGCTTGGTAGAAGTGCACGGTCCACGTGGGGGTGTGGGAGCTGAATGACAGATCCACACTTACATGCTGTAAAACTAGAGTCAGTATGTAATGAGAAACGGTCAATCGAGGCAGCACACTCTGCCAATAAATCCCCAGTATTACCATAGCCGAAGGCAGCAAATGAAATATGAATTCCAAGCAGTAAGATCTGCGGAGACAGCTTACCTTTGTGGGTTGCCAAATGGTATTGAGAGCCAATAATGGACCTACAAAGGCTAGAAATAGTTGTCTGCACAGATATTTTAAGGGAAATCCACAAAGTGGCCTTTGTTGAATAATGATCTGCTTTTAACACAAAGAAGGGGGCTGGTTGGGTCGGCTAGAGGTATGCGCATTCACCTCTTAACTGTTTTGGCTGGGTTTGAATCTCAACACAACTACAATCTGTCATCCTTTTGTATGAGGCATCAATGTGTGTGCCATCCCTCGGATGGACCATAAACTGTTGCCCTGTCTGCTGGCATCAGTCGGTGGACGCAAAGATCCCAGTGTCTTTTGCGAAGGGGATGTGAGTTGTCGTCGTCACCCCAAACAAATTACAAATTACTGTTATAATCTACAGGATGCACCACATCAGTGGCACATTCCTGCACCAGCAAATTATGGTACCCACAGTCATGTGCTGCATACGAAAGAAGAAGAAATACTCCCGTTACAGACAGGCGGCACTTACTCGAAAATGCCTGAGAAAGAGAAACCATCCTATTCATCCAAAAAAATTAATGAACGAGAGTTTAAAGAACACCTTCGCCCACACAATAATGAGCAAAAGGACATGAGAAGGATCTTTTCAACCATTGCTTTGCATTTTTGAGCACGATCTATATTTCCTTCAAGCAAAGCTTACCCGTTGCTTTACCAATTAGTCGTCCTGGCTAGGTTTTTTTTTTTTGAGTTTTGTTTTGTTGTTTTTATTTTTTTTTTTCTTTTTGTTGTTTTTTTGCCCGAATCGCTTCCAATAAAATCTACTCCGCAAAAAATGGGCCCAATAAAAAAGCCAAAACAAAAAAAAAACTCAAGGCGGCACGCATCTTAGCCCTCGCTCTGGGCGTGCTTCCACTTCTCCAAAAAAGTAAAAACAAACAAAACTCAAAGCCTTCACACCCTAAAAAATGCATTTCAAAAATTTACCATAAAACCGCTCCTTCCCACCCAACAACTTGCTCACCAAACTCAACCCCTCTCAAAACAAAAAATCCCAAAAAAAAAAAGGGCTTCATCCAAAATCTCCTTCAACAAAGCTACGCGTGCTTACCAAATGTCGCCAATCCAAATTTACCCATTAATCGAGTACTTTAAACCCTCCCCCACCTTTTCCTCCATCCTCAAGTCACGCTCTCCCCCCCTTTTTCCCGCTGTTCATCCTGATGTCCCTTCATGCTGGAAATGTCACGTACGATGACAGGCTTTGACAGCCCCTCCGTTGTGGGAGTGGAAGAGAAGAAAAGTCGGACAATTTACCAGTGCAAAGAGAACATTGTAATACCCTCTGCCACCACTAGATGTGCTACATGGTACACATTTAAATAGAGAATTTATGCCCCCCTCCCCCACAACTCCGTGTTAGGCCACGGCCACAGAGCCAATGTTACCACCCACACAAAGTTGTATTTGTACCCCGAGTTTGGAGTTTGTAACATAAAGATGTGGCCGTGCATAAGGAACAAACAAAGAGAGTGAGGAGTGTGTGAGAGAGCGTGACAGATAGAGCGTGAGAGAGAGAAGAGAGAGAGAGAGAGAGAGAGAGAGAGAGAGAAGAGAGAGAGAGAGGAGAGAGAGAGAGAGAGAGGAGAGAGAGAGAGCGTGAGCGTGAGCGAGAGCGAGAGGTGGGAGAGAGACAGGGGTGGGAGAGAGACATATATATATATATATATGTGTGTGTGTTGTGTGTGTGTGTACATATATATATATATTATATATATAATATATATATATAATATATATTATATATATCAGTCATGCGCCGCTTAACGACATTCCGGGCAACGACGGATCACATACGACGGATCTGCCAGCTCTGAAAAAAAAAAAAAAAAATGAAAAAAAAATGTAACTGAAAAATTCCTATCGCCGAGTGATGTAGCCTCGTATAAAAATAGCACATACAATTATGTACGCTGTACAGTACATAATACCTCATAATGATAATAAACGACAGTGTGGCCCTGTTATAATGCGATCGTTGAGGTCCATAAAATGTCATCGCGAAAAAAACAGGATCGTGCTAAATCGGGATTCAAGGAAATCGGCATTCAAACTGAACCAATGTTTCCACGTTTACCTTCTCGCAAGTAAATTACCTTTGGATTGAAGAATTCCGCGAATAAATCGTTGTTATTACAGTCGAATTTAAACACAGATTTGTTTTTAGTGAAGCTTTTTATGTTGGTAAAACATCGCACTGTTCCGAAAATATATATCACAATTGACAGGAGCTCGTTTCTTCATTTGTAAATTATAACATCGATGCAATGATTACGTATTTATTAAATCCAAACGCTAATTATTCACCTTTCTATAATCGATGCGAGAGGAGATTGTAAGCTGCTGCTAACAACACCGATGGCCGTCATGAACAGCACAAAGGTAAATCTAACGTGTCTTCCGTCTCTCTTGGATGTGTGTTACAATTGCCTGCAGTATTCAGTACAGTAACATGTTGTACAGGTTTGTATCCGAGGAGCAATAGGCTACACCCTACACCATATAGCCTAGGTGTGTAGGTTTGTGTAAGTACGATGTTCGAAAACGAAAACGAAAAAAAAAATGATGTTCGCACAACGACGACGTCGCTTAACGACGCGTTCTTCAGAACGTAACCCGTCGTTAAGTAGCGCATGACTGTATATAATATATATATATATATATATATATATATATATATATATGTATATATATATATATATATATAATATATGTTGGATTTGTGCCTTTGTTAAAGCTTTGTTTTTCTCCAACTCAATTCACTGCCTGCAGTTAATTAAAATATATTCCTGCTTGCTGTTCACAAAGGAACATTGGAATGCCGTGTGTGGAGATAAGAATGGGGTCAGTCTTGAGTAATCCACAAGAATGCTGTTAGCAGCATGAGGGAGTAACTTTGCTTCCTTGTTATCTTGCTTGATTCATGGTTGTTGAAGAACATAAGCCAGTTGTTAAAAGCAGCTGGTCAGGTTGAAAGAAAGGACAATTGCGAAATAAGCATTTGTCCAAGATAGAAGCGTATATAAGAGAGTAGCTCAACTGATAAAGCCAGAGCACTCTCCCGGTAACCTCAATTGCGAATTGGTGTTCCTTGTGTTTGCTGCTCTCCGTGCGGCCGCATGTATTGGTAAATAATAAGCAATTTTCTCTCAAGTACATCAACATCTTCATGCCTTGGTGAAGGGTGATCGACGCCTCAACAATTGGTGCAACGAGCAGGGGCGAGACAAGGTGGAGGATAGGTGGGGATGGAGCCTTGGTGACCAAAGTGAGAAGCCACGGTGACCAATTCGAATAAGGTAAGCCTTTGTGCTGGGGAGTTTAAATTAGATACTCTCTTTCTCACCCCAGGATTTGTCCATCCCTGCCTCTGCCCTTGTCCTCGCCCAAGAACCGGTAAAGATAAGAGTGGAGAGAGAATTGCTTATTGTTTATCAAGGGGTAGTTAACTTAAGGTCCTGAACGGGGAGTTTGAGGGCTGAAGGCATATGGCTGAGGCTGCCTCGTCGGACCCAAGAACAACTCCAGGAAGGGTTCAGCAATAGTGATGGGAAATAGATCAGGAAACACCTGCTTCCCAAATGTTTAATGGTAGCAGTGAACAAAATGATTGCTGGGCGGAATGGACGCTTAAGGATGTACCATGGCCAGTGGGGTCGGTCGTTAGACCTCCCGGTAGTGCAGAATCTGCGGGAAGAGTTGATAAGACGCCATAAACTGTCCATGAAGGAAACGCCACTGGCGTTCAGAATATGGCAGGAGGAAGCGAATAAAAGATCAAGCACAGCCAAGCAAGCAACCTTGGCGGATAAGGTGCTGAAGCTTCAGGGTCAACGAGAAGGTAAGAGTAGCAAGCTAAGATGCGGCTGCATCAGCGCTGGGTACGCGAGCCAAATAACAGGACATGGCTCAATCATCTGTCCCGGTGTCTGCAGCACGCTGTGCGCGCGGAGCTGCGTGTTCGTGTGCGAGCCGGAGAGAGCGCCAACCAGCACCGAACGGTTGAGGTGATCGGGCTTCGGAACAGTCCGAGCATCGCTGAGGGCGGACGGGTTCTTAAAGAGAGCATCAACTAGAAAGAGCAAAGACCCGTTCGTTCCTCTCAGGCGTTGCCGGCTGGGGCCGAATCACCAGGCCGCGGCCGAGCCGCGGTTACTAGCTGCCTGGGGACGGAACGTCACGGGACGCCCCAGCGAGGTGAAGGTAACCTGCGCGGCCTCTTGGAGCTCCTTCGGTCCTCAAAGCTCCAAGTCATAAAGACCCGAGAGGCCAGTCTACCCCCTTGTCTTTGAGGGGGTTTTCCTTGCTTTTCTTTGTATGAAAGTTGTGGGGCCGAGTCCGTTAAGTAGAACTGTGTATAAGTGTGTAAAGAATAATAAAAACGGTCGTAGTTCTTTTGCATTGTTTTTGTTGGCTGAATAATTGCATATGTGCATGCTTGTATACGTGCCTGCGTGATACCTGACTGCATAGTGTGTGAATAAATGTGCTTGTTTGAATGTTGACCTGTTCGTCGCTCATTTTCCCTCCATTGAACTGCGCTACTGCATTTCGGAATAATAGCGGGCTTTTTAATAGCCGATAATAGAATCGGGTCCAGCGAGGCCTCGCGATAATACCCCGCTCGGTATCCAAAACGGAGCGAGCTGCTTAAGCGGCTCGTGTCCAAGCAGGCTCGCTGAGGTACAATCTCTCGGTAATCTACCCGCGCGAATAATTAGGTAAATCGATTATTTGGCGATCGGACCCTGTAGCGGCGGTAGAGTGCGGACAAGGTTGTGGTGTGCTTGGAGCACCTCGTGACTGGTTTTTCGGCGTTGTTCCGGAAAGTCGCGACTGAATTGCACATTCGGTGGGCGAAGCGGCCGCGATTCGGTTAAATGCGGTCGTTCGCACGCCAGCGGGCGAGAATTCGTAACAATATATACAGTATATATATATATATATATACGTATGTATGTGTGTGTGTCAGCAATACGTGGTTAGGAATGTTTTTCAAATAACCCATAACAAGTTCTACAACCTCTGGTTGTATCACACGACAATGTTTCCTTGAGCAACACAGGGTTAACTGTTCCTCCATCAGCCTTTATCATGAGCAAATTTCGTGTTAACCTTCTCAAGGATATACCCGAGATGGAGGGGGTGGGCCTCATCAGCCGACCAATCACAAAAGTGTGTTGTTAGACCTTGTGACATTTCACCAATTCTAACATCAGCCAATGGCAAGATTTTGATATCAGTGCATCTGTTAAGGAGGTACAATAAATTACATCATGTCAACCTCGTTGTTTGTGGTATTTTAATTCACCATTAAAGACCATCATATCCACTTTATCTCTATCCTCCTTCACTCGAGCATCTCCAGTGTATATGTGTATCAGAAGATCACATGCCTGTGATAAAGCAACAGTCTTTGTCAGAGGCGAACTCATTTGTCCAGTGTGCCAAGCCTCCAGCATTCGCCTCCTGGCGTGGCTCAGGGATGCAGCCAGAACATTCACATTATCCCACAGAGGAATACAGTCAGCTCTTAACCCATGCTTGGTTAGAGCAGACCTTTCCTAGTTGTTGCATTCAAAGGCCTTGCAGTGTTCTTTGATATGCTGGACCAAAGTATACCTCTGGTATATTCCTCACCACAGACACATGGAATCGTGTATTCCGCACCTGTGCAGTCATTCTTGTGAATTATGTTGTTGATGCTGGTTAATGCTCATCTCAGAGTGTAGAGTTTTTAACACCATGGGACACAGTCATATATATATATATATATATATATATATATATATATATATATATATATACACACACAGTCAATCTATGGCTCTTGGAGGAGTGGAAACACAAGTCGTGCGCGCACGTGCACACGCACACACACCTGGAAGGCTTCGTTCCACCTTCTGAAACTCACATATGGAGATAACAACTAGCACACACACAGTTTGTACATTCTTCTATCATCTCAGAATACTTTTGGAAACATTTGATAATTAAAATGTATTCTTTATTTTGTGATTTAGGCTGACTATCAGGATTATTTATTTATGCAAAAAAAAAAAACTTTATCCAATAACCTTGAGCTCGTTTAGTGTTTTACTCTTGCCTCAGATGACAACTGACAGAAGACTCTTGCAGATTGGAAACATTTGAAAAGCTTTCAGAATGAAATGATTTCATAATGAAAGTTGACATGATTCATACCTGAGTTTTATGTGTATCGACGATACATACTTATAACATGTTAATATAACATACATATAGCTGCTAAAAAAAAAAAACGAAATACGAATTTCTAAAAGCTAAGAATTCGAGTTATAATCTTTGCTCAATTTTTCACTTTTCATCAATATACAGGAAGAAAGGAATTATCCCATTAAGCGAAGGCAACTTTGTGGATTTCCCAAAACATATATTGTGGAGGGAGGCAGCAATTTTTTACCCCCAATTTATTGTAAAAACACACCTTTGGTCAAATATACATTTCACAGCCAGGCAGGAAGTCTAATCAAGAAAAGTTAGCTGCTGTTGCT
>CM068959.1:79495355-79506239 GCA_035128595.1 Eptatretus atami | reverse complement strand
CAAACACTGGAATCTAGATCGTACCTTTCCGATAACTCCGAAGGTACGGGTCCCTTACAGGACCGTGAATCGTCATAATTCAACCGCGTGGGACAGGGTTATTTGCCAAACTTCAAAATACCTAGAGGTCCACGTGGCGAGCTACCGAGGAATTCACACCCTCGATGGAGCTCGAATGGGACGAGCCGTTACCGTGCTCGACCCGTGCGTAACCCGAGTGGATGGTTACGAGGTCCCGTCGGTCCAAAGCACAACTTACGGCAGCAACGGCCTTTTTAATCCACCAACACGCACCGTGCTAAACCAATAAAAGAAAACACAGAAACGAGCTGAAACATTTAACAGGGGTTTTTATATAATGGGGGGGGGGGGGGAGGGAACACACAAGGAGCAGAGTTAACCGACTAAAAGAAAATGCAAGTATGCACAAGGCACTTAAACAATTCTACTTGAAGACTGGGCCCACAGAAACACATACGCACACACAAATATCCAAAAGAAGTGAGGGCCGCGGCCTTTATTCGGCCCTTCAGCTCGGGAGGGAAGGTGGGCCGAAGGGGAGAACCTGTCTTGCACCTCCCCACCTCGTGCGGTTTTCGATGAATCCGGTCGGCGGGACTCAAACCCGCAACACAATGCAATGATGGACGCCAGCCGGCGCGAAAGTGGACCAGACAGAACGCCGGCAGGCAAGACGAGACGACCAGGCAACGAGGCGACGCGACCTGGACTGCCAGACAGAACGCCCCGATCACTCGAACTGGTCAATGCTCCTGCTACGAGCACACCGTTCTCTCTCCTCGCGCTGTCCAGACAACCACACTTTTTCCTCAGGAGGGAGGGCTTCTTCTCCTGGCCACTCGCCTCCTCATTGGTCAGAACCATCGCGCGATTCCCTGGCCGCTCCTCCATTGGACAGGCCCACGGTAGGTGGGGCAACTCCCACCCTTCTGGGCGGAGTCCCGATTGGAGGCGTTGTGGCTCCGCCCACCTCCTCGCCTTCGGCCACGTGCGTAATGGCGATCGTGTTGGGTCGGAAATGGGCGGGTGAGACGCCGCTCCTTGCCGATTGGCTAAGAGGGACGCCATTCCTGTTAGACTCCGCCCACGCGCACGCTGCTGGCGAGCACGCAAAGAATGCGGTGAGCAGAGTGTGTCGTGTGAAAGTGAAGATGGGCGTTGTTGGCGTTGTGATGTAAAATCCTAACTATAAAAATAACTCTGCAGCACACGAACATTTAATTCCCTTTAGACTAGGGACGGTACCCTAACTAGAAACACATACTTATCGAAATAACTAAGCTACGGGGACGGCTGTCTGTCTGTGTGCACAAGGCTTCCAAATTCGTAACAGTATAACCACGAGTTTACCTAGCAAATACAGTGTCAATTAAGAGGGCAGTCGGTAGAGCATATTCCTCCGCCACGCAATGCCTGATCCATGAGAACATATCGAGCCCATAACATTTTTGAAATATCATGCCATGCAGTACTATATCGCTTTGGCCTGATCTCTCAATAGTGAAGAATCACTGAAAAAATTCCCATATCCGGATCCGGATTCAGATGTTCACCAAAATTGAAACAGTTCTTCCTTGTCACACACCCAACCTGTTCCACAAAATTTCATCCGGATCCGTCAATAACTTTTTTGAGATATCCTGTACACAAACAGACAAACAAACAATGAAATTGCTCATTGAGCAAGGAATTTCCGGAATAACTTTGTCATATCTCCATGATCTCTGAAAAACAAAAACCTGGAAATCAATTTAGTTCTTATAAGTCGATAGTGCTCCTGTTTAATGAGTTATAGCACTTGTTTGGTCATGATCATAACTTGGAAGTCAATCGGACTTAAATGGCGTTTTTATCGCTATTTGAAAGTTTTGACCCGACCCCCTGACATTCGACCCCGACCGCTAAGAAGGGTGTTAGTGTGACACCCCAATGAGACATATGGTGGATGCAGAATTGGAAGATGCACATTTTGGATTTGGATTGAAGTCGATACCACCATTTTAGTGGACATTATTGCGAAAATAAGAATTTCGGTTTTTCGGTGACCTTGACCTTGACCTTTGAACTAGATTCACCAAAAACGACAAGGGTCTAAGTGGACCATGGCCGACGTCTGTACCAGTTTGGTCATGATCGCTGAAACGGTGTGGCTGCTACAGGGTAAACAAACACACAAACAAACAGACAGACAGACACACAGAATGACACCCACAACCGACCAACATAATTGCCGAAATCTGAAGGATTCAGCCAATTAACAATAGACAGAGAGGGATGAAACAATAACCTCCTTCACCTCGGTGGTGGAGGTAACAACAGCTTAATCATCTACAGAGGACAGTAGTATCACCTGGATGGCACATCAGGCTATAAACCATCCTCTAAAAGAAACAGAATATCCATCAAGTGGGAAATGCATAGAATAGCTGGTGCTGTAATTAAACAGTCGGTCACAATGTAACACCTGTTACATGAAGTTATTACTTACTCTAATGAGGTTTGGGACATTGTTTATCAGTACGTGTAACATCAAGTAATCAACAAATATATCACCCATCCAGAAACCCTAATTCCATATGTGTTACAGAGTACATGCATGTCGTGATATGGCTACTGTACTACACATCCATCCAACAACCAACATTTATTTTTACCTTAGCATGGAAGAATGATGTCTGAACCATGGCAATCACATAACCGCAACAAACTGGATCCCTGGTGCGTACAAGTACCACCAGTCACGATGGCAATCATCACCTGACACATCCCTAGTAAAGCAATATTACACATGATTGTCATTATTATTACATAAGAAACACAGTGTCCATTACTTTAAACGAGATGTCAGCACTGTTCACCTTGTTTCACCTATATTAAACAAAGCCATAATACTTTACTATGAGGCAATACACACGATATGCAACATACAGAACTTGGTGACGTTAGTCAGCCTCTGATATGCCTAACACTTGTCTCTAACAGGGTTTGGCAGGTAATGGTAACAGAATGATTTCATCATTCCGTGCACAATGTCCTTCAACCACCGAGATCACATGGCTTGGATCATATTTTGGAACCTATTACAACTTTTGACAATTCACTGAAAAGTAACTAAATTACAAACTGACATTAATAAGCATATTTACATGAAGTCGAAGAGACTCACAGACCAGTGTCAGAGGTCGATGGTGTTACCAGACTGGCAATCCCCTTGAAGTCAGAGGCCAAAGAGCTTCACTACGAATGGTCCGAGACCATAAGGAAACCCGAGAGAACGCTCCGTCCATGCGGTCGCTTCAGTCGGCAGAGTCTAACCACTGGAAAGCACAGAGCACACATACGTTTGAACTCAATGCAAATCTCAAGGACGGGCACTCACACAAAATGGCTCCCTTCTTCTCCAAACCGTGCACCGGAAGTCCAAACACACGCTCAACCATGCACACTGTGCATGAGTAATTACAACATTCAGCCCAAGGGGAAAACAACCCATCCACATCACCACCAACACCAACACCAACACCAGCGACGACGACGACGACGACAACAACAACAACATCCTAGTCACGTCCCCGAATGACTAGCACTATTCCTCACCTAGCCACACTGTGTAGAAGTTCCAGAGAAGGAAACATTTGTTTTTCTTCCTGTTTCGAATGCAGCACATGGCTACCAATAGCATCAGTTGCTGGGGGTGTGGCTGTGCAGCTGATCTGGTGCCCCTGTAGGTTATAGCAGGAATGAGGACTTTGTTCAGGGTGCTGGTAATAGCTCAGCTACTCCTTGCAAATAGACTGGCAGCCCAGACCATTGAATTGCAACGAACGAGGTCCCAAGGATACACCCCACAGGATGATAGAAACCTTCCTCCAAGATTTAGAAATGGACATCTACCAGGACATATATTATAATATATATATATATATATATATATAATATATATATATATATATATATATATATATATATATATGTATATATAATACGTGGTCAGCATCAGTTAAACATCACCATGTATATTAAATGTAAAGAGGTAAATCTTTATATTCGTGGCTTTTTCTGGATCCCTATGCTTTATAAGAACCCGTACAAGTACAGGTTTATAGCGGGTGCCAGGCAGTGTTCACCAAACAGTTATCAGTTATAGTTAACTCAGGCTTCCAAGGTGTTGGGGAACAGTTCAGGAAATATTGTTCAGCAATTTAGAAGAATTCTGGTATTAACACTTTCTGGAGCATTAATCTTATTCGAGTTCTTCGATAGGATTAGATGCCTCAATATCAAGTTTGTTGAAGAAAGAAGAAGGATCGGGACTCATGGGTATGCAGGAGAAAGGTTTTATTTTTATTTTTTATGTATTTTAAGACAAAAAACAGAGTGTTTAGTTGGGAGGATGGGGACGTTGTGAAAGTGGGATAAAATAGGAATTGAAGGTAATATGGAGAGAATACAAATAAAAACGATCACACATCAAGAGGGGAAGGATGGGTAGGCCTCAAGGAACCTGGTAAGACAAGGTCGATGAAAAACTCACAAAATAAACACGATTATTGAAACAAAACCGAACTAGGAACACACAGTAACATGTAGGTGAGAAAATAAACAGTTAAAACGGGACAGATAATGACCGGAAACTTAATTTGAGAAAGTCGGCAGAGACCCCTGAGAGACCCTGCCGTCGCTCCAAACCCAGAACCGGAAGTCCTAGTTTACATGTACCAGACAACTTTCTGGATTCTTTAAAAAAAAAAATACATACACTACAAAATCTCCACAAACACGAGTTATATCAGCAAGCACATCAGCAAGAAAACCAAAATTAGGGGTTATGTGGAAAAAAAAAAACAACAATCACCACATGATAAATAAATAAATAGAAGTGAAATACAATGCTAAATGAGACAAACGGAAAAGGTAAACTGGGTGGGTAAAGTGAAAACAAATGTGGCGTAGCTGACAAACTGGATAGCTCAGAAGTAGTGAACTCCCTGTTCAGCTGTGTAGTTGGGTTGATTCCTTGCTTGGGTATAAACCATCACGCTGGTGATTAACGTTCAGAACATCACAAAATGAGTACACCGCCGATTCAGACAGACAGCTCTAATGTTTTATCAACACTCACTTGTGTATGCTAAAGATCCCACAGTTATCTTTAAATAAAATTAAAAAAACAGGGCGGGCTATGTCCTAATTCTACGTTCCTGTCCTTGCATATGGTATGACTCTGTACTTGATAGAATAGTCATCTGTTCAATGATAAATTCTCAGCTATGGAAACTTTCCTGACTGTTCGTGGGCACCCTATATTCACCAGAGAGATATGGAAGTAACAAGTAATAGCATAGGTGCAGCAGCTGATAACATTGAATGGTATGAAGACAATTTTCAGAAATCTCCATGGATGGGATCGCATTGCTCACTTTATGGATCAAGATCAACAACGTCCATGGTAGTTCCAGGAAACGATGATCTGCCAAAGCAAAAAGACAATGAAGACACACAAAGCTCCTCAGAATGCTCCTTTGCATCAATCAACAAACAAAAATAACTGGAATAAAAACAGCACAGTTTGGCTCAACACTGATGCATTCTATCTCAATTCAAAATTTCAAATGTGATGGTGTAAGGTAGCACACTTGCGTTTGATGACCAACATGACTATAAACTGTCACAATGGTGCTTCAGAGGTAGGAAATTTGTGTCAACGAGTGCACCGTCCATCAGATGTGACATTATTCTGAGACTCATCTGCCATCATCGATCACTGGTGGACTTTAAACAGCAGGCGAATTATCACGAGCACTCCTGAACAATTTCAAATTATTGCCCTAACTCGACCCACAAAGTCAAAGCCCTGATATATGGCTCTGGCTCAATCACCCACTATGTCTCGATACCAATGGTTCACGGCAGAGCCTGAAACATGGCCGAGATAAGCAAGAACAACAGCATCTTAAATCAACAATTGTACATACTGCTGTGGTCAAGAAATGCCATCAAAATATACATTACGTTTCCAACTGTAACATAAACGAAGTTTCTATGTTTGTCATGGAAGGGAGAAAAGTGCGAGTATGATGGATTATATATAAAGGCAAAACTACATGCCTACAATTCACCAAAGCAGAAAGAAACAACCAGTCACCTTATCATTGTGAGCTGCTGCTGCTGTGGAACTGGCTCACAACTAGTCCAGGTTGGTGCCAACGAAACCACCAGGCTGATCTCAGGTGCTCTTGAACCACCCGATACAACAGATGCAGACTACAGCAGCTCCAAGGAGTTCACTTCAGTTACAGGAGAGAAGATGGAATTCTGATCGTAGCTTTCTCAAAAAAGTCTGTGGACAGAAATAGCGTTTTTGCCGCATTATAATAAAAATAGATTTTTAAAATCTGCTTTAAAAGGGTCCATATTAAAGAGATAGGTGGGTCGCAATGCAGCATTAATTTCATTTTGGCTGCAACAGGCAGGTGGCTTCCATTACAGCAATGCCTCAAAGGATTTGGACTGCTTTATCATACCGTCATATGAGTAATGGAAATTTAAAGGAAAGGAATAAACAATAACAGGTGAAATTAAAATTGCTGAGACGGTCATGCATCGATGGGCTGTGTACGTGTGTGCCAGGAAAAAAAGAAAAAAAAAAAAGGGCAGATGGCAGAATATATATATATATATATTATAATATATATATATATATATAATATATATATATATATATAATATATATATATATATTCCACCGCCATCTTGTACAAAGATGAATGCACTGTCAAATTATTTAGTTGTGATACAAAGCCTAAAGGCTCTGTGCTCATAAATCTTTCTCAAGCAAGCTGCAAATTTCAAAAAGATTAAATCGCAGATACACCTGCTTTTCGGAATGACCTTTGAAAATTCCATTATAAAGATCTGACAAGCAACACTGCAATGTTTCTTGTTGGCTTTTAGGCTTTGTGGTGTGTTTCTGCATAAATAATACATAATTAAATATAAATGGAATCCTGAAAGAAGCTGACAGATAAATAAGACTAATTGTTTTGCACATGGATGTGAACTTCACAGCCTAATTATTTGAGAGCTCAGCCAATCACATGACTGTGAGCTGACTAATTAATTGTTCAGACAATCAGATTATCAACTCGCAGACTATAGTTCAGCCAATCACATCATTCGTAAATTAATCTCTCTCAATCCACCAACACGCACCGTGCTAAACCAATAAAGAAAACACAGAAACGAGCTGAAACATTTAACAGGGGGTTTGTTTATAATGGATGGAGGGAACACACAAGGAGCAGAGTTAAACCGACTAAAAGAAATGCAAGTATGCACAAGGCACTTAAACAATTCTACTTGAAGACTGGGGCCCACAGAAACACATACGCACACACAAATATCCAAAAGAAGTGAGGGCCGCGGCCTTTATTCGGCCCTTCAGCTCGGGAGGGAGGTGAGCCGAAGGGGAAGAACCTGCTTGCACCTCCCCACCTCGTGCAGTTTCGATGATCCGGTTCGGCGGGACTCAAACCCCAACACAATGCAATGATGGACGCCAGCCGGCGCGAAGGGGACCAGACAGAACGCCGGCAGCAAAGACGAGACGACCAGGCAACGAGGCGACGCGACCTGGACTGCCAGACAGAACGCCCCGATCACTCGAACTGGTCAAGCTCCCTGCTACGAGCACACCGTCTCTCTCCTCGCTGGTCCAGACAACACACACTTTTTCCTCAGGAGGGAGGCTTCTTCTCCTGGCCACTCGCCTCCTCATTGGTCGAACCATCGCGCGATTCCCTGGCCGTCCTCCATTGGACAGGCCCACGGTAGGTGGGGCAACTCCCACCCTTCTGGGCGGAGTCCCGATTGGAGGCGTTTGTGCTCCGCCCACCTCCTCGCCTTCGGCCACGTGCGTAATGGCGATCGTGTGGGTCGGAAATGGGGCGGGTGAGACGCCCGCTCCTTGCCGATTGGCTAAGAGGGACGGCATTCCTGTTAGACTCCGCCCACGCGCACGCTTGCTGGCGAGCACGCAAAGAATGCGGTGAGCAGAGTGTTGTCGTGTGAAAGTGAAGATGGGCGTTGTTGGCGTTGTGGATGTAAAAATCCTAACTATAAAAATAACTCTGCAGCACACGAACATTTAATTCCCATTAGACTAGGGACGGTACCCTAACTAGAAACACATACTTATCGAAATAACTAAGCTACGGGGACGGCTGTCTGTCTGTGTGCACAAGGCTTCCAAATTCGTAACAGTATAACCACGAGTTTACCTAGCAAATACAGTGTCAATTAAGAGGGCAGTCGGTAGAGCATATTCCTCCGCCACGCAATGCCTGATCCATGAGAACATATCGAGCCCAATACATTTTTGAAATATCATGCCATGCAGTACTATATCGCTTTGGCCTGATCTCTCAATAGTGAAGAATCACTGAAAAAATTCCCATATCCGGATCCGGATTCAGATGTTCACCAAAATTGAAACAGTTCTTCCTTGTCACACACCCAACCTGTCCACAAAATTTCATCCGGATCCGTCAATAACTTTTTGAGATATCCTGTACACAAACAGACAAACAAACAAATGAAATTGCTCATTGAGCAAGGAATTTCCGGAATAACTTTGTCATATCTCCATGATCTCTGAAAAAACAAAAACCTGGAAATCAATTTAGTTCTTATAAGTCGATAGTGCTCCTGTTTAATGAGTTATAGCACTTAGTTTGGTCATGATCATAACTTGGAAGTCAATCGGACTTGAAATGGCGTTTTTATCGCTATTTGAAAGTTTTGACCCGACCCCCCTGACATTCGACCCCCGACCGCTAAGAAGGGTGTTAGTGTGACACCCCAATGAGACATATGGTTGGATGCAGAATTGGAAGATGCACATTTTGGATTTGGATTGAAGTCGATACCACCATTTTAGTGGACATTATTGCGAAAATAAGAATTTCGGTTTTTCGGTGACCTTGACCTTGACCTTTGAACTAGATTCACCAAAAACGACAAGGGTCTAAGTTGGACCATGGCCGACGTCTGTACCCAGTTTGGTCATGATCGCTGAAACGGTGTGGCTGCTACAGGGTAAACAAACACACAAACAAACAGACAGACAGACACACAGAATGACACACACAACCGACCAACATAATTGCCGAAATCTGAAGGATTCAGCCAATTAACAAATAGACAGAGAGGGATGAAACAATAACCTCCTTCACCTTCGGTGGTGGAGGTAACAACAGCTTAATCATCTACAGAGGACAGTAGTATCACCTGGATGGCACATCAGGCTATAAACCATCCTCTAAAAGAAACAGAAATATCCATCAAGTGAAATGCATAGAATAGCTGGTGCTGTAATTAAACAGTCGGTCACAATGTAACACCTGTTACATGAAGTTATTACTTACTCTAATGAGGTTTGGGACATTGTTTATCAGTACGTGTAACATCAAGTAATCAACAAATTATATCACCCATCTCAGAAACCCCTAATTCCATATGTGTTACAGAGTACATGCATGTCGTGATATGGCTACTGTACTACACATCCATCCAACAACCAACATTTATTATTTACCTTAGCATGGAAGAATGATGTCTGAACCATGGCAATCAACATAACCGCAACAAACTGGATCCCTGGTGCGTACAAGTACCACCAGTCACGATGGCAATCATCACCTGACACATCCCTAGTAAAGCAATATTACACATGATTGTCATTATTATTACATAAGAAACACAGTGTCCATTACTTTAAACGAGATGTCAGCACTGTTCACCTTGTTCACCTATATTAAACAAAGCCATAATACTTTACTATGAGGCAATACACACGATATGCAACATACAGAACTTGGTGACGTTAGTCAGCCTCTGATATGTCCTAACACTTGTCTCTAACAGGGTTTGGCAGGTAATGGTAACAGAATGATTTCATCATTCCGTGCACAATGTCCTTCAACCACCGAGATCACATGGCTTGGATCATATTTTGGAACCTATTACAACCTTTTGACAATTCACTGAAAAGTAACTAAATTACAAACTGACATTAATAAAGCATATTTACATGAAGTCGAAGAGACTCACAGACCAGTGTCTAGAGGTCGATGGTGTTACCAGAACTGGCAATCCCCTTGAAGTCAGAGGCCAAAGAGCTTCACTACGAATGGTCCGAGACCATAAGGAAACCCGAGAGAACGCTCCGTCCATGCGGTCGCTTCAGTCGGCAGAGTCTAACCACTGGAAAGCACAGAGCACACATACGTTCTGAACTCAATGCAAATCTCAAGGACGGGCACTCACACAAAATGGCTCCCTTCTTCTCCAAACCGTGCACCGGAAGTCCAAACACACGCTCAACCATGCACACTGTGCCATGAGTAATTACAACATTCAGCCCAAGGGGAAAACAACCCATCCACATCACACCAACACCAACACCAACACCAGCGACGACGACGACGACGACAACAACAACAACATCCTGAGTCACGTGCCCCCGAAATGACTAGCACTATTCCTCACCTAGCCACACTGTGTAGAAGTTCCAGAGAAGGAAACATTTGTTTTCTTCCTGTTTCGAATGCAGCACATGGCTACCAATAGCATCAGTTGCTGGGGGTGTGGCTGTGCAGCTGATCTGGTGCCCCCTGTAGGTTATAGCAGGAATGAGGACTTTGTTCAGGGTGCTGGTAATAGCTCAGCTACTCCTTGCAAATAGACTGGCAGCCCAGACCATTGAATTGCAACGAACGAGGTCCCAAGGATACACCCCACAGGATGATAGAAACCTTCCTCCAAGATTTAGAAATGGACATCTACCAGGACATATATATATAT
>CM068959.1:79453725-79488417 GCA_035128595.1 Eptatretus atami | reverse complement strand
ATATACATATATATAGATTTATTTTCCTTCAATGTACGGTAAGTTCAAATTGTCTTCCTGCATCTTACGCACACAGGTGAGGATTGGTGGCAAAAATTTGGGGCCGCAAATGCGATTAGCGTGAAGGCCACACCACACTATTATTTTTGGAAAGTGTCAAGGCAATGCGACAAAATCAACAGGATTTTTTTTCCATTTCCCCAAAACCTTGAATTTTGTTTGTTGAACATCTTGTGTCGGTACAAATGGCACTCGTCATGAAAAATCATGTCTGAGAAGTTTATCTCGTTGCAGTTACACATCACTGATTCGAACATGCAATGGTGTTGGTCATCATTTGACAAATGCTGCAAAAATCAAACTTTGTACATGAATGCCTTAGTATTGCAGGAGAAAAATTTATTAGTTTTCCAATAAATCTATGCTTTACCATACAATTCTAGGATTTATTGTAAAAATTCCAAAATATCAAACCTGCCACATCATTGTGACACACTGTACAAGTGCCATATACACGTTAATTTGGGAGTGATAAAGTAGGTAGTACAGTGATAATGACATTTTACTGTAGTTTATATGAAAGTAATTCAATACTGAAATTTTGCACAACTGATATTTCCACCATAATTTTCATTATACGACCGACTACCAACCGGAAAGGGTTCCAGGAATAGCTTGCCCACTCTTCATGATGGACACCATAGGACCTTTAACAGCCATCAACTATTGCTGGCAGATGGGACACCCTATGTAACGTCCATCCGAAGGATGGCACACACATTGATGTATCATCGCCGAGTCTGCGAAACACCTGGATGACAGTTTAAAGCTGTGCCTGAGATTAAAAGCCAGGTGTGACAGCTGAGAGATGAGACAATTATACAATCCACCATGAGCAAATTAAAGAGGATGGAACAACTGCTCAATGCATTTAGGTATATCGTCACATCTGCAAATGGATGGACATGGCAGAGGTACAGTGCCTATAGAAAGTCTACACCCCTTTAAAAATTTTCAACATTTATAGCCTTACAGTCGGGAATTAAATTGCATTAAATCATACCTTTTCCACCTTTATGTACACATCGGGAAACCACAACTTCCAAGTGAAAAACAAATTCTACAAATTTCAGAAAATTAATTAATAATACAAAACTAGAATATCTTGTTTGGCTCAGTGTCCACCCCCCTGAGTTAATGTTTGGTGGTAGCACCTTTGAAAACAATTACAGCTGTGAGTCTGTTGGGATAGGTCTCTACCAACTTTGCACACCTTGATTCGACAATATTTGCCCATTCTTCTGTGTAAAACTGTTTAAGCTCAGACAAGTTGAGTGGGGAGCGTTGATGGATAGGCATCTTCAAGTCATGCCACAGATTTTCGATTGGATTTAGGCCGAGGCTCTGGCTGGGACACTCAAGGACATTAATCTTTTTGTTCCTCAACCAATCCAGTGTAGGTTTGGCTGTGTGCTTCGGGTCGTCATGCTGAAAGGTGAACTTCCATCTCAATTTCAGCTTTCTTGCAGAGGGCACCAGCTTTTCCTCTCGGATTTTTCTGTATTTCGCTCCATTCATTTTCCCTTCTATCCTGACAAGTGCCCCAGTCCCTGCTGATGAGAAACATCCCCACATATGATGCTGCGATCAGCATGCTTCACAGTAGGGATGGTGTTCTTTGGTTGATGTGCTGTGTTGGGTTTGCACCAAACGTAACGTTTTGCATTTCGGCCAAAAAGTTCCATCTTGGTATCGTCAAACCACAAAACGTTTTGCTACATGGCTTCAGAATCTCCGTAGTGGTTTTTCACATGCCTCAAATGGGACTCAAAGTGGGCTTTTTGAGTAATGGCTTCCTTCTTGCCACCCTACCGTACAGGCCGAGACGTGTGGAGTGCTTGAGATATTGTTTTCGCATGCACACAGTGACCAGACTTTGCCATAAAGCCCTGTAGCTCTTTCAAAGTTTCCATTGGCCTCCTGAAGGCCTCTCTGATCCGTCTCCTCCTTACTTGGTCATCCAGTTTGGAGGGACGGCCTGATCTAGGCAGGTTCTTGGTGGTACCATATGCCTTCCACGTCTTAATGATAGTCTGCACTGTGCTCCAAAGGATATTGAAGGCATTTGAAAAATTTTATACCCGTCCCTTGATCTGTGCCTTTCCACAACTTTATCACAGATGTCTTTTGAAATCTCCTTGGTGTTCATGGTTGAGTCTTTGCTGTGGAGTGCACTATCCAGCAGATGAAACCTACAGGAACAGCCAATTTTATTCTGAAATAATCAGAATCAGAACAATTTAACACAGGTGGTGGCCAATTAACGTGGTGTTGATTTTGAAGGCGATTGGTTACCCCTGAGCTAATTTACAATTGCTATTATAAGGGGGATGGACTCTTATCCAACCATGATAATCTAGTTTTGTATTTTAAAATAATTTTTCTGAAATTTGTCGAATTTGTTTTTCACTTAGAAGTTGGGGGGTTACGATGTGTAAATAACGGTTGAAAAAGTCTGGTTTAATGCAATATAATTCCAGGCTCTAAGGCAACAAAAGGTGAAAATTTAGAAAGGGGGTGTAGACTTTCTATAGGCACTGTATATCATGTATTACTCTGTTAGGAGAATCAAAAACATGCTGAAATTCACTGGAGACGGTCTGCACAATTTGGTGATGCATTTCATTCATGTACTTCAGTGTTTTAATAGTACAGCGAGTTAAAAATTGCCTTAAATTGGTGAGCAATCTTGAGCATTGTCACATGCATCCAGCTGCTATCATTCAAGCAAATCACGTGTTAATTTTGGGGAATTTCCAACTACTTTAGACTCGAAACACACGCTCCAACTGAAAGCAGCCTGTGGGAGGTGGAGGGGGATGGAGGGAAAGAGTTCGCCTGTACACAGCAAATAGTGCAAATGGTTTAACCAGTGACCCATACTTCTTCGACGCATATGGACGGACATGTCTCCTTTTAGTAATAGTAACATCTGTTCCCTCTGGGAGCTAAACAAAAAGCGGTGTCAATACTTGCTCATTCTGGCAGGGATCAGTGATTGAACCACTTGCACGATTCTCTGTCAACAGGTAAAAATTACAAGTCGTCTTACCATTCTCGCTGGGGGCAGCGACGACGAAATGAGAATTGTTTTGTACGCATAACTTGATCCTGAGTACCCGCAGAATGCATGCAAAACTGGGTGCAGATCAGCGAAGCCATTTTCCATTATATAAGGTTCAGACATACCCAAATACATGGAGAGAATTTATGAATTTTCGTATGATTAAAATGCAAAATTTGATGTCAGTGTTGTAAGTGTGGAAACGATCATTCATTCTCACTTGATATTCAATACGGTTAGTGAAAGGTGGGTATGAAAAACCATCAAAAGGCAACTGATGTGGCCATTGCAACAGAACTCCTGGTCAGGTCAGGTCAGGTATGGGAGCATGCACCGGAACAGTGCGTCGCTGCGTCCACTTTCCGCCAGTATTCCAGGGGCCTCGGTCTGGCCATCCACCAGGCAGATGCCTGGCCCATCCCAATCTCCTTGAGATGTCAATCAACCTGCTGCAACCACGAGGCACATGGTCGGCCCATTGGCCTCCTCCTTTCATGAGGCTCTGTCGATGCCATTTCTCCAAAATTAGCATAATGGCCTTGAGGGTGATAAAAACAATAATAAGATGTTGTCAATTAAACATGATATTAAAATAAATGTGTTGTTATAAATCTGTAATGGAAAATGTACTCAAACATGGTATGATTTTATGTGCTTGAACATGAATCTATTTTAATAATTTAAATTTACATAATCATATCTTTCCTCTGTATTGAAAGATGCTCAACCTGCAGAGTCATGGTGTTCAAAACAAGTTGACCTTTCAACTAAAACTTCAATCAGTATTCAGCATAAAAGAATTGTCTATCATTTAAATCTATCTTGCTTGCTAAGGGATTTTTTTTTTAATGAAAGGATAGATATAAGGCACCAGCAAAGCTCAATACTTTTACTGCAATAAAGCTTTACTGGTCTTTAGCGATTGGACTTGGCCATTCGTTCCAGTTCGTCTTTCTTCGTGATGGCATATGAGTTGAAAGAACCCTTCGCAGCATTGATGAGCTCATCAGCAAGACACTCTGTGATGGTTTGATGTTACGGAAGGCAGCTTTACGTGCACCCGTACACAACAACCAGATCGCCTGGTTGACGCGACGTAAGGGTGAAACGTCCACTGCTTGGCGACGCACCATCCCAGCACGCCTGATCCGAGTCGAGTCCTCTCTTGGTCCACTGTTTATGATGGCATTTACAAGCACCTGCAGTGGGTTCTCGCCGGTGAGCAAATGGATAATCCCAAACGCGTGCTTCACGATGCACACAGTCATCAGCTTCTTGCCGGTGTTATGGCCATGCATCTTCATGGAATTGCACAGACGCTCTACGATGGGGCACTGCACCTTGCGGAAGCACTTTGCGGCATATCGCACTGCACTGTGCAGTAGATACTTGGCGTACTTCTCCTTCACAGCTATGTAGTCCTTCAGAGAGATATCACTGATCTGCACATCTTCATTTTCAATGTCTTCAGCCAAGCATTTCTCCAAAGGTTCAGCAATCATGGATATTTTGTTCTTCTTGTTTGGTGTTTCTGCAAAACGTTTGGGGGATGAGGTCTCCACCACCATCTCGCAAAAGGACACGACCATCTGCCACTTTGATGTCGATCTCTGAATACATCTTCCGTAAGTCGTGCATCACACAGTCCAGGTAGAGCTCTCCGGCGCCCAAGACGACATGTTCCCCTGACTCCTATACCTTGGTGGTCAGCAGAGGGTAGCTCTTGTTGACCTTTCGAAGACCCTCCAGCATTTTTGGCAACTTCGAAGGGTTCACAGGCTCTTCAGCAATATTGATAACCGAAGCAGTGTTAAACTTCAGTGGGCAGAAGATCTGAGCCTCATCAGAGCCACTGGGTCAGTGATAGTAGCTGTTTTAATAATGGGTTGGTCTACACCTTCAATTTGTACCCAGTTTCCTGCAGGTACTCGGCTCACCTCCATCTGGTACCAAGCTACAGAGACCCAAAGGCGACCCACAGTGTAGATGCATGAGTCCTTGTCATCTTCAGTCCATAGAAGCGCTGAAAAGTGTGGGGGCCAGTACACACCCCTAACAAACTCCAGTAACAACTGGAAATAAGTCGGAGATGGTATCACCACATCACACAGCACTCCCAGTTCCAGAGTATATTTCAGACATCAGTTTGATCAGTTTTGGTGGCACCCCACGAAGACCAAGAATCCTTCAGAGGGCATCGCGATTCACCAAATTGAATGCTTTGCAGAGATCAACATAGGCTGCAAGTAGCCCCTGCTGAAACTCTCGTTTGCATTTTGTGAGGACGCGTAGGGCAAGGATACGGTCAATCATTGACCCCTTTGGTGTAAAGCCTGACTGCTCTGAGCACTGGTGCTCAAGCAGAGGGTGGTGAACCCTATCAAGAATTAATCCAAGCAAAGCCCTTGCCCGGCATTGAGAGCAGCGTCACCCCTCGGTAGTTGTTGCAGTCCTGGTGATCACCCTTCCCTTTCCAGAGAGGGACAACAAAGCCACTCCTCCAGTCAGTTGGGATGCTGCCTGTCTTCCAGGCAGAGCACAGAACTGCATGCAATGCCATGAGTACAGCATTTCCACCAGCCTTGAAAAGTTCAGCATGGATGTCACAGATCCCAGGAGCTTTACCCCATTTCAACTGGTTCATCGCAGCCTGTGTTTCCACAAACGAAGATGGACCACAGTTGATTGGAGGGTCAGCAATAGGAATAGTGACACCCCTGACATCCAACTCAACAGCTGGTGGATCAGTGTGGTACAGCCGCTCAAAGTAAGCGGCCCAGCGGGCCTTCACTACGGACTCCTCTGTCAAGAGCCCATCACCCTCCGCTCTATCTGCAGTGCACCGAGGGATGGGCTTGGAGGAACACAATGCATGAATTACCTGATAAGCATGATAAGAATCACCTGACAACAGGTGATGCTCTACCCCCTCACAGATTCCTCGCACATAGGCTTCCTTGTCCACCCTCAGCACTCGTACAGCTTTACGCCTCAACTCTCTGAACAGCTCAGCTCTGCCATTAAGCCTGGCTTTGCGACTCTGGTCGATGGTATCCAGTGTCCCTTGAGTGACAGAAATTCTTTGTTGCCCTACGGTGAGTTCCAAGACATCCACCGGAAACATCAAGGATGGTGGTCTTGAAGGAACTCCACAATTCTTCAGGATTCCCCAAAGCACCCAGACCCCCCCCCCCCACCCCCAAATCACCAATAAAACTCCTGGAAAAAACAATAAAACAAAACATAATAAAACTGACCAATACAACTCCTGGAACGCTACCAGAAGGAGCAAATTACTCCTTCAATTAAATTAAAATACGTGATAAGGCCCAGGTGCATTTATTTATACCATCATTGTGAGCCTGCGTGGAGTGAGACATTCTTTGTCTCCACCACCCGAGATAATAAAAACGAATTGAAGGTTCAGCCATCAGCCAGAAAGCTTGGGAAAATTGTTTTGGGACCTTAATGGTTTAATGAAGGTGGAATTTCTTCAATTAGTAATACCAGCTCCCAAAGGTAGTGAAATACCATGTCAATGATCAATACCCCCTCCCGACTTGAGGTCCTGCTATGCCATCGTGTGAGGACCGATGCATCTCCTTTTTGTGAATGAAACACCCACTCCCTCCAGAAGAGGTCAAGGGTTAAACTACTCGCACTATTCTACATGTACAGACGAAAATCGCAAGTTGTCTCCCCATTCTTGCCAAGGGGCATTGGGAGGGGGATAGGGAGGAGGGTGAGTGGGGAATTATTTTGTGCTCATGACATGCGCCTTGGTACCCCGATCAGATTTGCTAAAGTTGGTGGAGATTGGACCAGTTGTTTTCGATTCTATAATGATCAGACATACAAACACATTACATACAGTACACGCATACAGAGAATGGCCTTATTACCTCCGTCATTTGCAATCGATGGAGGTTATGTTTTCACCCCTGTCTGTTTGTTTGCTTGTGTGGAGGATATCTCAAAATTGTGTGGACAGATTTGGATGAAATTTGTTGGGCAGGTTGGGAGTGTGATAAGAACAAATTGATTAGATTTTGATGAACATCCGGAAACAAGGATTTTAAAATTTCTAAGTGATTCTTCACCATTGAGAGATAGGGCAAAAAACGATATTTAGCATATCTCAAAAAGTTGTGGACGGATTTGGACGAAACTTGGTGGATGAGTTGGGAAGGTGACAAGAACAAGCCGATTAAGTTTTGGAGGTCCGAATACAGATCTGGCCTATCAGTGGGATACAAAACATAAACTGTTTAGCCTGACGGAGGTATGCGCTCTTCAGAGTGCTGTTCTTGTTTTAGTACGATATGGGAAAACCATAAATGCACAGTCCTTCAGTGAATTGTTACACAATGAAATGGGACTGTAAGTATGCAAATAGCCAGGTATGCCATCTCAGGGCATGATTCTACTACATGGTAATGCTTCCCTGACACCGCAAATGTGACTGCAACTACCACTCAAGAAGAGATGGGTCGGGAAGTTCTAAATCATTCCCGATGCAGTCCAGACTCGTCACCTTGTCATTTTCCTTTCTTTCGACCACTCAGGGAACATCTAGGTGGTATTATATTTATTATGAGAAATGAGAAATTGAAAATAAACTATTTAAATTAACATTACCCTCGTCAATAATGTAAAAAAAAGACCTCGAGTGAAGTTTCCTTTCAAGGCTTCCTTTCAATATTAAAAAAAAGTATCAATCTTTGTGGATTTGGAAATATGTATTTGTTTATTTTTACAACAATAGACCACCTTGACATTTTCCTTTGCAAGGATTAAAAAAATATGTTCCGATCAAGATCTCAGGCCATTCATCCCTTTGGAAGAAAGACTTGTTCTTATATTTATTGAAAAATAAGACTACTTTTAAATAATTTATGTCATCCATTCCAGGAGGTTAAACGTTATGATTTTTTTTTTTCTCAAGCAAATGCCATTAATTTATTTATGATGCTTTTTCTTCCTTTCCTTCTTGCCATCGCATGCACTCAGGCATGGCGTTGCATCACTCAATGTGCCTTCCCTTGGATAAATGTTTCAGACAGTGCATCGATCTTTGAACTTCTAGTAAGTAAGTTGGATTACACTGTACTCAGAGAAATAAGTCAATTTGCACATCAATTACTTGGAATACCCAGACTACAGAAGACCTGAAAAGGCATTAAAATCAAGAGTGTAGATGGAAGAAAGAAAAGTAACTCATTCCGGAGAGCTGGAATATCTCCATTGAAAACACAAAACATAAGAATGCAGTTTCTTATTTATCGATGTGTTGTTGTTCGTCTTTCGGCTGCTCCCGTTAGGGGGTCGCCACAGCGGATCATCTGTTATGATCCGCATACTGATTTGGCACAGGTTTTACGCCGGATGCCCTTCCTGACGCAACCCTGGTCGCCTCTTACGACACAGGGATAAGGATTGGGTTTCGCCATGATTCCAGGCTGCCCTACACCCTCTCATAGCGTGGCCCAGCGCAGAGCTCCCGTCCTCAAGCGATCCTCCAACCAAGCCTCCGAGTAGCCGGATTACAGGCGCACGCCACTACGCCCGGTCTTCTTATTTATCGATATCAAAGGCAAAAAAAAATACATTGTACAGTCCAGTATACCAAATCGAGGCTCATGGAAGAACAAAGTGGCAGAAGGTAAAAAGGCAACATAGCAATGTTGGGGCCCACAGATGGACACAAGCAAGGGATTAAATTAGCAACAAGAGTCGAGTGAGGAGGGGAGTAAACACGGTACTGGTAACCTGTAAATAAGAGGGTTGGGGTAGATAGGGTTAACAGGTTATGTTAGGTTAGGTATGGGAGCATGCGCCAGAGCAGCGCGTCGGCGCTGCGTCCACTTTCCATTGGTACACCAGGAGACTCCGGCTGGACATCCCCCAGGCAGATGCCTGGCCCATCCCCATCTCCTTGAGATGCCGATCGACCTGCTGCAACCACGAGATACACGGTCGTCCCGTTGGCCTTCTCCACTCACGGGGATCCCTCGCTGACAGAATCTGGTGATCATGTTAATGGGAGTAGAAAAGATTGGGGTTATGGATGGAAAATGGTATGAGATGGTGGTGCACTGCTTGCTTGAAGCCCTGAAGTGGAGTTCAATCTTAGTGTTTTTTCACTCCAAGGATTCAAGCAAGTTGATTTTGGGAGAACAAACATGAATGAGTGAATGGAAGTGCATGCATCCTGGAGGAGCTGGGGAGGGTCAGAGGGCTGATAGAACAGAGTGAGCGTGAGTGAAGCATAAGGGGTTCAAAATAAATAAATAATAAATAAATAAAAGAGGCCACCAACCCCTCTGCGATATGACAGTGACAGGCTTTGTGTTTTGGCCTCATTTCAGGAGATATCAACAATGTTGAGAGCTTTAGATACCAGAGAATCCAGGAGAGACTAATGCAATGCTTGGGGTTCTGGATCATATGGAAGAACAGTATCCCGTTGATCGATGGACAAATCAAAAAAGCCTTGTCGGGTGTAAGTATATCTCATTGTTCAAGGAATTATATGAAATTATGGAGGATACCCCTCTGCAGGTTACTTTGCAGGCCGGCTATTCTATATGATGACCGAGGAGAAGTTACGGCTGATGGTGATGCCTAAAGTTCGAAATGGGTAGGTGGGTTTACTTTTTGTCCTATAACTGGAGTGATAGAGTCACCACGAGATTTGTTGGGATTGAAAGGCATGTTCCATTTCTCAGAGCAGCATCTAATCAATACCAGATTGGCAGAAAGTGATATATTATTCCTGATTAGTCACCTGCAGTCATCTGATACAATGAAGAGTTATCTGCAAAAAAGAAAACAAAAAAGGGTTTCCAGAGTATTGGAGAAGTTGTTTATGTAAATGAGGAACAAGACTGCACCAAAGACATTACCTTTGAGCACTTCATCCTCCAATGGGAATGAAGAGGAAAGACTTGGTTCCATTGATAGCAAAGCATGGACTACATGAGTGCAGCTCAGCTGCGCACTGCTTTCCTGTGCATGCTGCAGCAACAGCTGTGACGTTTCACATTGTGTGTGCTCTACTTCTGTGTTCAATATTCTTCATCAGTGATTTAGAGAAGATGATTGAAGCAAGAGCACCTAAACAAGCTTTGTCACAACCATTACTTCCTAAATGGCCACAATTATTCCCACTATCTTATAGGTTCGGTTGGGGGAGGTTTTTGTACCAAACCTTTCATGAAACTGTTGGCCAACACATTTGACTGAAGGTTGTGCAGCAATTTGGGATTTCAGGTCCCCTCGTCTTCACCAAAGGAATTTGGAATTTGTTCAGAGTGAAAATGATATCTTGCATTGTTTTGGCAAAAGACCTCGTGAGATTTTTGACATCCACCAACTAATGCTCACAGACTGGACATCCAGCTTAATGTCCATCTGAGGAAGACACACTTTGTGATGGATCGCCCTACCTGCGAAGCACCAATCCGACAGTTTATCGTTGGATCGGCAATCAAATCCAGAATAGACATCTCAAGGACAAGTGTGTTAACTCTGCACTGTCCTTTCGGCGATGATATTACTGCAAGCTATATAATAAGCATCGATAAGAATTTTATATTGCTTCAGACTATGGAGGAAGAAAATAAATCAGCAATCTCAACTTTTGTGATATCTCAGTAATTGCATAAGCAGTTCAATTAACTTGGGTCATCGATTTGCAGTTATTTTCATCAGATATTGCAATCACTATGCAAGAGATTTGTGAGATTGATCGATCGATTGATTGATTGATCGATCAATGTGCTGCGAATCCCAAACGGAGAATCAGACCATCAGGGAAAACCGCGTGCCTCCAGAAGATTTATTGAGAAGCAGCAAATGCTTCCCATCCTTTAGATTAGGACACCACCATTGAAGAATACGTGTATGTGGACACATTGAGGCTGGTATTTAGCAAAAGGTTACTACAGGTGTCCATAATGTACAATGTCTGATAGAGAAAGCGTATTCAGCTACAAGTGCTTTCAAAGTGTACCTTTTTAATCGCCAAGCTGCATGTGTGATGTTGCTTCATTAATCGATGAAACAAACCAGGCAATCAGCACATTAACCTCAAGGTCTAACCGGTCATTGTACATGGGATAGCCCGTTGCTTAATAACTTGACAAATAACTTGCAATTTATACCCTGAAAGCATTACACAAGGATACACAAGGAACTTGAATGCAGGAAGGCATCATTTGGTCCATCAAGCCTGCGCTACAGTCTACACCATGTCAATCCAATAGAATAGTTTATCGAATCGTATCAACTTCATCATAAACTTCACCAAACAATACCATCACCTTTACCAATCGAATAGTATCCTCAACTTTATCATTAAAATAAAATAACAAGCCTCAAATCAGCTAAGATCCTCGTCCTCTTAAGATGACGTCATAAAAACGAATATGACGTCATTGTGATGTATCAGGTTTGCGATAATTATCTGTGCTAATGCCCGGCTTGATTCCGCAACAAAAATTCAAGCAGCTTGCCTAGTTTCGGAGATAATGGTATAGGCGATTTCCATTAGCGGCGATATTATGACGTCAAGTTTTTTTCTAGGAAGAATGTCCAAAACCGGAGATGGTTACTGCCTGCGCGTGGGCTTTCTGCATATACATGGCAAGTTTCACGAAGATCCGATGAAAACTCTGGGTTGTGAAACAAAAAATGTCAAAAAATAGGAATGACGTCATAAAAATTGATATGACGTCATAGTGATGTATCATATGTGCGGTCATTCATCTCTGCTAATACCCTGTTCGATTCCCACAAACAGAATTTAAAAAGCTTGCCTAGTTTGGAGATAATTTTTTAGGCGATTTCCATTAGCGGAGATATTTTGACGTCATAACTTTTTTTCTCGGAGGAATTTTCAAAATCGGAGATGGTACTGTCTGCGCAGGGTATTTTACATATATATGCCAAGTTTCAGGAAGTTTCGATGAAAACTGTAGGCTGTGAAACAAAAAAGTCCACAAGAAGAAGATGAAGAACAACAGCGTGAGTAAGACTTCGAGATCCTCCAAGAGGATCTAAAAACAAACAAACAAAAAAAGAGCATCAGATTGCAGACCCTCGCCAGGACCTGTTTTCTATGGTGTTTGTGTAGTTTTGTGTGGTGTTTGTGTAGTTTTGTGTGGCGTATATTGTGCGGCGTTTGTGTACAGGTGTGTTACGTAATTAGAGACATAACTAGAACTGTCATTTTATAACTGCTGGCAGTGACAACCGGGTACCAAGACGTCCTGCTTTGATGCACAACCGCTTTGATCGGACACCTGATCCTGACCCATGGCGTCTATTTATTATTCAATTGAATTCAGAATGATATTAAAATAAATTCAATTCAAATCAAATGGAAGACCAAATAGGCACGGTCTTGCATTGGGGTAATTATAATCAGAAGGAACCCAAACAAGCAAAAAGCAAAGATGGAGTCATCAGGAGGAACCTGGATAGGATTCGCATTTCAACTGCTTCTCCTCTACCCTCAAACCCATCCAGGCACAGCCAAGTGAGCCTTATTCAAAAAAAAAAAATCATAATAAAAATAAATAAATAAATAAATAAAAAGTACCCAAATCAAAAAAAAATCAAATAATTCTGGCTGCCAGACTATGCACCCGATCAGGTTGAAATTTAAAATATATATTCTGCATCACTACAAGATCATAATTGTGAAGTTTCACTTCGATTGATTAAGCAGTTCAAGAGAAAGAATATTTTTGAAAGTTTTTTGCTCAATACAATATGGCTGCCAGACCACGTGACATCAATTATTCGTGAATACCATGGTGGCCCCAAGACTTGGGGAACATTTGTGTGAAGTTTCCCCTCGATCTGTGCAGCTGTTTTGGAGAAGAAGATTTTTTTATTGGTTTTAGGGTAAATCCAATATGGCTGACAAACCATGCGACCCATGACATCATCATGGATAGGCAGTCACACGTGTAACATTTCACCTCGATCTGTTGAGCCGGTTCAGAGAGGAAGATTTTTGAAGTTTTTTTTGAACAACATGGCTGCCGAATCACGTGACCGATGACGTCATGAATTTCTTTTCTGCGGATCATTTTATCCCGAGATGACCCTCCAAAATGTTCATAGTGGTCACATGTAGAGTTCTACATCTGCAATTATGACGTCATAAAAAAATCACATTCTCCATGAGGAGTACTTGCCCATGTGCCAAGTTTCAATTTTTTTCCTGGGTGCGGTTTCAGAGATACAGAGGTCCAAAGTATTTCCATTTTTCCAACATGGCAGCCACACCACATGACCTATGACGTCAATATTATCAATAAAATACTACATGAGTAGTTGCTCCTATGGTGAAAATGTTGTCTCAATGTGACAAGCAGTTGCAGAGAAAAACACTTCTTCCTGAAAGTCCCTGTCGTGTCCATCTTGTTTACCCCGTGAAACCCCATCCCATCCCTCTCCCTTCCACAGATCTCCTCATGCCTCTGTTATCCACTGTTTTTTCCTTCCCTCTCCCACCCCTCTTGTCTCCTGCTCCCTTTGTGCATTTCTGTGTGTCAGCTCTCATATGAGCCTCGACAGTGTATACAATAAAAGAAAAAACTATAGTTCTGTGTGGACAAACAAACAGACAGATAGACACAGACAAAAAACAAACAAACAAACAAACAGACCCAAAGGCAATACCCTCTCCTCCGGCGACGGTAACTAGAACGACATTCGGTAGAGCGCATACCTCCGTCAGGCTAAACAGTTTATGTTTTGTATCCCACTGATAGATCGGACCTGAATCCGTACCTGAACCAAAATCGAATCGGCTTGTTCTTGTCACCTAACCAACTCATCCACCTAGTTTTGGCATAAAACGTCCACAACTTTTTGAAATATCATGCTATATGCTGTTTTTGGCCCATCTTTCAATGGTGAAAAATCACTTTAAAAAAATTAATAAACCCGTGTCTGGATTCGGATTCGGATCTTCACCAAAATCAAATCGATTAGTCCTTGTCACAGTCCTAACTTGTCTGCCAAGTTTCGGCCGCATCTGCCAACAACTTTTTGATATATTGTGTTGTATATCGGTTTTAGCCCGACCACTCAATGGTGATTAATCACTTTAAAAATTATTAGAATCGGATACGAATCTTCAACCGAATCGAATCGATTCTTCGTTTGTCAGACACCCAACCTGTCCACCGAGTTTTGTCCGAATATGTCCACAACGTTTTGAGATATCGTGCTATCTATCGTTTTTGATCCGATCTCGAAATGGTGAAGAATCACTTTAAAAATTATAGTATCCAGATCCAGATCTTCACCAAATTCTAAATGATTCGTCCTTGTCGCACACCCAACCTGTCCACCAAATTTCGTCTGAATCCATCAACAAATTCTGAGATACCCTGCTCACAGACAAACAAACAGACAGACAAACACAGGGGTGAAAACATAACCTCCGTCCACCTTCAGTGGCGGAGCGGTTTAAAAAAACAAAGAAAAAGGTCTTGTCTTGTGTGCCAGGCACACAAGTAAAAAAGACTTGGGGGCCTGTCACAGATTTCTTATCCCCACTTCTCCCCACACCCGCCTTTTGAAATTTGGTTGTTAGCTTGCGATTTAATCTGGTGTTGGTGTAGCACAGGTACGATGGGCCGAATGGCCTCCTCCTGCGTCAAATTTCCTTGTTTAACTTCAAGTCAGTGGGTGGGTGAGGGGTGGAGGAGTGAACATGAAAACAGTGGAGCAAGGACAGACATAATCACCATGATGTGTTATACACAAATATATTATATTGTTGCTGTTATGGAAAAAAGGACCCCGGAGAGTTGCATCCAACACAAAAGAAACCTTCAATTAGATATTTCATTAGTAAGTGTGCTTAGTCAGATCCCATCTTTTCATAACAGGGGATGGGGAAGATGCATTGGGTGGGTTTAGCAGCTCTTTCGCTCTATGTGATTTCCATCTTTCCATCCATCAATCCACGCATCCATGCCTCCATCCAAATTCCTCACCCTTTAGCTCCTGAACCTCTATCCTCCATGCTTCCTGAAAAGCCTTCACCCTTTACCTCTCAAACCCCAAACTGGTTAAAGAACCATACTTCATTTAAATCCATATCTATCCATTCGTTCCTCAAACACATTCAAATCCCACCCACACCCTTTCATCCTCCCCCCCCCGCCCCCCCCCCCCACACACACCTTCCCACAGCACAAATTAGGCAAACAATGCAGCAAGCCACGTAGCACACACATTACAATATATTACAAGTCAATTCCAGAACTGGAAATAACCCTCGCTGAAGCAACACTGCAATCAATTTTTCAAGAAGCTCTTCACTGCAACGCTACCATAGTCGACCCTTCAAAAGCTGATGAGCGCGAGCTAATGAGGATGCACGCACAGGGTCAGAGACCATGTGGAAACCCTTGCTCCCTGGAACTATGCCTCACGTGAAGTCAGAGAGTGTTGCACGACTTTGTCATCCCCCCCCCCTTCAAGGCCTGGGAAAGATAAAAGGCAGCCAACCAGAGCTGTTCGCTGCTGTGATCTGCGTGCTGGGACCCATTCATGAAGTAAGCTGCCTGCATTTTCATGCCAAGTGACTGCTTTCCAGGACAAGCTGTGCTAGGCTGAGACAAGCTGTGTTGTGCTGATTCGAGCAGGAATGAGGCCCGAGAATCTTTGACACCACGAGGTCCATGGAGTGCAGCAGTAACTCCATAGTGAGTTACACAATCTTTTCATTTTTTCTTCAAGAACCCTTAATTCATCTACTTGAGATGCACAAAGAGTTATCAATGTTCCAAAAGAGGTAATGATTGACCTTTGTCCCAGGTGGGCGAGGCATTGACTCGCACCTCACACATTTTCCTGTAAGCTTACAGTGCACACGCTGCACCTCTCCTTACACAGAGCAACCACACACCACCGCCTTCCTTCCCTTACCTTCCCTCAACTATGGGATCAATGCAAGCCTGCCTGCTTGCGTATGGTGAGCAAGAGGCCGCATCGAAGCCTCATACTGCCTCCATTTCCTTGTTCTTTCTCTATACTTTTTCCCAGATGATTGTGGCATGCCTGTCTTGTGTCCTAAAGTAAGATTAAGGGGCTTTTATGTGCTCAGGGATAATTGCTTTATCTGTGACACTGCATCATTTCTGTACATGCTTCATTGTTGCCTGTATAATACGTGCCTAATTTGGCTTCAAACATGCTCAGTTGTCTCTTTTCGTTCATTGGTTCGATATAGCATGTACAAAATAAACAGACAGGAAGTTGTGCCCCATTAATTTGCAACAATAGATGGCCAACACCCATCTACGGTTTCACTTGGCCGTTCCTTAATAAGTCGACGAAGTGGGACGTTGAAACACGGTTCCCCTGTTGAGATAACTAGTTCACCAAGTAAGGTAATGTGACGCTGGGCGCGAGGACCCTGCTCGAGCTAGTTGTCCCAACCTGCATCCACGGTTGCCTCACAACCTGTTGGGTCATGGAGTTATCCGTGGCTTGTGGCTTCAGGGTTGGTGGTGGAGTGGCAGGTCCGAGTAACCCCCTTGTGAACCCGCACATACACCGGCAACGCGTAACAATATAACAAAAATATATCATATTATTATTTCAAATTTGTAAAATAGTTTTTTGTTTGATTATTTTTGGTGAATTTTGGGAGGGGGAGAACAGGGTTGTAAGGTGAGGAATGAAGAAACACAGGACAGTACATTCACCTTTTGAGGAGACCCTTTCACAGACATTGCAACCATGACACAAATATACAATCACCCATCCATATCTCAGCTACCTACCATTCCTACCAATGTCCATGTACCGCTCTATCCCCAATTATTTAGGTAACTATCCACTTCAAACTAAAACTTATATTATAACTATGAGCCAGACCATTAATTTCATCGATAAATATATACGGTGCCGCAATCGAAGAGCAATGAATGAGCAAGCGTGTTGAAATTTCACAAGCTACAAAATTATTTCTTCATTTGGTGAACTCGATAACGAAGTCTGGTAACTGAAAACAAATTTTGATGCAGTATATATCGAAGTGGTCACAAGCAGAAAGGGCAGTTTTAACACGTCGAGTTGAATGACATCATTAAAGAAGCGATAACATCTTGTGAAATACCGTCTACGCTTTTGTCAATAAAATGGTCGCAAAAAGCAAAAAGTGCTTCAAAGCAGAAGTTTATCAGAAATTTTCACTCTCTTTGACCGTGTTCGATCTGCTTAAGATAGAGATGCTACGTTTTCACTGGAGCATTCAGACATGATTTGAGTTGAATCGGAAAGAGCATATCAAGGGATTACCTAGATTCTGTAATATGCAATAAAAACATGGAGCTTAACTGTAATGGGTCTCCAACTTTCCATGGTCTTCTAAATTCTTTCATTCTCCCTATCCTTCTATATCCGAGGTCGGCAACCTGCGGCCCGCGGGCCAAATGCGGCCCGCGAGTTCCTCCCGTGCGGCCCGCGGCGCCTTGTCCGGATTTCCATTAGGTGCGGCTCGTGAAACATTTTTCTGAACCGACGGCAAATTTCACATATGTGGACATATGATTCTTCCACATATATCACAGTCTCTGTACGTCACAATAAATTATTTTCGCTCTAGTCCACTTAACTTGGTCTTAAATATTTTTTCGTTGTTGTTTCAGATGGCTGAAGGTACCCTCACTATGAAGAAGAGGAAGCTGTTAGACGAGAACCGCTCCTTCAAAAAGGAATGGGAAGCGTTCTTCTTCGTCGAGCGCAAGGGAAAGGCGTTGTGTATCATCTGCCACGAGACCGTCGCCGTCATGAAGGTGTGCAATGTGAAGCGTCACTTCACTTCGGTGCACCCCAAGCAAGCTGCGTTGCCTGACGAAAGAAGAAGGCAGAGTTCGGGCGTCTGAGTGCCCAGTTGGAGAAGCAGAGTGCCTTCATGAAGAGGAGCGTCTCTTCGACGCAAGCGGCTGCTCAGAGCAACACTCGGGCCAGCTACGTGTTGCACACCTTGTGGCCACCAACCTCAAACCGTTTACCGAAGGTGAATTCCTCAAGGAGTGCATGATGGCCGTGGTTGAGGACGTGTGTCCTGACAAGTCGAGAGAGTTTGCGGCCATCAGCCTGTCTGCCAGGAGCTTGACCGCTGCGCATAGAGGAGATGACCGCCGATGTCCGGGGCACCCTGAAGGACATGTGTCAGTCCGCTCGCTTCTTCTCCATCGCCTTGGACGAGTCGACTGACATCAAGGACACGGCTCAGCTTGCCATCTTCTTCCGCGGCGGCAGGGACGACTTCGTCATCTTTGAGGAGTTCATCCGACTCATCCCACTCAGCGGTACACTACTGGCGCCGACGTGTGCAAGGCAGTCACAGACTGGCTGAAGGAGGCCGACCTCGACCTCTCTCGCATGTGCGGCATCACGACCGACGGAGCGCCCGCCATGGTCGGGGACAAGAAAGGCTTTGCGGCGCTTCTTGTGAAGTACCTGCGCAGCCTTGGACACCAGCAGGATGTGAAGCGCTTTCACTGTCTGGTGCACCAGGAGGCTCTGTGAGCCAAGTCTGTGACCATTACGGAGGTCATGACTGTCGTCATCAGGGCGGTGAACTTTGTTTGCGACGTGCTCTCAACCACAGACAGTTCCGCGATCTCCTGGCTGACGCTGAGGCAGAGTTCGGCGACCTGATCTACTTCTGCGAGGTTCGTTGGCTCAGCCGAGGAAAGATGTTGGAGAGAGTCTTCAGCCTGAGGATGAGCTGGCGTCTTTCCTGCGGGAGAAGGGCAATCCTGTCCTTCAGTTCGAGGATCCCGCATGGGTGTGTGACCTCGGGTTCCTGGTGGACATTACTAGACATCTAAACGAGCTGAACATCCATCTGCAGGGTAAAGATGTCTTGGTACCTGACCTCCTCGCCTTCGTGAAGGCATTTGAATGCAAACTTCGCCTGTGGGGCATCAGCTCAACCAGAACAAATTCACTCACTTCGCCCGATTGGCTGAGCTGCACCCGACCCCGCTGCCTGCCGTCGCTACGCCGCTTCCCTGTCTGAGCTGCGAGGCGAGTTCGAGAGACGCTTCAAAGACGTGCGCGCCTGTGAGAAAGAGTTCAAGTTATTCTCCGCTCCTTTGATGTGGATTCTGTGGATGTGGCTGACGACCTTCAGCTGGAGCTCATTGAGCTCCAGTGCTCAGAGAGCCACCGCGCAAAGTTTGCTCTTTTGTCGCCAATGAAGTTCTGGCACTCGCTCTCAGCCTCCGTGCTTTCCCGGCTCTTGTTAGGGAGCCCTGCGCTTAGCTTCATTGTTCGGGTCCACATACTCTTGCGAGCAGCTGTTCAGTCGCATGAAGCTGACGAAGAACAAGACGAGAGCACAGCTTACAGACGCTCATCTTCAAGACGTCCTCCTCCTGGCCTCCTCCTCCATCAGACGGACATTGACTCTCTGTCTGCATCAAAGAATCACCAGCCTTAACATTAATTGTTTCACATTGTGATTACTGCAAGTCTTAAGGTTCAATTTACAATTACATTTATTATCATTGATTTTAGGTGTGTTTGTTATTTTTTCGGGTTTGGAGGGGGTGCGGCCCGCGAGGTGGCCCGAACGTGGCCCAGTGGCCCGCGGCCTGGTTTAGGTTGCCGACGCCTGTTCTATATCATTCACAAAAACATTGGTCGCTATTGAGACGGCATCAGAAAATAAATTTAACTAAATTTGTTTTTAACTTTCCAAAACTTAAAAACTTCAATTAAAAAAAAAAAAACTCAATTTTAGAAATTGGAAATTGGTGAATTAGCGAAATGTGGCACATATGTTCTCATACATTTTGCACTTTTCCATTGAGCACCCACCACAGGAAGTGACATGGAGATGTAGAGAAGGCAACAGTCAGCTAGTTTGTTCAGTTCGACCAAGGGCAGCAGTATCAGTGCAAAAGACCAACCAGAAAATTTGTTTTGTTCCACCACGAGTCATGTAAGGACAGGCCATCCTCTCTTCTGTATCATCAAAGCTCTGTATAATCAAAGATCTGATATAATATATCAGCGACGACACATTTATTATTGCATTTTAAAATCCAGCCATGGACAACCCACCATTGAATCAACGCTGCCTCATAATTATTGTATCCTTGGTGGTTCAGACACTGAACTAGAAGAACACATGCCAATCAACAATTACTTAATGAAAAGGCCAGAGCATTTGAACTATCTGTAGAACACAAACAAATCAGCCACAGTAAGGGCTAGTAGGATAGCTGAGAGATATGCATGCGTGCCTCCGGGTCTGAGCTATCCAGCCTGTTTTCTAATCTCAGTTCAGCTATGAACTGTTATCCTGGTGTTTCGCTAGCAAGGCCATTTACCAATTTCTCTGCCATCCATCGGATGGATGTTCAACTGGACATCCCTTCTGTTCGCTTTAATTAGTGAACATTAAAGATCTCATGGTGTCCTTCATGAAGAGTTGGCAGGCTATCGCTGGCACCCTGGAAAAATCCCGAATTCCGGCCATAACCTCGAGGGGGCATTGTATCAGTGGCAAAGCCAAACCCCCCTCGGCCAATAATGGTACTTACAACCCTGTGCTGCATGTGAAATAAGAAGAAGAAGTAGAAACAAAAAGCAGCAAAGTGCATTGGTTGAACAGTTAGGAATATGTGTCACAGTTTTGGTGGAGAGAACGGTAGTGGATTTAAATTGTGAAACAGTGGTACGGTAATGGATTTGAGTTTTGAGACAACATTGTTTGCGAGACCAAATGTGCCACTTCACTGTTGCAGGGGCCCAATGGATCAAATGTCACAGGATGAACAAGCCAACTAGTATCCCTTTATCTTTGCAGTTTATTTATCTCTCAGTCTTCGTCCAAATCATAAAACTGGGAGGTACAATATGTCATAGCAACAACTGCCGTTTGGTCATGTTATACCTTGTTCACACCTAAATCAGTCCCAGGTCAAGGTGCTCCTCCATTACCTTTACACCCCACAGAACACCGTCTTCAGTGTTGGTCACTGTATGGGATTGAGCAGTCCAAAACAGGACAGTCAAAGCTGATGTAATTATCTTGTATAATGCAATCACTTAAATGTTAAGTGCTAAGGGTGTGAAATAATAATTTCATTGCAATTGTGGCCGTTTGATTATATCTATAAAAATGGAGTCCAAACAGCATTCTTTCTTTTCAAAAAAACTGCACCCCCACTAACATTTTATCATGTTTGGAACTGCCTACTTGTTAGTCTTGCCTCACGCTCCAATGATCCTCTGCAATTATAGCAGAAATTCTCATATCTGTATGTCTCCAGATTGGCTTGCATATTCTTGCAACCCCAAACTGGCAGTAATTCATTGACCTCCTCACCCTTCCACACCACACAAGTCCACAATTTTGTGTTATCAGAAAAGAACCAGAAAGCAACCATGCCTTTTTGTACACTAAATCCAGGTTTAAGGAAGAGTGAGGGTACAGAGGATAAAATGGCAATCTACTGACAGTGGTTCCACAGTTGCACACAACATGCGAGGCAAAATACGGAGGGAAAAAGTGGGTAGAGAGGAGGGGAAGGAATAATAACCTGCAAAAAAGAAGGCTTGGTTAAGTAAGGTTAATGGGGGCATAAAAGATTGTGGGTAGGGATGGGAATGACACAGGATGGTGGTGCATCGATTGCTTAAAGCCCTGAAGTTAAAAATGCAATTGAACCGTTTCTGGGAGGAAGTTCCACATCCGGGAGAAAATAATAAATTGTCCCCACTTTGAAGGTTGTTTATGAGCTAGTTGTTTTTTTAACTTTCCCAAGGTCGTTTGTTCATGCCTGATCCTTTAAATGCTGAGCATCAAGCAAGGAAGCAGTCAGTCAAATTTATATTTAAAGTCTTTGGTGTGACTCAGCTGGGGTCAGAATTGTACTTCTGACCGCCTGAGACTCAGAGCAGATGCTCTAACTGTCATGCAACTGAGTCTGCTAAGTTTTAAATCCAAATCTTTAAGACTGCTGCCTTCAGCACAACTTCAGCTGCTTTGTATGCCAGTCCTGTGTCCAAATCAACACACGATGGCTGTATATCTCTGCATCACCACCCCCAACCCCTTCCCCACCTCAAAAAGTTAACATTTTTCATTTTATTTTCACTCTATAAAGATATATTTTCATCACCTTTATAAATGAATAAGCCAAACTTAGAGGACCTCAATTCTAAAATCCTTTGGTCTGTCTGTAAATATTCCCCATTACTGCATTTTCCGTCTCCCACTCCTCCTTTCTGGAGTACTGAGTGTACCTTGCACCCTTGATTTGGCTGAAGCAATACACACATAATACTTCCATTTGAATCAATCAACTTGCATGCCGACATTTAATCCCATGAATAGCCGAACTAAAAAGATCAGATTTAGGCAGCACACAACCTAAGTCGTTGATATGATGTGCCTCTCATCTCACACATATGTAACACGTCTGATAGGCATTATCCAAATTAATTATTTCCCTCCAGGGATTATCAATATAATCTGAATTGTGGGAAACATGACAGGAACTCAAAACACACACACACACACACACACACACACACACACACACACACACACACACACACACACACACACACACACACACACACACACACACACACACGAAATGGAAATAATTTAATGGGGTACAGGACAAAAAGTTGGAAATCCCAGACGAATATAGACGATAAACTCGAGTTCATAGTACACTTTACCCCTCGCAGTCTTGAGAAATAAGGACTTGGGCAGGGTCTGAGAGCAACAAATTTGATTGGTCATAATGACATAAAATGCCATAATATTTTGTCCATGTACTGCTAAATGGAAGGGTTTTGAAAGTGCCAAAAACTGGATTTTTGTTCTAACGTGTTCAACTATATAATTAATTTTTCAGAAGTTTACCACCGTTGATGCAGAGTCTTTCACACCACCTTATTTAACACGTCACACGAGTTCTTCATGCTTGTTGTTTGTGTCCTTTATGACGTCCTTGGAAATGTAAACTTCTTGTGTGGAATGATTTTTAATTTTGTTTCACTGCCAGCCAGGCAGACCGTAAAACAACAAAATTATCTCACTCTTCTCTGCGCATACGTGATCAGTTTGAATTCAGAGCCAAAGTACTGCTAAACTGCAGGTTCGTTTTTCGATTCATGTTCCGATTTGTGTTCAAAATATAACATTCAATTGAAATCAAGTTGTTCCTCGATCATAAACTGACTTTTGTAGACAGACAAACAGACAAAGTGAACCACAAAACCCATCCACACTGAATCAGATAAGATAATGATGGCTGGCAGCAGGTAGCTCATGAGGGCAGACATCCTTCCACAGACACAGGCCATGCTAGATAATGCTAGCAGTCACCAAAAGCTCCAACTTTACGAGAGACACAAGTGCTCAAACTTATGCTCTTATAGGCCTGTCCCTCTTAGCCCCCAAGGCGTCGACGTCAGCAAGCCCCAAGGCACCAATCAATCACTTGCCGTGCTGCCACACACCGACATCGTCTTACCCAACCTGACAATGCTGATTCTGTACAAATGGGGACAGTTGCCCCCTTGCTGCATGGGCCATTGGCGAGCTATTTTGCTCACTGACGCTCAGAGGTGACAATGCTGGAAGGTGCACCTGTTTCCAGCAAGACATCAGAGGCCGGCGCTTCCTCCCCTTCCCCAAGGTGTGAGGAGAGGGGAAGGGGTAGATCGCTGTGCTGCAATGTGGATGTGGGGAAGGCCCTGAGCCTCTCTCCCACCACCCCCTGCCTGGTTCAACATGAGAGACATATGACAGGACATCCTTAACCTCGCTAGTCTAAAGTTGGAAAGGGCCCACCTCTCCCATGGGCCATTCACCATGCAGTTGTCACTAACACGTACTTATTATTTGTTTAAATGTTCTATAAACTACACCAACATAAACAGCTTGTTCAGGCCTTAAAATCTAACTACAGACCAGATATGTCAACAAGTTACTTTATCCAAGTCTCAAGTAAGTCTCAAGTCTTTGAGGGAAAGTCTCAAGTCAAGTCTAAAATCACCGTAGCATTACTTCAACTTGTGTCAAGTCCCACATTTACTTATAAACCTTGTACACAAGCCACCAAGGAATCAAGGCACAGGGTTTCAGTGTATGTTCTGAAAAGCTGTTGAACTCTAGTTTTTATTTGTCAACTTCATACAATGGAATTTTTTTGCTTTGTTCCCAGCAAAAATTAATTTATGTTAAATTTACTTCTCATATCTAGTGTAGTGTACCGACTTGAACATATGTACATGAGACGAGTCAGTAACCTCAGCTATGTGTTTAAATTGTTTATACATGGAACCAAAGCATCCAATGTGGAATTGGAAAGGAGATATAAAAAAAATTTACTTATGTATTATTATGCATGTTGAAATGAAATTTATAAATCAGGAAGGAAGGTGGGGAATCAGGAAGGGGGTGGGACGCTAGGGAATTAGGAAGGGGGTAGTATGCTGTGAAAGCAGAACGAGGGTGTGACAATTGGGAAAATTAAAAGTATAACTTATTAACTTCACTTTTTGTCTTTTAACATAAACCATACTTTTTATGTTTTCCTTTTAAAAAGATAAGTCGTGATATAATATACAATTATTGATGAAGTTTAAATAATCCAAGTCAAATTGCATTTAAATCACCACAAAGTCATTTTATCTGATTGGGATGTGCACGGGGCCAAGTTTCCCTGATCTTATATGAATGTCGATGACATGTTTTGAATGAAGTTGTGCTTCCCACGGTGGTAAGCTGGTGCTTGCCACTTTGACATGGTTTGCTCTGTGCTTGAGAGTGGACACTCCCTTTAACCTTCAGGGGAGAACAAACGGTATGTGACCCGGTGACAGTGAGCGCTGGTGGTGTGTTGCATATGTACAGCATACACGTACAAGGTATATGTTGCCATTGACTGAACCGTGCATATTGACGACTGAAAATTATTTACCATATATTTTCAACCCTGTTTTAACTCAATGTTTATTCAATGATTATTTTCCGAACATTGTGAACAAGTTATGATAACCTCAAGTCGCAAATCCCCAAACACCGAGTCCGAGTCACAAGTCAATTTCATCAAGTTGCGAAATTTTGTGACTCTAGTGCGACTCAAGTTGGAGTCGCCAACTCGAATCGCAAACTCTGCTACAGATCCATACTCCATAAATGTAACTATTAACAAGCCTGTATTTTACAAGCCTGCCCAAAGCAGAATGAAGTGATATTTTAATTTCTTTTTTTATCCTTCCCTGGATTATGAATATAATTTTTTCTGTTCAATTGGCCTTACACAGCACACTTAAGTAGTTTATTGTTCATCACTCGACAGATGTATGCTAACACATTAGTTACACATTGTAGGGTTCAAGAACCCTATCCACATATATTATTTATATATCCATAGGCAAGGCTCGTTGAAGAGCTAGGACACAGAACAGATCAGGACACAACATAACAAAGGGAACAGCAGGAAAAAGGGGAAATGCCAACAGGGAGAAAGTACATCGATGCCAAGGAAAAAGGCTGGTGGAGGGAGAAAGTACATCGAGACAGACAAACAAGGGATGCAGGTAACGATGAGTGGAGGTGAGCAGTGGTCCTGGATTTAGGCAGTTTCACAGGAGGGGGTTGCTGGTGGACCGTGTGTGCCTTGCAGATACCTGGGGGGGGGGGGGAGTGGGCAGACAAATCATTGCACGGGCAAAGAGTCGGGTCAGGTCAGGTATGGGAGCATGCGCCGAGTAGCGGTCGCTGCGTCCACTTTCCACCGGTACTGAAAGGGCCTCAGTCTGGCCATCCCCAGGCAGATGCCTGCCAATCCCCATCTCCTTGAGATGTTGATCAATCTGCTACAACCACAAGCACGTGGTTGGCCCATTGACCTCCTCCACTCATGAGGCTCCCTCACTGAGAGAATCTGGTGAGCAGGATCAGCATCAGTAAAACGAACCACATGTCCATGCAGCCGCAGCTGAGAGTCCGTGAGACAGAGAGTGCAAGACCAGAAATGAGGCGGAAGAAGACAGAGAAACCACCAACCTGTCGGTAATGGCGAAGTGATAGGCTCATTGACTCAGCTTCATCGGGGGACATTTCAATGATCTTGAAAACCTTGGTTTCCATGGTATCAAGCGGAGCAATATGTGAGGCATGGCAGCCAGCCCAGTGGGGAGAGCAGTGTTCCATCAAGCTGCGGACAAAAGCCTTGTAGGTGGATGGGAGCTAAGGTGAGCCAAGGAGGGACTTTGCATGACAGAGGATGCCCAATCAGCGTCTGGCTTTGGAGGCCAACTTTGAAATGTAGCTTGCCCAAGAACGATCATGGCTGAGAGTGAGACCCCGACAGTTTGAGTGACAAACTATTTGAGAGAGTTGTTGAGAAAGTAAATGGGAAAGTTTGCAGAATGGTCCTTTCGGAAAGAGAGTGTGAGTGTGTGGGATTTCTCAGGATTTAAAGACATGTTCCAAGTGCTTGACCAGTTTGTGATTTTTTTTTTCAAGGTCTGAGGAGAGGGAAGAGGCTGCTGCTTGTCTGTCAGAAGGAAGAGAGATGTCACGGCAGAGAGTGGAGTCATCGGCAAAGAGAAAAAATGATTTTCCAGAGAGTCAGTGAGATCATTGATGAAGATTACGAATAAGATGTGACCAAGAACACTACCTTGTGCTACTTCAGCCTTGACAGGGAGAGAGCCACATGACTACGAGACACAGCTTCTGTTAAGAGCCACATGGCTTTGAGAGTGGAGGAAGTCGGTAATCCAAGAGTGGAGTTGGCCTTGGATTCCCCAGGCAGCCAGGTTGGAGAGCATGGCAGGACCACAGACTGTATCAAAAGCTTGAGAAATGTCCAGAGAAATGGCCCTGATCTCATGTCTGATATTGAGGCCTCCATCCATTGTTGGGAGAGTAGAAGCAGCATATCCAAGGTAGATTGACCAGGTCTGAATCAGAATTGGTGATCAGAGATGAGGCCGTTTGAGAAAAGGAATGATATTGTCACGGAGCTGGCGGTTAACGTTAATTCCCCCTCCCCCCCACCGACCCAAATTATGGTGACGGGCGGTTAACACCGCCAGTCCAGATAGCCGAGCGGTTCTCCTTCAGAGGCGAACACATTGGACCTCAGAGATTGTAATGCGTGCGGAAAGGGCAGAGCGTGGCACTGGTGGAGCGACGGAGGCATGGGAAAGCACAGCACAGGGGGGTTTATATTCGAACCCCATGACAAATACATGGATACAACAACCTTTAATAACTGCAGAATTTAATGAAAATAGACAAATATTTACAATGGACAAAAATTCAGATATCATAATAATCATGAGATAAATTAAACCTAAAGTCGAGGCACCTCTACAAACAGACTTAAATACAGACAAGGGGAAACGCAATAAAAGAAAATCCTTCCTTTATTCTGGCACTTAGCTTGGTCCAGGGATGGCTTTTGTACAACTTGGAATCAAGGTGCTTCATCCTGCATGTGTGGACGCTCCCACAAAAAATGGTGCCGAGCCGCTCTCTCACAGCGGGAAAACGTATGTCAGGCGATTTGTGAGCGGTATTCAACGAAAAGGCTCAGAAACCCCATGCAGCTGCTCCGTGCATCGCTCGTCCTCACCGACCCACTGTTTGACATACACGAGGCTCCGAGGTCCGTCTCTCATGACCCAACCAAGAGCCAATGGCCAACGCCTTGCTCAGTACTCATCAATTCGTCAAGCCAATTCGCCTCAGCACGAATACGAGAATCCTGCCGTCTTCTTCATGCATCGAAAGAAAGCCAGCCGTAAAACCCTGTTCTTACAGGCTATGTTAGCTACGTTCTCTCTCCTTGCTATGTTCTCTCTCGACCGCATGCGTCCCTCACTCCGAACTCATCCAACAAAGCAAACGTCCTCGCTCCCGATCTCTCGTTGACATCACAATGAACAACTGTTCCACCTCCGGAAGCTTGCTTGCACAAAACCCGAGAAGGTGGAGCCTCTCTGTCTGTTCAGCATGTCTGGCTCATTTGTTGTTATCATTGTGGTTAATATAAAAATGTACTTCTTTCATGATTTGTAATACAAAAACATTGGGAAAAGTCACAGGGGGGCAATTACATACTGGAGGAACTTGTCCTAAATCCCTATCTAATTGACACCGCACCACCCCCATGTAGTGACACGTAACACTTAAGCTCGCAGTTTCCCTTCTTAATTATATTGAGATGTCTCCTACACGTCCACGGACAAAACAACTCTATTCAATCCTAACGTTCCTATGAAATTCCTCCATCTACCCCCACAACCGTAACAATATTATGTTAACTGCGATGATGAAGTCCATGACCTTGCTGATGATTGGAAGTTAGCTAATTTGTCTGTTGTTAAGAGGATCCATTTTTTGCACCTTTTTATGTAATGCTGTGATGTTGGCTCATTTCCAAGCGGATGGAAGATGATTAGGGGTAGATGACAGGATGGAAATGGCAGAGAGAGGAAGTGCTAGAGCAGCAGAGCATGTTTTTAGGACACGTGACCTGATGCTGTCTGGTCGAGTTGCAGAGTCAGAGTCAAGAGTGCCAGAAACTTTTCCACCTTTTCAGGTACAAACGACACATAATCCAGGAGCAGTTGGATATGACTGGGAAAGGTACAGAGAGAGAGAGAGAGAGAGAGAGAGAGAGAGAGAGAGAGAGAGAGAGAGAGGTTTGGGACACAATATTTTGAAGCAAACAGAATTGAGGCATTTGGCTTTCTCAAGAGCGGAATCGTCTGTGGTGCCATTTGAAGTGACGGAAGGGATGGAAGGGATGGAAGGGGAGCATACACCAGAGACAGACTTAATAAGGCACCACCAGGTTTTCGAGGAGGGATACAAGTTTGAAAACTCCTTCTTGAGATTTGACAGATGTGTGTCCACTCTCAGTTAGCCAGAAAACATCACTTTTTGTAGGCTTTGTGGAATGATATGAGATTGCCTTCGGTTGGATTTGCCTTCCAGGAGGAGAATGCCAGTTGTTTTAAAGCAACTGCACCGTCACAGGATTCAGAGTACCGAGAGTGTAAGGATGGGTAAGATAACTGAAGACGAGATGGGATGAATTTGTGCATTAGAGAGAGCAGGTTTCTACGGAAGAATTCCCAGGCTTAATTAATATCAGGGATGGTAGATATAGGAGACTCTTCCTGAAGTCTGATGGCTGCTTGCAGTCCCTGCCAGTTTGCCTGTGTGAACTGCCAGACTCTCTGGCATTGAGGCTGTTCTCTGAAGATGGCTAGAGAGATGTTGACCTTCACAAGCACCTGATCAGATGAGCCAATTGGGGCAGAGGAAGAGCAGGATACATTGGCAGGAAAGCTGGTCATCACCAAATCCAGAAGTGAAGATTTGCCATTGGGAGAAAATTAACGGATCGAGTCAGTTCTATGGGGTCACCGAAGATGTTTGCAGAAGCCAAATGACCCTCCTTCCGTTTTCAATGCAGTATAATGAAATACTACTTAATTCATTGGAAACTTGAATCAGGAATATTTACTGTTATGTTGTATAAAAACAACAGAGCACAATGTTTCAGTATATATCACAATTTCCTGCAAGGCACCATATTTCTCACTATTCTGCACAAAATAGGTTCAAACTTTTGAGACTGCAGACGTCACTGCCCTCAATGGTCTCCATTTAAGTCTATAATTTTGGGAAATAGTGCATGCAGAAACTTTTCCGATGAGACAGAAGAGTCAAAAAATTGACAATTCCCACTAAGGAATGACTAATTGAGTCATCGACTATTGTGATTCATTCTCTTTCCCCAATCATTAAGTCTTGTGGAAGCACCAGACCGTCCAATTTACACCCCTACCCCCTTTTTTTACCCACACATGGCAACAACCACAATTGTGTTTGTATTCTTTGGGTGTGCAATATCAATAACAGTGATGCACACTAGAAATGAACCGTAAATTTTATGGTAAAAGTATTAGCAACTATGTTTCTCGTATTTCACCATAAAATGTTTGGCCAATCCAAACATGATGACCTGCTTGGCTAGGCCACGTGTCACAACATGAGGGAGGCTGATTGATGATCATGCTGCAGGATGTGGTAAATTATTCATCCTTTATTCATCAAGCACAACTGAAGGAGAGAAATAAACCTGGGAGAAAATCTCAACACTGTCGGTAGAGCACCATGACCCTCAGCATATGACAGCAAAACGGGAAACATTATGTAGACTACCACACCACAAACCACAAAACGGCTTGTTACAGAATTGGGCTCCAGAAATGGGGATCTCAAGTAATGCAATTTTATTAATTCCTTATTTAAGGAATGGAAAGTTACTGAAACAGAATAGTTTTAAATAATTGTAAGAGAGAAAGATAGAAGAATAATAAGATAATAATACCATTCCTTTTGTGCTGTAAAGACACATAGGGCTGCCAAGGCAGTTTAATTGGCAAGGAGTACAGTCCCGGACGGGTCACCACTCTGACACAGGCTACCCCGAATGGTTATTACCCGAGTACAGCGGTACTCATTTCGTCGACCTCGGAAGAATGACAAGCTGAGTCAACCCCACCTGGTGTTAATTCAACGGTTGCCGGGCTCAAACTCAGGAACCCTTAGGTCCCAAGCCAACCACCTTAACCATCAAGCCAACACCAGGCTTAAGATAGAATAAACCAGGAGGTATTTCTTCTTCTTATTATTATTCTTTTGGATGTAGAACCTGTCTGCGGGTAGCATAATTTTCTGTGGGCACAGCTGTGTTGCTTATACAGTGCTCCCTTGTATGTGAGAGGAAGAATTTGAAATTTGGTGAGGGTGCCAGCAATAGCTCAGATACTCTTCGTGAAGGACAGCATGGGATATTTAAGGTACACCAACTAATGCGAGTAGACAGGATGCCTTGTTTAACGTCCACTAGAGAGATAGCACACACATTGATGAATCACTCTGCCTGCAAAACACCAAGATGACATTTTATAGCTGGGCCACTATTCAATCCCAGGCGAGACAGCTGAGAGGCGAGTGTACGCACCTCCAGGAGATCCTGCTAGCCCAGGAGGATTTTTGCATTTAAATTACAATCCTCATGCTGGTCTGATATTAATATAATCTGGGAATTATCAAACAATTCCAATTTTGTCTCCAATACCTCTCACAGACAATTTTCTAAACAAATATGTTCTCAAAAAAAAAACCCCACACAACAAGTTCTCAAATTTTGTCTGGCAAGCCTTTGATTGTTTTTCCCAATTATATATTATATTCAGGGCAGTAATAACGGACTTCACTTAGGTGCCCAAGATAATTTAAAACGTTGTTGCCGTGGCTGTGTTGACTTTTCAAGATCGTACCTCCAGGGACATCACTATCGCAGAAACCAACTATGCAACAGTAATATTACTGTATTGGAGGAGAGTAAAGAAGAGGAGTGTTGGGATGGTAGTTGGGGTCTTTCACTTGGAAAGAAAATGCATGGATTGATTTCCCTGGAAATAGTGGGGCAGATAACAACAATTTTTGAGAGGAATCGTGCAAATGATGATACAAGCATTAAATTTGGCACATTTGTTCTCCAGGGGATTCTAATCAAATCTGCTGATTGGCCATTTGAAAATCCAATTTTAAAAATTTGAAAAAAAAAAAAAAAACTTCAAAAAAGTCAAGATCACGAATCAATGTTGGATGCTGGCTGAGATTGGTGAACGTTTCAGAAACATCATCAAAGACATTCCAAGTCTGCCATGCAGTTTTCTTCCCTTTACCGCAGAAGGCAGACATGACGTCACATCCAGTGAACGCATGGAAGTATGGGATCCCTCTAGCTTTCTCAGGCCCTATTGCAGAAAGTACCTCATGGACTGGAATCCATCGCGCCTTGGCTCCTTGGCCAAAGGCAATCCACATGTTCTCAAGACCTAGTTCCTGTAAGGATGGCAGTACAGATATTGCTATGATTAGTACGTCCGTGTCATTAGCCTTAATGATAATGGACTTGCTACCATCAGTCGTTGCATCCCTGGCGTGTACAAATATTCGAGTGGCAGCTTCTTCATGACAACATGGAGACACAGCATCCAGTGACTTCCTTGTGTTGCTAATGGCATCTTCTCCTTTTGTGACAATGACTGTGATTGTCGTCTGTGCTTCACACATCTTTTCCGCAGGAAGTCAAACAGCTCAGTCTTGTTGCTGTCATCTCGAAGAAAGCTTCTCCAGTTACTTGGGGTCTTACTGGTTCCTGTCACTCTCTTCTGATTCCTTGCCCCCTTTTCGACCTTGCCTCGGACTTCAGACTTGACTTCTTGTACACATCAAACACTACGTCCACCCTCTCGTACCTGGCACCATAGGATTCCACCTTTGGGATGATGTCTTCTTTAGCATAGTCATCAAATATCTTTGAAGTGCATGGAGGTAGTGCATTGATAAGTTCTGAGCCATCAATGATGACTGCATCTCCCCTTGGTTCTCTGTCTGGGATGTTCACTTGCGCTTCAAGAATTTCAGCCAGCTGTGTGACTTCAAATTTTTTTGAAGTTTTTTTTTTTCCAAATTTTTTCAAAATTTGGATTTTCAAATGGCCAATCAGGCAGATTTGATCAGAAAGCCCTGCAGAACAGAAATGCCAAATTTGATGCTTGTATCATAATGTGCACGATTTTTCTACTATCTACTACACTAAAAGGTCGTGGCAGCAGAAACAGCAGAAAGGTTTAAAATGGAATTGGATAGGTGGGATATAGGGGTACATGGACATTGGCAGGAAAAATAATCCACACCCTGGTGATGTCGCTGTGCTTGCCTCACCGTTCTCCCCACTCTAAACCCCCACTGCCCTCTCCACCCCCAGCTCACCAGAGAAATAAAGTAAATAAACTGAATGAGTGAATGTTGTCTTGATGGAGCACAGACATGATGGGCCAAACGGCCATCCTTCCGTGTTCAAATTCCTGGTCAGCGATATCTTTGTATTTACATATTTTATATTTTACCATAGTAGCTTACAGTCATGGTGTTATTTATTTAAGAAAATAATTTGAAAGTATAACTTTGTTTGTTACCAAAGATGACTGACATTACCTTATAAGCTGAATTATATAATCTCTTCCTCTTGGGTCCATTCTCACATCTGTCCTGTCTTCCCTGCTCCGAGCTAACCCATTCTCAATTCCTGACATGAAAGCTACTCTGCACCCAAGCAGCAGATGTCCTTTTGCTAATACATCACCACTGCCACCAAGCTGAGCACCATCAAGTCACAGCATGGGCCGTGTCAAACTGCTACCATGCACAGACATGTTAAAGCTAGGGCCAAACAACAAAAACACTCTCTCATGGTACAGTGTCTTCAGCAGAATGTAGCGTTCATTTTGAACCTTGCCTGCTTATTTTGTTGACTAATGAAATGTGGGATAAATTCATGGAAGAAAGGCCTCTTCTTGGGGAGAACCCACTGTGTGGAAAGGATGATTCGAGGAAACCTTTGTAGATTAATTGTACAAACTGAGTCATGCTGCATTGGGCTCCACAACCGCACACCACAGAAAACAGTTGCGAACAGTGCTGGCAATGTATACAGGTCTAAAAAAAAACAAAAAAAAAACTCAATTAAACATACAAGATCAACAAAACCATTTCATTTTGAGCCTTCTCACATTGATGTAAATAAATGGCTCTTTGTTGGAAATGAAACAGGGATATATATTAAAGATATGATTTACACTTTGGGATGGTATATACCATGGTCGGATTCCGAATTCCCACCACGAATTGATGTTATGGTCCAATGCTTCATCCTTTAACACATGTCCTGGTTTATAATGGTGGAACACGCATGAGCCTCATACGTATGTACTTTTTTGTAGACATGGCAGAGGCTCGTGGAAGAGCTGGAGCAGAACGGAAGGGAAGAAAATGGAAAGGGGAAACACCAACAGCAGAGTAGAAGTGAGAATGAGAATGACATCATGGGGGGCAGGGGAGGCAGAAGGAAACATGGGGGTGAACAAGCTGCACACAAACTGAAACACAGCAAGACGAGGATGGGGAAGGTGGGGATGAAATGGGAAAGGAACAAACCAACTGACAATTAACAAATGGAAAGAGGTGAGGGAGAGGGAGGAAATCACAATAACCTGGAGATAAATAAATAAATGAAAAAGAGTGCTTGTGAATGGGGCCATTTGGGGTAGAAGAGATCATGAGTATGGATGGAGGACGACCTGAAGTAATGGAGGTAGTGGTAAACAGCTGATTTGAAGCCCTGAAGGGAAGAATGGGACATAACAGACTGAGAACGTTGTTTTCACAGGCAAGAGAAAAAAAGGAACAGATTTGAGGAGGTGAGTAGTGAGGCTGGATCTTGGAGGTTTAACAAGAACTGAGTTACTGGCAGATCGTGTGCGCCCTGCAGAAACCTGGGAGGGACCATGCCAAGAGAGGGCAGAGGGTATAAGACCAAAAAGGAGGTGGTATAATACAGAGGACACCAACCTGCCTGCAATGTGAAAATAACAGA
>CM068959.1:79439013-79453715 GCA_035128595.1 Eptatretus atami | reverse complement strand
AAAAAAAAAGACACAGAGGACACATGAGATAAAATGGTGAAAAACACCTCTTAATGAAAGTTTTGTGACTGCAATATGAGCAAGCACGGCTACCCAGGAGACACTCTGCTTTAAACGAGGAATGAAACAGTTATCGGATCGATCTACGTTGCCAATGCCATCGTATGGATGAGGAAGATAAAAGCACCGAATGGCAATTCAGCGAATTGCAACCTGTGGTTCGTGGGTCTTCTCATGGCTCATCAGTGAATCATCTTGAAAGACGCACATGGAATGAAGCAGGTAGGTGTTGGAAAAGTGTAGTTCAAGTTCATCATTCCTCCTGAAATGTCGGGGGAGATGGAAAAGCATTACACATTTCGAATGTGACATGACTTGTGAAATTCCATTTGAAGTGTCAATATACATTTCATTTGAAGCTATTCTAAATGCAGTTCGTAAACATGGGATATAAAAGTTTCATATAAACGGACAAAAGAGGAATCAAAGGGAAATTGGGTAATCAAAACTTTCATTTTCATATAAAAGTATTCAACCTGAAGATTTCTTAGTCATTCATAGTGTTGTTCAAAACCAACTTTTACTCATCCAGATAAAATACAACTGGGGTATTTACTTGAGTAGTACGTTATTGTGAACTTGAGTAGTACGTTATTTGTTTGCAGCATAACCCCTACTGAATCCAACATCAGCTGTGCTGCATACTCCCCACAGTGTCAGTCAGCCTTTCGGCTTTCGAAGTCTTTTTGGCAATACCAGCCCCACCCTGTCCCTTTTGGAGAATAATTAATCCAGAAAGTCAGAAACGCATCCGCGGAACCATTTTGTTGACAAGTCCAAGAATGATCTCTGATTGGTCAGAGTTGACATGAAACCTGCTATTCTGACGAAGGGTCAGCAGGAAGGGCTGCTTCTCGAAGCACATTGTCCTCATACAAGGAAATACGAGGGTATCTCGAGGCAGGAGACCTGCATTCAGCCCATTATGCCTGTACCACATCTACATTCCCAAACCCCAATCCAATCACACAATCTGGGAACACGTTCTACCTCCACAGCCCCAACCCCATCCATACCACAAACCCAATCCAACCCGACATGCACTTAAGGGGCAGGGGGAAGACAATCATGGGAGGGAGGGAAAGGGTTAACGTCACAGGCAGAAAGGGCATCAACAATCCCAACAAATGAGGATACGGAGGGTGGGGGTGGCAGGACACCACTTCAGAAAGCACAGAGGAGCTTGTACATACATCACATATAGGAGGACAAGGACTTGAGGAAATTTCAGTGTATTTTTACATGAATTGCAAGGATATTTGACGACAGACAAATCAACATAATATATGTGATTTGAACCCGGGGGAAACATCGACATGAGCGATGTGCTCACGCAAGGGTAGCAAACAGGCCACCATGATGGGACGTAAAGCGAGCCGTCTCATCTGCATTAAGGATGTAGACAGTTGTTTGCTGGATACTTCGGGCCAATTCCCAGATTGGGATTGTCTGTTTGCTTTTAATTCCATGTCAATTGCTTTGGAAAGATTCTGTGACACTCCGAGCCAGTGTACGAGCTGCACCTCATTTTGAACACTCGGTTCATGATGTAATGCTGGAGGTTACCCTTGAACCTCACAGAAAAGGTATACAAGCCCTCTGTCGAAGTTTTCAAGCCATGTTACCATTATACAAAACAACAACAACAAACAAAAAAAAAAAAACAGGAGCATGGTACGTGTCCAACGAGATAATCCTGTGAAAGAGAATACATTTATTTGCTTCACGACTGCTTTCTTTGAAGCGGCTTCTCGGAAACACCAACACTAGAAAAAAAAAACCAAACAATGTTGCTGGTGGGCATTGATCTCAGCACAAAAGGATGCAGAATCACAGTAGGACTGACTGTAGGCCACAATGAGGTCGAGTTGACATGACGCAAACTTTCTGTGACATGCTGCAATGAGTGTGTCCCTCAAAAGGCATGAATAAGCTATGAAGAGAGTTCAAAAACTTCGAAAGACGAGGTGTCCCAATAGTCCAAGTGAAACGAGGCATAGCTATACAACCCCCCCCCCCAAAAAAAAATGCATTTACATCTTTTCCTTCTAATTCACCATGCTTGTAGATAGAGAAAATAAAATAAAGCATTGGTGATGGGCGCGTGGCTTGCACAACTGAGAGTATATCTCGTCCGGAGACCTTTTTGAGCTCTCCTCGCATCTCCATGCAATGCGGTGCATCACAAAAACTCATGTCGCACCGAAATCCACCATTGCACAGCATTCCTCATGTCCAACAGAACATTGCGATTCTCTTTAGTTTCATTTCGAGGGATGTGCAACTCACAAATGCAACACGTGACTTGCATCACCTTCGAGATCTTTTGATGTGCATCTTTATGGATTCTGAAGGATATACCTCGAGGTTGTGGAGAAAGATCTCTGTTGCTCTGCGGATGATGGATGATCCAACGCGACTCGACTCCATTTCCAAACACTTAATGACACGCACGAAAGCATCGATCGACATGGTGGACACGGCCCCTGATCTCAGTCCTGATCTAGGCCGTGAGGATGGGAACGCAGCAGCTCATGGAAGCCAGCTTGATTGTATAGATAATTGGAACAACCGAAAACATCAAGCAAAACTTGAGTGTGGAAAGAAAACGGTGTACTCCATGATATTGGTGGTATGTATAAAAAATATAATGTACAGCATATCTTTGGGTGCTATCATGGTATTCAATTATTCTTTTTAGTGAACCATGCGTATTACCGTGTCAATTCATAAGATTTTATACATCAAATTAAAACAAATAAGAGTGGTGTAGTTACTACGCATCGGCAAAAGTGAGGTGTGGCTGACATTTCTTTCAAGCCTTAGCCCTTTATCAGAGCAAAAGAGGATTGGGCCATGGGCAGGGGTGCCAAGACAGGGTGGGTGGAGGGGTAGAGGCAGGCGGGGTAACTACCCCGGGAGCCTGACCTATTACGGGCCCATAATTATTGGTTCGCGGGCGCCAGCAGTGACCACTATTTTCGTGTGTACATGTGGTTGTCTGTTTGTTGGGTCGCCGAAATAGGTGACCCATATGTCAGTAATTCTGTCTGTTTGTTTTGGATGTTTTGTTTATTTTGTCATCCAGCATAATGTAGTAAAGTGGGCGGATTTTGACCAAACTCGGTGTGTAGGTACATCTTATGACCTAGTGCTTTGGTAATTGTGATGGTTGCTAGGACGCTTTGGTTCCCTAGCAACAACCGAAAAACCTTCAAAATCGGTGCCGTTCACCGAAATCAATTCCGAAGCTATTATCCCACGTAGGGTTATGAAATTTGGCACGAATGATCTACAGGTGATGCTCTATCAAATACATTCCGGTTTTTGTGATATATGGAATACTTTACCCGCAGCGCCTCCTACAATTAGGGTATGTGCGAAACTGGCGAAAATTGAAGGCCCCTAGCGACCAGGTGAGTGCATCGATATGAATGAAACTTTGCAGGTTCATAGTACTCAATGAGTACTACAACTTTGCCTCAGGACATATTGACCGATTTCCTCTTAGGTCAGGGGTCAAAGGTCAATTAGTGCAAAAATCGATAATATGCGAGAGCTGGAGTGTGCCTCCGCGCCAAATGCTACTCCTCCTAGGGTTATGGTCGGATGGTCATGAAAATTCACACTAATCGTCTGGAATACATTGTGCACCAAACAATCGAGCCGGATTTTCGATTTATATCTTTGTTCACCCAGCACCCCCCTCGAACTTTGGGGATTTCTGATTTCAAACCGCATTTTCGGTACTTTTCATATCAAATGGATACCGAGTAGTTATCAGTAGATGGAACTGGATGAGAATTTGACATGCATAATCTTAAGGTGATTCCCTATCCGCTATATGACATCCATTTTGCTATATATCTTATAGTCCATGCTCGGCGACCCATCGCCACCTACCGGCTTGTCTGTCTGTCTGTTTGTGACTCTCTCCAGAGCATAGCTCCGTGACGTTTGATGCGATCCTGATGAAACTTGGACACAATAGTCCGTTTGCCACCCGTATATGTTCTGTACTCAACCTTGTTGTAATGAGAAGTGTGTTGTTTTGATGGTTTCGTACTCACATGGGTCTATAGAGAAAATTTGGCTTGGTTGCCGAAGCGGCAACCTTGGGGACTCCGCTAATTTGCATAAATCCAAGATGGCCACACGGACGGGGTAAATATAACTTTTCAACCAATGAACTGATACAATCACGTGTGATACTACCTCTTTTCTGTATAATTTTGACACTAGGAATCGATTTCTGAGGTTCAATATTTGTGATTTGGGTTCAATTCAGGGTCAAAGGTGAAGTTCAAGGTCTTTTTTCGCCGAACAAATGAAATAAATATAATAATATGACATTTCAGAGCGATGGTGGTCAAGCTTTTATTCAGTAACGTCGATCACTCCCATTCATCATCAGAGCCGAATGCAAGATCAAGATGTTCAGTTTCCTCGTCATCTTCCACATCTGCTTCTCTCTTCCTCTTCCATTTCATCTTGGTCTTCGTCTCCTGTCTTGAAACGGGTTGAAGCAGGCGTCACGCCAACACAAGCGCAATACAACAGTGCATGATATCTTTCATGGTGACAGCTGCAACGTTCAGTGCCGCACGCCTTCACCGCCACCTTACAGACCGCACCGTACTACATCCATGAGATCTTGGGGTCCTGGGGGCTGATCGGAGGTTGCTGGTACTGGGGTGCCATCTTTTTATTTCCCACCCATACTTCGTGATGTCAAGTTCAGGTGGAGCCTGCTGGTCAGCAGATTTTGCAAGTATGGTCTGCATCCCTGGCTTAGCCGGCGGGCCATACTCCAGCATACCTGCGGGATGAGGTTGCTGGAATTCATGTGAGACGACATGGGTAGTGCGTCGACCATTGGGTGTGAATACCTGGAGATCGAAGTTGTCAAACAACGCGAAGATGGCGCCGATGGTTCTACACAACCCCATGAACTGGTGGAGAACCTGTGCATTGTCACCTATAGACGAGCGGATCCATTTTCGGAATCTCAGGGCCTCATCGTACGAGGTCGTGAAGCCATGTTCATGAAGGGGTTTGAGAAGTTCGGAACTGCCGTGCCAGGCAACAAGTTTGACCGGCCAGTCCTAATGTTGTCTGATTTCTGGTTCCTGTAACAGTGGAGTCTGAATTGACATGGCTCAGGCTCAGAAGATTTCTTGGTCACTTTACCACCGGAGACCAGCGAGTCCGAACACAAACTTCAACAAACTTGGCTGGTCGCCTTGATTGTGTTGGCCTGTGTAAACCTCTGATAGGTCATAATTGGCACTGCTGTACTTGACCGACCATGCCTCATGCTTGATCGCCTCACCACGGAAGCAATGCTCCTCTCATCCGTATCATCTACCTATAACTATCTTGAGACTTTTTAGCAACGGACTCACAAAACACAACAATGGCAGCACAGCCTACCACCCGAAAAACGAATAACATCCTTACTCATGCAGTCAGTCAACTTGCTTAACATGTCACGTCGAGCGAGCTTGCCACCTCGATCCGAGTACAGGGAATGCAGTTCAACACTATTCCATATTCTGGACCTGTCTCGGTTCATGTACTCAATGACTTCCTTCAGAGCATTTTCATCTGCACTACCAGTTGGCAAATCGGCATATGTGGGGACTTTCTGAAACTGTACAGCAGCGGACGTGGTACTTGCACTCAGCAGAAGGTAGATCAGAAACAAAAGCAAGGTGCAACTTGACCCTTCTCGCGACATCATCATTACGCTGCTCAGCAACATCAAGGAGCATATCTTTCATAGTTGGGAGTGGGTTACGTTCTGTGTCAAAATGTTCTTTGGTCATACCTCTATGAACGCGGTCCCATCTTTCTGGTGTCTATCATCAATGGGTAAACATTCCTCACTACAGAACATACAATCACGTTTGTACTCAAACACACCTTTGTCAGCGACCTTGTATGAGACCTTGTAGTTGTCCTACTACCCTCATTTCAGCCTTTCTTTTCTGTGACTTTCTCACTCTCTCAATTTTCTCTTTTGATGTATAAGTACAGTAGCAACCTTTGGGCAGGCGATGCTTGCGCATCTCCACCAACATCAATAATGTTCTGTGCTTAGCCTGCAGGTCCCATCCCACGGGATTTGGCGCACGAGATGAGCTTTCTGATCCCGATCTCAGTGAATTTCGTTTCTTCTCCGTGACACACGGGAGAAGACACTTGAGTCAGCCATCATACGTTCTCTGAAAAGAAGAAGAGGTGAGGTTAGAATCAATGGGATCGTTCATCAACTATCGAGTCGGAGTGATCTGCAGTTGATGCAGGGTCAAAAAGTTTTAAACCCCTCAATAGTCCAAAAATGACATTGAACTTGACCTTTGACCCTGAATTTGACCCCGAAACCACACAACTGACCTCAGAAATCGATTCCTCACCTCAAAATTATACGGAAAAAATGTATCACACGTGATTGTAGATTGATTGGTTGAAAAGTTATTTTCCGCCTCCGTCCGCGGCGGCCATCTTGGATTTATACAAATTATCGGAGTTCCCCAAGGTTGCCACTGTGGCAACCAAGCTAAATTTTTTCTATAGACCCATGCAAGTACGAAACAATCAAAAAACAATACACTTCTCGCAACAACAAGGTATCTACTTGGCAACTGGACTACAAGCTCGATATCATGGTCTAGTTGTGTCTTTTTGTATGAGGGGCGTCCCACGCCCCTTGTGGGTGGAACTACGCCCAGTTGAACTTTTTATTTTATTTTAGTTATTTTCTCGCAATTTTCCTAGAAGCTGTGCGTAATGTCATAAGTACAACATATAAAAATCCGATTTGATTTGGTCATTTTTGACGGAAGAGATAGGTTTTTACGGTAGGCGCTTCCTCAAAGCTCCACTAACTCAATTGTACCAATCGTGGCATTGTTCAATGATGCCGCGAACCATCGTCGCCTCCCGGCTTGTTCTTCAATTTTCTATTTATATAACTAGTACGTGCCGCGTAAAAAAAAAAAAAATAATAATAATAATAATAAATAAATAAACCACACAGCCGTTCTCGCTCTCACGTGCCCGACGTGCGTGACCCGGAAGTTCGATATTATCGCAGTTACGATTATTCGCAATTTATTTTTAATACCCAATTATTCAATTAGCGCCAAGGTATTTTACCTTTTCGCAATGTCGTGGCAAGGAAAAACAAAAAGAGAAGAGGAGAAAAAATTTTCCTGGTTCGGAGCATACCAGCACTCTGATGTTCCCGAAATTTAAACACCGTCTCATATGAAAACGATATAACTTGGGCCATTGTGTTTATCTATAAATGCGCATAAAAATCGAGAAATTATTAGAATACACCATGTCATCACTCTCCGGAAGCCCGTACGTTGTAACCCGTAATGGGGAACGCGGCTGAGGTTCCCTTCCCCATCGGCCACGCCCACGCAACAACGTGTCTTGCCATTGTTTGGTAAATAAATGGCCATAACTTGGGAACCACTTGTCCGATTAATATCAAACCTTGAAAAGGCACATCCTCAGTCGCGCCAGCAACATACCTGGCAAGTTTCAATTAGATCGGACCAGAGGTTGTCGAGAAACTGCGGTCACACACACAACACACACACACACACACACACACACAAGACACACACACACACAGACACACAGACACACAGAGATTGCTGGAATTATAGATAGATGATTGTTTGTGATGATGAAACACCGGGGGCAGCTATATTTGGTGTCTCCCTCCAACCCACCCATTAATTCCACGGCATGCCATTGCCATGGACACCCTCCCTCATAAAATAAATTACTGTTCAGTCTGAACAATTTACCGTACATAATCACAACCGCCGTAATGACGTAATGACGTAAATGAACGGACGAGTGTTGGCCCCACCCCATCAGGATGAATTGTGTTAAACGAATCTGCATGTAGGAATAAGTGAATAAGACCACCATTTCCAGTGGAAGAATAGCAGTTTCTGACAGAAAAAATACGGAAACCTCTGTATAGGTTTAAAAAATTTTTTGTAGGGGGTCATTCTGACTCTCAACGGCCCTGGGTGCGAGCCAACCCTTCTGGAAGCAGATTTATAATTACAACTATCTGCAATCTACACTTCTGAGGTAAATGTGTGAAAATTATACTTTGAAAATTTTCGATGTACGCTCAAAATGTGTGATCTATCAAATAGTCATGTAACATGTGGTAAAGTTTCAATTTCCTCTGGTGAATTGTTTTCGATGTACACTCTTATGCACACACACACACACGCACACACACACACACACGCACACGCACGCACACACGCACACGCACACGCACACACACACAGACACGTACGTACACCGATTGCTTAACCCCGCTTTTTACTTCACGTGCGGGTTAATTAGAGGATCCGAATCTTTACCAAAATCTAATCAATTCGTCCTTGCAACATACCCAACCAATCGACAAAGTTTCTGTGGAATCCATCCATAACCTTTTGAGATATCCTGCTCACAGACAGACTGGGGTGAAAACATAACCTTCGTCCACCTTCGGTGGCAGAGGAAATAATCACAGTCAAGACGCAGCTCATTAAGGGCAGACAAAGCAATTCGGTATGGTGAGATCCAGAAGAAGAAGAAGATGATGAATCCTGCATAATTTCCTTGATGAACAGTTTGGGATTATTCTTCATTAAAATTGTTTTGCAATAATACTTTTGGAACAAAATCTTCAATAACGACAAGTCTGAGATTGACGATGGTTCACGAGCGGTATTTGACGATGTGGATTGTTCAGAAGTCAAGGATGAGACAATGTGATAATTTTTGACCAAGTTATAAAAATGATCAACATGATGTGGTAGAGTGACGGGTTATTAGCTGCAAAATGTCGAAAACCCGGTTTCGTTCAACAACTTTCAAAATTTGACCTTTGCATAACCTTTAAAGGTCACAAAACAATGTTGTGGACATTAAAATAAGGAAACAGGATACGTGCTATAGCTTATTGGAGTTAGTGCGTCGAAGAAGGTCGAAAACCCGGTTCGATTCCCACAACTTTGAAAATTTTACCTTTGTGGCCTTTAAAGTCAAAGGTCAAGGATTATGACCTTTGTGCAAAACTTCCTCTGGAACATTCCAGGAACAATATAACGTCATATAGGCTATATGGCATTTCGCACTCCTCGGATTATCCATACTTTCATGAAATCAGTTAAAAACAAACTTGAAGGGGGCGCCGCGGCAAGGTGTTCGAGATAGAGCAAAATGGTTTTGAGACTTTAGGTGGGGAATGACCTCAAGATTATGCATAAAAAATATTGTCATCCGAGCTCTCAAAGTTTGGCGGTCGTATGATTTTTATGTCGAAATTCGCAATTTTCTAAGTTTTTGACCTTGTGACCTTGACCTTGGGACGAAAATGAAAAATCGGACAACGACAGTTTAGATAATTCATTTTGCTATTCAAATACCGAAGAACCCATTCATTCAGTCATTCCTAGGAGAAGATAGATTTTTAATCCGACTACCCCTAAAAATGGCTTTTTGGCATGGCTCTGCCCACAATGGGTGTAGCACGCTCTCATCCAGGAAAACACAACTAGACATCGATATCGAACACATAACCAAGTTTCATCAAGACGGATCAAAGTCCACGAGTTATGCTCTGGACCAGTGTTTCTCAACCGGGGTTCCCCGGAACCCTAGGGTTCCGCAAGAGGTCGCTAGGGGTTCCGCGAGAAACATATAAATAGGCTAATGTATTTTTGAGTAGTTATTGTTTGATTTAATATTCGTAATTTTACTATACACGTACGGCATATTGTTGGAAACTCCTTGGTTATATAATAGACTAAATAGAGGCTTCAACCTCTTATATTATTTACAATTATAACAACCATAGGGAATGTATTTAACGATGTCTATATGGCGCCAGTGTGAAACCGCCCTCACTGGTTAGTGGACGTCCTGTACGCGGCGGATTCGTGTATCATTGAGTGACTGACTCAAGTACGGGACGCATGCACGGTGTCCATCTATCTTCTCTGTGCTTCCTAGCGCGAAGTCTCTCTCTCTCTCTCTCTTCTCTCTCTCTCTCTCTCTCTCTTCTCTCTCTCTCTCTCTCTCTCTCTCTCTCTCTTAGGTTAGTTTCTTCTGTTTACCTTTATTGCTTCAGCTTTATTTGTTTAAGTTTTGTTTATCAAGTTACATGAGGTGTGTCTTTTTAATTGTCAGACAGACTCAGGGTTGACAAACACTTTCAAAAATGACGTTTTTTAATTGACCAAGCAGCACAACCCAATTACAAAGCAAGCAGATTGGCCCAATTCAATCAGATTTTTAGTGGTTTGAAACATGTGTTCGAACAGTGAATCGCAGAAACTTGCGAGAAACGACCTCGTGACGTCATCAATGTAAACAAAACAAGAGTAATAGGAGGTACGATGCAGCTGCGATAGCGCATAAGTCTAATATTTTTTTATTATTTATATTTGAATCTGTTGTTGGTTGTTTTTTCATTGCCAATAAATTTGACAAAAAGGGGGTCATTTTTTCCTTAAACCAGGTATCCAAAAAAATATATTATATTTACCACGTGAACTACGATAAAAATATAAAAGAGCTAGATATTAATAATGGTATATAATAATTTTTATGCAGGGGTTCCCTGAGACATGAAAACTATTTCAAGGGTTCCACAAGGGTAAAAAGGTTGAGAAACGCTGTTCTGGACAGACAGACACACAGACAGACAGACAGACACACAGACACACAGACATAACGAATATAGTGGTCACTCTGGCTGGCGCTCGTGAACCAATAAATTACACAACAAAAACGATACACACAAACTCTTCTAGAGTGATAATAAATGCCATCAAGTTACTGCAGCACGTGACTATCTTGACTCGAACCTCCCCAGCCTCGCTCTAACCTTTTACATTGACCCACTCAGTTCTGCCCATGACTACCACAGCCCATGGCAACCTCAATCCATTATACCCGTCACCATGTTGGCCCACACACCTTCTTTGAAGCAACATATTTGATGGTTGAGTGTTTTGCCACTGTTCGTGCCAGTTCTATCTTTTGAATGGATGCAAAACGTATCCAGCCAGGATCGCCGTGGGCAGAAGTGACAGGCAAACGGTAACAAAACTTGTATATATGAGGAATAACCTTCACATCCTTGCAATACAAAAAACATGTAAAACAGAGTGGTACAAATAACAGCACAAAGCCATTTCATATGAACAAAGCTCACAAATGTCATCCCTGTAGATTGAAAATGGATGATGCATATGAAGAACACATCGAGCCACAAGCAAGTGAAGAATGAGTCATTTTGAGGTACAAACACAAACAGCTGCTGGTCTGAAAATTGCATAAATGAACACGTGATTCACCCAACACTAATAATGTGTCAATGCTAGCTGGTGTCTGATTGGTTCAACCACCCTTTCATGGCATCATGGACATGTATATATGTGGGAGTAAATAAAAAACCCATAGTTATATCGTGTGTGTGCGTGCGTGTGTGCGTGCGTGCGTGTGTGTGTGTGTGTGGTTTGACCATGAGAGATACTGCCATTGTTTTGGATCGTTTGTGTGGTCGGGGATGTTGTTGGCATAAATTATCCACCGTTTTTTGATTGAATCCCTTGTTTTGGAAACTGTAATTTATTTCACATTCATTAAGGTTTAATGAGTGATTTATAATAGTAGGGGAGAGGGGGGTAAGTTGAGTTACTTTATGGTGATGTTGATCTCGAATACAATGTATTGCATAGTCAAAGATGACATTTGTCTTGTTTTCCACAACAAGTACAAGTGCACAGTTTGTGGGCCATAATCAGTCATGCAGGATCAACACCAGTGTCTTAATGAAGCAATTAAAAACAAGGAAAAAAGACATAAAATGTCATAGCCCCCATTGTTTTATTAATTTTGCTGTACAGAGTTCAAGGGCTAGCCCATATTTATTAATATGTTAAAGAGTTAAAGGTTACTCTCACCCCCTCTGGAGCATCCTTCTCAACCACTGGATTGAGAGAAGACTGACAAAGTCCTTCATAAAGTTCAGCACGGCTCTCATTGCCAAAAAGTCCAGTATTTGGCATTTCACTTTCGTCATGCAATTCATCCATCTGTTTCTCCTCAATACCCCTTGCTGATGAATCTGTTGGACTGACATCTGGAAAGGATTCCTGGGGTACATCAGCAACTGCAAGTTCATCCAATGAAAAATGCTGAGCATCATCTTCATCACTAAAATCATTGACATTCAAATCAAGTGGGGACATTTTCTCTTCAAAGCTTCCACTTGACTCACTTTGATTTGATTCAAGATGAGCCTCTTGCTCAACTAACAGGAAGTTACAGTTGCTGCAACTCTCTTCATCAACACATCTTTCTTGGGATTGTTCCAATATTGGCTCAACAAAATAAACTTCAAGATTTGCCTTCTTGTAAGTGCCAAGTTCAGGAAGATCACTTTCCTCACCCAGCACCTTTGCAACTGTAATGTCATTTTTCTTCACAGTATCCAATGTGCCATTCCCTCCTGTACAAAAATAAAAAAACATTTCTGTAGATCCACTCTCAACTACAGCTGTACCATCTGCATTATAACAGCGAGAAGCATTAGACTCGTCATAACCTTCTGCCTTGGCATCACTTCCACAAGGTTCATAAACAGTGAGTAATTGGCCCTCACAACTATGATCCAGATCTGAACTCTGGGATTGGTACTGCAAATTCTTTTCAAAAACATAACTTTCCCACTTGTCCATTTGACACGCATCCTGCTCTTTCTCTTGAGGTCCATCTGTGACTGTTAAACTGCCCAGCACTTTTTCACATTGAGCAATTCTCTCTCCAGAGTTTACATCAGCAAGCTCACTTTCGAATGTTTCAAGATCAGCCACTTGTTTTGTACTTGGCATGTCAATATTATTGTCACTCTCCTCTAATACATGTTCTGCAAATGATTCAAACATTGGTTCAGCCAAATCTGCTCGACCCTTTTGTGTGGTTGGCTGCTGGAATGAGCACTGCATCATACTGTCTGCAAGCCGCCATGCCGGACTATTTGAGCTTGTGTGAATCGCAGCATCCTCGTCTCGCAGACTCTGTTGGACTCGCAACCTCTCCCACCCCGTGTTCAGCCGCTCCTGTGGTATCTCATCCATCCTTTCTCCAGTCAATTGTTGCCCACACAACAATTCACAAGCCTTTATTAACCTTTATTATTCACAAGCCTTTATTAACTAACACCCGCTCTTGTTCTGTTACACTGGTTTCCAACTCTTTAACCTACTCAGCCAAACCACCACCTTGGCGCTCACAAAATCCCAATTCCTCGACCTGTTGTTGCATTCTGGTAATCACACAAGCATGATAGCCCTCCAGGTCCTCAGTTACTTTGTCAATTCTTATATTTATTGACCCAATTTTTCCTTCCAACTTTTCCTCCATTCGGACAGCCTGGGTTTTACCCTCTTCTATTTACAATGCCATTTTTTACTGTTTTATATCAAATCCGGTCTCCAATTTCGTCTCCATTGCCCCCATTTCACTCCTTTGTTCATCAAATTCACCCTCCATTCCACCAATTTGTCCCCTCAGTTCAATCGCCTGTCCATTCATTTATTCACTCGTTCATTTATTTCCTTATTCACTCATTCCCTTCCTTCGTCCTCACTGTCTTCCCGCCGAAACATCTTTTTGTGCACGTCCACAATTTCCCACGTGCGTTTAATCAAACAAAAAAAGAAAATATTTCCCTTAAAATGTTTTTCTTTTGTTCATCAATTTTATTTTCCATTCTATAAATTTGTCTCTTCGATTCACTCGTTTGTTTATTCATTTGTTCAATCATTCCCTTCAATTCACTCATTTGTTCACGCATCAATTGTTCCAACATGACCTGGAGAGCCATCATATCCACTCCCCACGTCCCATTCCCCACCATTGTGGAGTAGGGGGGACTGACGCTCGGGACGGGGCAAGATTCTATCCTATCGTCCTCAAACAACTCTTACCCTGGCTCGCTTCCTTCGTCCTCACTGTCTTCCCGCCGAAACATCATCTTGTGCACGTCCACAATTTCCCAGGTGCGTTTAATCAAATCAAAAAAAGAAAATACTTCCCTTAAATTTCCAAGCATTCTTTTCTCCGGACACCAGTTAATTATAAAATTTGTACCTCGATCACAACAACCCCCTCTCCCTCGACGGCAGAGAGGTGATCACTTAAATATTTAGATTCCCATTTATTTATTTTTTAAAGCTTTGCTCACTCCAACACCATCTGTACGGTGGGGTGGGGGGGGGGGGGGTTCAAAAAATCCCACTCCTGATCAACAAATGTCGTGTTCAGGCCGATTAACACCGACCCAGATGGATAGCCAAACGTTTTCACTGGAGGTAGCAACTGAGATCTTTGGAAATTATTGCACGCGTGGGACGGGAAACAGCGCAAGCGCTCACCAGAATGGAAAGTCATGGGTTTATTCTTGAACCCACGACTAAACGAACACAAGTAAAATGAACAAATAACGGTTTAATTAACATAAATCAAAGATTTATAATGAAATTACTCGAGGGTGAAAATGAAACGTGAGGTAAAACTAAATCCTAATTTGAGACGTC
>CM068959.1:79407335-79436725 GCA_035128595.1 Eptatretus atami | reverse complement strand
GGATTAGGTTGAGAGGGCTGTTCACACGTCATCATTCACATCAAGATAGGAAGCATTAAAGACAGAACACAGTGAGTTCCTGTTAGGAGGAGGATATTAGTTATGAGGTCTAACTGAGCTGTTGTAAGCACATGCTGTCTTTTCAAATTTGTGCCTCCAATCATTTGCAGCAGTCACTTTTGTTTGTGTTAGAAAGTGGTGACAGTGCAGTAATGAATGTATCATGGTCATGACAAAATGCTGGTGGATACAGAGAGATTCAATCATTTATCCCAAAAACTTTCAAGCTCGAGATCTTCAAGAACATCTGTTAAAACCATTCAGAACTTGCCTTGTGCTGACATGATAGCTCAGAGGTAATCTAGTTATCTTTTGTCATCTAGTCTGGGTTAGATTTCAGACCCAACTTTAAATAATTGTGACCCTGCTGGTTTGCAGCCAGGATGTTGCATCGATGAGTGTATTGTCCTTTACAGGAATGTCAGTCCAGGTGTTCAGTTTGCTAGCATTCACCTACAGAATTTTAACTGTCCCACGATGCCTCTCAAAAAGGGTAACCCATGTGTGCAAGTAACCAAGGAGAACTCCAAATTCCTGGCCACGTTTACAGGGACACTGAATCAGTGGCACTCATCATCCTCATCCTCAGCTTCAGTAATGACTCAACAGTCCAAATTCATTATCAATTCCTGGACCAAGATGCATTTGCTCGACGAAGGATTGCATAGTGTGTCCAAAAGTTCCAAATTCAAATCACAATGAATATCGTAGTGAAATTGGATACAATGATGCGGATTGCTGCATGTGAAAGACCATTTCTTGACGTTTCATCAAGATTTGTCAAAATTATCATACGTATCCGAATGGACATGTGGGAATTACGTTTGAATGACTCATGAACGTGTTCAACATTCTCAACACCACTTGTGCTTTTCTGGCCTCTCCCCTTCCTCTGCAGGATGCTTCCAGTCTTCATAAATGTTTTGTTCCATTCATGAATTGTTTTTCTCGATGGTGGCTGCCTTCCATAAATCGTCCTGAAGTTTCATGGAACCTGTGTAGCTAATTTTGATCGATATAAACCAGGCAACACACTGAACTTTTTCTTGTGGAGATGCCATGTGCAGTAAATGTGACGTCACATATCGTCACATAGGAGATACCTCTCAACTAAAACAAAAAAAAATCAAAGAAACTTCTGAGAAATGCTCTTTCTCATGAAGCAAACCACCTTATATCTCATTTCATTAATTTTCTGAATTATGGTTTGAATTTGGAACGGTAATTTGTGGACATCCTGTATTATAGTCACAGACGATATTCATCTTATAATAATTGTGTGACAAACCCACCTACCCCATAAGAAAAATATGAGCTATCTTACAAGGAACTTCAACACAGAAGGAAGCCATTCAGCCTATCCAAGACTGTGCAATGGTTACCAACCTATGGTTTCTTGTCTGTATTCTATCCTTTGAATGCTGAGCATCAAGGAAGGAAGCAGCACGTACCATTTTTAAAGTCTTTGGTGTGACCCGGCTAAGGACGGGTTCCAACCACCGACATCCCAGACTCAAAGCATGAATGCTCTAACCATTAAGCCACCGAGTCTGGTTTTACAGTACTCATAGCTAAATTGACTGTGCAGTTGAGTGTGTGACCTATGCACTGCCATGGTTGGCCTTGTATTATGCACTTTCAAGTGCTGCTTTTGTTTAACAGGAAAGTTTTACTCTGAACCAATTATTGATGTCTATGGTCGTTTTCCAACAGTCAAAGTGCAATGTTTGGGAGGCCGAATGTTTAGAGTTCCTTTTAACTGATTTCTCTGCAACAAAACTTTCAATAACCTTAATGTTCATCTCCCACAGTAAGGATGAAGCACAAGGCCTGTTGCTCTCACACAGCAGGTGGATCAATGGCCTGTGTTTTTTGATCGCCTCTTTCAGTTTAGCTCCCTCTGCTCTCTCAGCCCTCTAACCTTCTCCAAGTACTCAAGGATGCACATGTTCTTCCAGTAACCTCATTCTGATTAAGCTCTCCAAAAACAGGCATCTGCCCACCACCAAAATTTTGTTCCTCTTTTCTCCTATTTGTGAAATTGTCTTCTGGGAATGGTCTGATGCTTTTTTCATTGTCGGACTTCAGTGAAGCAGCACACCGCCATCTCATGTCATCCCAATCTCATTATTTTCTACCCCATTAATCTTACACATCAAAACCCTCTTACCACTGTGTTTCCTCACATCCTCTCTCTCTCTCTCTCTCTCTCTCTCTCTCTCTCTCTCTCTCTCTCTCTCTCTCTCTCTCTCTCTCTCTCTCCTTTTCCTGTTTGCTCTTTCCCTTGCTTGTTGTATCCAACTTTTGTTCTTTCTCTTGCTTGTTATGTCCAACTGTAGCCCCACTATCAGCATGTTGCTTACTCTTCAATGAGCCAATATTTTTTAGACAAGATACCCAAAATATAGTCACACCATATAATAACGGTTAAGTATATTAAGGTTGTTTGCAGACTCAATACATCATCAACACCCATTACATCGTCATTGTATAGAATCGTGATGAATGAGGTTGTTTGCAGATAGCTAGTCAAATGTAAGAGACAAAAAACAAAAAAAGAAAGCGATAACTACTTATTATTCCACAAGCTCCAAAAAAATTACAAGTTTATTATCAAATAGTTAATGGAAGTTAAATTTTCATCAAGTGACATGAAACAAGAAACCACTCTGAAACAGCCTTGGTTGATTTGTCCAGGTAATTAGCTAAACCATCAAACCTTGTTTCATATAAATGTCACCCTCCCACCCCAAACACAGTCAGGGTCAAATTCTTCAAAATTGCATCCAGTTTCATATTATATAGTAAATGTAACTTGGCCTTTTTTAGATTTCATATCTCTTGAGGGCTGAACTTATTTCATTGTAAAAATGGTGTTCAAAAAGTTGTACGAACGAGGTTCTCACAATCGTCCTTAATAAACTAACGTTTGTTTTCTTTCAATAATTAAATATTTATACTCTCTATATTTTATCTTTAAAATATTTTCTTTCTAATTACGTATTGGAAATTATAAATGGAATGTCTTGGACTCTCCTGGAAGGTTGGCCCCACCCTTTGGTAGGCTCAGAGAATCTCGATGGCCACCACAAGACACCAAACAGCATGACCTCACGGCTGGTGAGGAGATGGACGAGGAATTGGCGATAACTCACATACTCATCATCAAATAACACCGTGGCTTTTCTTAACATCCACCAGCAATCAATGCTACACACAGGTTCACAGCTTAACATCAACCTGAGGGACAGTGTACCCATTAACACATTGCCATAATGACATGGTCAATAAACAAATGTGGACTAAACTGCTCGGAGGTAAGTGCACTACCTATGCACCATTTAACTCAACTCGTTGGTGTAATGGTTGGAGCATCTGCTCTGAGTCTGGGAGGTTTGCGGTTCAAACCCCAGCCGGGTCTTAGCAAAGATTTTTAAGATGGTACGTGCTGCTTCATTGCTTGACGCTCAGCATAAACAAAGGGTAGAACATAGACAAATAACTATAGGTTGGCAACCATTGCACAAGCTTGATGGGTCTGATGGTCTTCTCCTGCATGTTGAAGTTCCTTGTAAGGAACTCTTATTAGAGCACAATCCTATTATTTATTTTACCATCAATAATTCTGTCACCACCATCTTTCATTAACTTTGAACAGAATATTTATGCTTTATTAATCCCAACAAACAATAGCCTGTCAGCAGGGAAAAGATGTTTACTAGGTTCTGGTTTCAGTGAATGACAAAGGAAGTTTCCCAGATATTGTGTGACATATAGCTGCAAAATGTGTGGTCAGAGAGAGCCATCTTATGGCAAAAGCAGATTCAGTATAAAATACAATAATTGCACAATGAAACTGGAGATTGACATTACTAAGCTACAAAACTACTCACGGCAAAATATACCTGTGTTCAAAAGCAAAATGAACACATGATGCAATCATGTCGACAAGTGATGATTAAACAAACCCAAACTCTACTTCTTCCCTTACACAACCTTATATATGTTCCACACCTCCTGACTTCAATGGCTCAACCTACCTGCAACAGGTGCTCACGTGGGTGTTCACTGCTTTTAGTTTGCCAGCTACCCTGACTAAAGTGTGTGAGAGAAACTTTTGATGGCATTTGTGTTAAAAGCAGTCACCCGTGTTAAATCTACCCTATGTGTGAGGACGATTAAGATGCGTCCCTCCATCTCTGTGGCCAAATTTTAATCGTGACATTTAAAAATCATGTCCCAGGTCGTAAAGGTCACATACGGTCAAATAAGCAATATATTGGATATTGTTGTAGCACAGAATTGGAGACTATGTGATACAAACAATCTAGAGGTTCTAAATAGATTAGATATCGCGTCAGAGACAGATTTTCATGAGAAAGTAGTAAAACGATGCAAGGCATGCTGGAGTACTTTCATCTTAGAGAGTTAGATATCCAGACTTAGGAAGCGACTTGAATCACGTGCCTGAGTGGGACTTCATTGGACATCAAATCTGTCTAAATACTGTACATAGTTTAAACCTCCAACCAATTGGAAAGTGTCAGAAGACCATCAATGGGAAGGTTTACATATTAACTACAATGCATAAGTCAGAAGAAGTGAGTGAGATGGTCAAGAATGATTTGGCGATGACAGTAAAAGGCTACGCAGTGTCCGTGATCTTGTTGCAGTCGAGGGTTGTTATCATCTACTAGGTTGGATAGCATTTGGAAGACGAAATAAGCAGAAGGAAATAGTATCAACAACAGGGATCGAGAAGAATGAGTGTATGGACATCTTCTGTGCAGACTTAATTGCAAGGTTGTCATTTCATTGCAAGGTTGTCACAATTTCAAGGTTGCCTTGTGGTCATATGTATGTGAAGTTCTATGGAGATGTTCATAAATGCTTTACAACAGAGGGGAAACTATGTCCTGTTTATATATGTTTCTCCATTTGCTGTTTGGGGACATGGCTATAATGGATGAAATTCTTGAAGACTATGATGATGTGGAATCGAAAGTGTTCAACATTGCTCAGGTCATTGTATGTGCTGTGTTTAGTAGTCACAAAACGACTCCAAAGCTTTTAGGACTGGGTCTTGTTCTTCACTGGGAGAGATGTTTCGTGCAGCACGCCAGAGTACTGGTGTTGATATTTTTCGGAGAATTGACGACAACAGCCCAAAACATCGATAAGTTTGAAAGAGCATGACCACATGTATATCCCAGCCAACTCTGTGAATGGGCATATGATTCACTATTAATTTGACAACATTGACTGTAAAGGTCGAAAGTGAGAATGTCACCGACCAACATCTTAATCCTTATCCCCTTTTGATATTTAGCATGGGTTTTGATTTCTAGTTGATTTAGCATGGGTGACCGATTTTAACAAGAAAGCCATTAAAACCTTTTCTTCGTGATGTGTCTTACGCATTATTCCACTTATTGATTTTATTGTGGGTTAATTTTTCCCACCCATTATCTGAGGGTTTGCTGGGTAAAATCTAGCTCTGTCAAGCTGAAATCACCCCGGAAGGTGTCTCTGTGTGGAGAAATTCAACTGGAAGTGTGCTGCTTTTACATTGATAACAGATAACGTCAGTCATAACAACATCAAAAAAAAAACCCTGGCAGGAGAAGGCCTTTGGGTCCACCATGCCTGTATCACCAACAATACTTGATCGAGACACAAAATCATTGCTTTTATTCAGTGAAATACATGAACAACCGTTTGTCATGCACAGTATTTTCATGTATGTACGAAACTCACCAAAATATGAAAATAGTGATAAGGAAATTACCAAAATTTGGTCTCACCATGGTCATGATTATTGCAATCACATGATGTCTCCTTCCTTTGGGAGGATGCTTAACATCTGGTGCACGTTGCCCGCATGGTCCCAGATGAAGACCACTCAGTGGTCAAAAACTGTGGACCGGAGCCGTTGGATTAATAACACTAAAAGTTTAAATCTGTAATTTGTGAAACTCAAGGGTTGATCAGCAAACCCGTAGCTTAGAAAAATATTATGTAAAAAGTGACAGTTTTAAATATGGTCAGTCATTGCCTTTTTGTCAGGCTATAGACTTGGTGATTATCCTTCATACAGATACCTGCTGACCAATCGACTCTCCATACTTTAGTCACATTCTCATTCGCCAAACCATATATTTGTGTTCTATATAGCTCTGCATGTCTGTTCTATCCCCCGTGATAATATATATAATACTGTATATATATATATACTGTATTATATACTGTATATATACTGTTATTGTATATATATATATATATTATTATAGACAAGCCGGTAGGCGGCCATGGGTCGCCGAGCATCTGATGACCTTTGACCCCTGATTCTGAGTTATCTGATACTTAAGTAATTACGAAATTGCAATCGAATCGGTTAACCCGTGTATGGACAAGGGGGTTTTGAATGGTCATTTTGCCCGAACAATGCACTCATTGACCTTTAACCCCTGACTTAGCCGAGATAGGTCAATAGGTCAATCAGCTGAAGCAAAGTTGTAGTACCCATTGAGTACTCTGTACCTATGAACTTTCATTCGTATCGGTTAACCCGTGTAGGAGCAAGGGGGATTTGAATGGTCATTTTGCCCCAAAAATGCACTCATTGACCTTTGACCCCTGACCTAGCCGAGATAGGTCAATATGTCCTGAAGCAAAGTTGTAGTACTCATTGAGTACTATGTACTATGAACTTTCATTCGTATTGCTAATCCGTGTAGGAGCAAGGTGCCTTGAATGGTAATTTTGCCCAAAAAATGCACTTATTGACCTTTGACCCTGACCTACTCGAGATAGGTCATTATGCAAATGAGCAAAGTTGTAGTACTCATTACGGTCTATAAGCATGTAAAGATTCATTCGATTCGGTTCAACCGTCTTGGAGCTAGTGTACTTTGAATTTTCAGCGGGAATGCTCAATGGCCCTCGGACACCCAAGTTGAGAGGGTTACCATTTGGAAACTATAAGATATAGAAAAAAATGGATGTCATATAGCGGATAGAGAATCACCTTAGATTATGCCTACCAAATCTCATCGAGTTCCATCTACTGATAACTACTCGGTATCAATTTGAATGAAAAGTAACAAAAATGCGGTTTGATATCGGAAATCCCCAAAGTTCGAGGGGGTGCTGTGGGTGAACAAAGAAATAAATCGAAAATCCAGCTTGATCGTTTGTGCAAAATGTATTCCAGACGATTGGTGTGAATTTTCATGACCATCCGACCATAACCCTAGGAGGAGTAGCATTTGGCGCGAAGGCACCTCCAGCTCTCGCATATTATCGATTTTTGCACCAATTGTCCTTTGACCCCTGACCTAAGCGAAATCGGTCAATATGTCATGAGGCAAAGTTGTAGTACTCAATGAGTACCATGAACCTGCAAAGTTTCATTCATATCGATGCACTCACCTGGTCGCTAGGGGGCCTTCCATTTTCGCCAATTTTCGTGCATACCCTAATTGTAGGGGGCGCTACGGGTAAAGTATTCCATATATCACAAAATCGGAATATATTTGATAGAGCATCACCTGTAGATCATTCCTGCCAAATTTCATAACCCTACATGGGATAATGGCTTTCGGAATTGATTTCGCGTGAACGGTACCGATTTTGAAGGTTTTTTGGTTGTTGCTAGGGAACTAAAGCGTCCCTAGCAACCATCACAATTTCCAAAGCACTAGGTCATAAGACGTACCTACCACCCGAGTTTCGTCAAAATCGGCCCATGTTTACTACCAATTATGCTGATGACAAACAAACAAACAGACAGAATTACTGACAATAAGAGTCACCTATTTCGGCGACCCAATATAGATATACAGTATATATGTACACACATAGATATATATTCTCTGTTTGACTCGAGTCGCCAGACTGAAGCGTCTTGGTCAGAGGTGACGCTTTGTGCACCTGCCAGGACTTTACGCCCATTAGAGATCAGGGGAGCACTCATCAGCTCCACACATTTTGATACATATATATTGTTGCGGGCCGGAGGTCCGTTGGCGAGAACGACCGCTAGGTGGGGAAGGTTACGTCGTCTCCCATCAGACTCTCCGGAATTGTAGGCCGTCCCTCTCGGATAGTTCCGTGAGGCGGCGGGTCGCTTAACCGACCGTGGACACCAATACCTCCACCGCGTAGCTTAGGTCTTTTTGTCTAGAAAGTACCCAAATGAGGGCAATCTCAGTTCCTTCCAGAAAGCTTGGAACAAGTGTGTATCTACCCTCAGGAGAGCCAGAAGCGCAACAATATTTCTCATCTCAGGCTTGAACTCTCAAACCCCTCTCCCTCCTTAAATCCTGGTGGCGTCTAATCAAATCTGTTTCTGTGTATGTTCCCCCCCCATCCCCTCCCTTACCTCAAATGGCCGCACTGCTGATGCTGCATTAAAGCTGAATGCCTAAACTCGGTTTTGCAGCTAAATCTTGTGTCCCCCCATCACTTTCTACCACCCCCTTACCCAGTCGACACGCAACCTGCCCTGGACTCTGTGTCCTTTCTCCTGCACAAGGTGAGGGAGTTGCTGTCAAACCTCACTCAGATTCTGCACCGGTCCAGACGGCATCAGCCCACGTGTCCTCAAAGCCTGCTCTTCTGCTCTTGCTTACCTCTCTCTGTTCTATTCACCCTCTCATTTGCTCAGGTCATCTGCCATCTGCTTGGAAATCAGCAAACATCATTGCCCTGCACAAAAAGGTGCAAACAGATCCCTGCAACTACAGACCAATCAGCCTTCTCCAATCATCAGCAAGGTATGGAATCCATCATCGCTTCAGACATCAATCCTTTCTTCTCCAATGGCTTGATTTCTGATCATCAATTTGATTTCAGCAGGTCACTCTACCCTGGATATGTGGTTCTGCTCTCAACAATGGATGGAAGCCCTCAATGCCAGACAGGAAATCCGAGCCGTATCCCTGGACATATCACGTGCTTTTGACACAGTCTGGCACCCTGCCCTGCTCACAAAACTCTCTCCTATCTTCCCAAGCCATCTTCACTCATGGCTCGCAGACTTCCTCTCCTGTCAGTCACTGTGTGGCCCTAAATGGAGTTCTTTCATCCCCCCTTCCTGTCAGCTGGAGTTCCTCAAGGTAGCGTTCTGGGCCCTGTTCTTTTTCTGGTTTTCATCAATATCTCTCCGACTCTCTGGAAAATCGCTATATCTCTTTGCTGATGACTCCACCCTCTGCCGTACCATCGGTCATCCCTCAGACCGGCAAGCAGCAGCTCTTCGCTCACTGCAGATCTTGATAATCACAAACTGGTCCAACACGTGGAACATTCTTTCAATCCGGAAAATATTCACACTCCCACTATGTCTTTCGAAAGGACCGTTTAGAACCAGCCCCCCCCCCCATCCATCCACTTCCAACAATCCTCTGAAGAAGTCCTTTCTTTCAAGCTTGGTCTCACTATCTCCATGACCTTTCCTGGGGAAGCCATATTTCAAACCTGCCTCCAAAGCCAGTCGCCGACTGGAATCCTCCGTCGTGCAAATTCCTTCCTCGGCCCACCTGAGCTCCTGACCACTTACAAAGCTTTTTGCCGCAGCCTGATGGAGTACTGCTCTCCCTCTGGCTGGTGCTCTCCTACCACCTTTCTCGGCTTCACACTGTGGAAACCAAGGCATTTCGGATCATTGGCATCTCCCGCGATGAGGCTGAGTCTTTGGGCCTCTCACTCATATCACCGCAGGTTGGTCGGTGGTGTTTCTGTCTTCTACTGTCTCTCTCCCAGCCTCCCCCTCCCCTGCTCTGTCTGCGATTTCCCACCACATTTGCGCAGGGCGCTCAAGGTCTGCCAACAACCCCTTCTGGTAAAACTACCAAAATCAGAATCAGCTGCTCACCTTCACTCTTTCATTCCTCTTTTTTTCCCGCCTTTGGAATAAACGCCCTCACTCTATGCAGTCCCTTTCTTCCCTCCAGGCCTTCAAAACAGCTGTTCACCACCACCTCTTATCCAAATCCAAATCCCCCATCCAAATCCTCGATCTTTTCTACCCCCGATAATCCACCAATTCCTGCTTCCTGCCTGAAAGTCCCTGTAATTCCATCCTCTATTCGCCATGTCCTCGTCCCCTCTCCCTTCCACAGATCTCCTAATGTCTCTGTTCCCCACTGTTTTGTCCTTCCCACTCCTTCCCCTCATGTCTCATGCCCCCCTTGATGTGCGTTGTGTGTTAGCTCTCATACGAGCCTTGACAAGGTATACAAAAAACAAGAAACAATTTACCTAATTAACCACACGGTGTCGTCTACCGGGGAACCACGCCCTCAGTACGCCTTGCCCGAACCGGACCACTCCACCGACTACCAACTGCCAACTACCTTTCCGGTTCGGATGCAGCGAGCGGATCTGCCAAGGTCGTACCGGCTAGAATGAACGGAATTTCGGGTATAAAAACTCACCTAAGCTCAGATTCGAACCATGCTGGACCAATGGAGGAAAAGACGAAAACGAACTGGGAACATTTCTCCAATAATTTATTTACAATCACTTGCAAATGACTCAGAGCAGATTTATCGCGGGAATACAGGCAAGATTTACAATGATCAAACACTTAAACAGTTCTCCTCCACACACTCAGACGCGCACTCAGCCGAAAATAAACCCAGGTGTATTGCAAAGGACCCCCGCAGCCAGAGAGGGAGGTGAGCTGAGTTCGCAGTTCTTTTGGGGTACCTTAACGTTGGAGGGAGGGGGTGCTCCATGGTGCGGCTCCTGTCAATGGTCGTGCAGCTCGGCCCACAGCCACACGCGTGGAGCTTGTGTCCGCGTTGGAGCTTGAGTCGGGTAGAGCGGAGTCCAAGGCGGAGATCAGGGCCGCCGACAGGACCCACGAGAGACCCGGTCAAGGTCGGGCGCCCTCGAACCAGTGCAACAGACGGCCCGCCGAGGCGAGACGCGGGCAGACCCTCCGCGTCACGACCTCCTTTTTTCCTTAGGCAACCAGCGGCAAACTGGCTCACTCCAACCACTGTCTCCAGCTCACGAACATGACCCACACAGAACTCCACTGAACTGAAGACTCCTCCAACTAACGAACCCTCCGACTCAGCACACCAACACGACGACGAACGACCCCCAAACAACTCCTCGCTGAGGATGGTTTTATGGATCTCCCTCAGCGGGGAGGGGCCTTGGTGAAACTGATGGCACTGTCTGCCCTGATTGGACAGGGCCTCCATGGGTCCGCCCCTTCTGGGTGGGATTTCGGCCATGCCGGGAGTCCGCCCCCTCCACGCATGACTGAACTTGCCAAAAAGGTACCTCACAAAGATTTTGCTTCAGAAAGCGAGAAAAAGGGACTGTGGTTCAAATAAGAGGGGAAATAAAGATTTATTACCCTAACTAAAAAAACCGCAACGCACCCCTTCGATTTCCCACTACACACAAGGAGGGGTTCTGTCTGACACATATACTTAACGGCATAACTAAACTTTGGGTCAGCTGTATGTTTGAATGCATACGGTTCCTTGAACTGTAACAATATATATATAATGCTATATAATATTTATATATATATATATATATATATCGAAAGGAGCAACACTGACCCTAAATGTGGCATGATGCTGATGTCATGCTGCCTCATCAAGTTAGCAGGTTCGATTTTTATTTAACCAGCTTAGAATGGTCACAAATAAACGACTTGGAACTATGTTGTCCTGAAAAGGCCATAATAAGGATGAAATGTGGATCGGCGGCTCTACTTTCATTTATTTGTGACCATAAATCTCAGTCTTGAAAGACAGTGCCAAATGGACACCATCCATTTGATGTGTTGGCATAATTTATGCACATGATGGTAGCATCATGTCGCATTTAAGGTCAATGTTGCTCCTTTTGTTTTAATTTATCCTCTTGACTATTCTCACCTCAGAACTGGTGTTCGTGTGGCACATGTATATTGCTAACAGGTCATGCAGCCTTTGCTGCTATGGGACTTCTTTATCCATCAATCCCTTCATCATCCATCCATCTATCCATCCCTCCTTTAGCTTTCCATCCATCCCAATTCCTCACCCTTTCGCTTCCGAACCTCTATTCCCCATGCTTCCCTAAAAGCCTTCACCCTTTACCTCTCAAACCCTGCAAACCCTCTTTTCATTTGGTCAATTCCAATTCCTCCCATCCTCACTCCCTTTGAATCCTTTTTTCTATCCTATTCCCCCTCGCACATTCCCACACCATAACCACACTGCCACCACAAATACACCTCCACACATTCAAAGCCGTCATAAGCGCTGCGTAACCTACGACGCCACTGCTTAACCTATAACTATGGGAAAGCTGCAGGGCCAAGTGCAAGCGACATGGTGGACAGACACTGCCAGTAGGGGAAAATTGTGGGGCCATGTGGAGGGCCACGGTGTGGATGCCGTGCAGAGAGTGGGCGGGGCTGCCCAGTCAACGATGGCACCAATGGGAGGCGACGTGATCGGGGTCAAAACATATTGCAGTGACCTTCACTCTGAAGACATGCCCCATCTGAGCACCAACATAAGATGGTGCGTGTTGGAGGTTGGTGCCTGTTTGACCCACCCAGGAGCCTGCATGGGATGATATTCTAACCTACTTGCCTCTCTGTATGAGTTACATACAGTCTGTTCGAGTTGCGCTGGGGAAGAAACCAAGTGGTGTGGACCAAAGGGTCTCTAGGGTTGGCAGCAGGCATGCAATCCGAGAGTGTGCAGCAGCTCCATACTGACAAACACAATCTATGTTTTTTCTGTCTGTAAACCCCACTAATTTGTCCACTTGAGATGCACGAATAAGTTGACAAAGAGCAATCGAAGATAAACCTTTTGACCCATCTCTGTGAGGGTTTGCAGGGTTTTACAATGCACCTCACACCTTTTCCTCCAGACCTTACATCGCATACACGACACCTATCCAGATACCACACTGATACATGCACCATTTCCCTTCCTCCCCTTTACTTCCCTTCCCTGCACTTTGGACCAACACAACACAAGTACGCCTCTTTGCATAGGGTGAGCAATGGGCTGGCACAAAGCCCTGCTCTTCATCTCTGTCTCTCTCTCTCTCTCTCTCTCTCTCTCTCTCTCCCATCTCCTCCTTTCTTCTTCTCTCTCTCTCTCTCTCTCTCTCTCTCTCTCTCTCTCTCTCTCTCTCTCCCCTCCCACTTTGCACAGCTGTTGTTCGCTTGGCACGCACGTGCAATCGCAAGGGGGTGTTGCTCAGTCTCTGGCAGTACGCGTGGAGCCTGTGTTGTTCTCCTTTCTCTCTTCTTATCATCTTCTTATCTTTTCTCTAATGTTTTTTTTTTTTGGAGTATCCGTTTGTATAAACTCTCTTGTGGTAATGCTTTATCGATTACTTTAAAATTAATTGTTTTCTTCTTTTTTCCACTCTTGTATATTATCCTTTGCTTGTTGTGGTGATTTATTTGAAAACTTGTTGTATTGAATTTTTTAAATCTGTTTTATACTTTTTTGTAATAAAAGGACCTAAAAGTCAAAGTCTTCTCTCTCTCTGTCTCTCTCGTGTGTGCTCTCTCTCTCTCTCTCTCTCTCTCTCTCTCTCTCTCACCCTACTTTCCTGGTATGGTTGTGTTACAACGCCTGTCCACCCCAAGATAACTAAGAGTGTGTTAGGGGATCTTCTGTACCAGCGGTAAGCTTTTCTTGTGTCTCTGATTTCTGTATATATCTTGTGAATTGTGATTGTAAATACCTGTCTCTTGAACCGTTGGTAAACAATTTCAAACCTGCTCAATTGTCTGTTTTTCTTCATTGGTTTGGCATAGCATGTATGTAATAAATAGATGAGAAGTTCTGCTCAATTGATTTGCTATGGTGGATAGCCAAGGCCTACATCTATAGTTTCGCTCGGCTGTACCTGATAAGTACACGGGTGAGACATTGAGAGTGAGGTTCCCCAGTTGAGGTAAGTTGGTCAACAGGGAAGGTAACGTGACGCGGGGCATGGGGACCCTGCTAGATAATGTTGCACTAACCGGTGTCCGTGGTTGCTGAGCAACCCATCGGGCCATGGAGTTATCCGTGGCTTGTAAGGTTCTGGGGTCAAGGAAGCGGGTCCGAGAAACCCCCTTGTGAAACCCCCCTGTCACCCCAAAACCATAACAATATATTGGCAAGGTCAATGTCCCCACGATACCGGTTCAACAACCTACAAATTACAAGCCTCACCATACATCTTTTGATAACCATAACATTGCAGAAGGAAGAAGGGCCAGCCGACATAAAGATGGCTTGCTCCACAATGCAGCACCCTCTGTCACCTCCCGATTGCAGAACGACAGATATTAGTCGAGTAGATCCTACCCATTAAGGGATAAATAAATCCATGTCTTGAGAGCGCAACAGACAAACGAGCAACCAACTATATTGCAATCTTGAGAATATACAACAGTTCTGATTGCCAAAGTGGACATATACATGTATTTACTGTAAATATCTTGTTTTAATGGAAACATACATTTTGTGCGAGTTTGAGTAGCAAATGCATGATGATCGTGTAATCGATAAAAGCAGAACTCTTGACAAAAAAGAAACATTCCTCGCTGAAGTGAAGTGAAAGGTGTTTGAGAGGTACGTGTGAGACATTTGATAGCACAGCGGTTAAACCGACAGCTTGGGAAAGTTGATGCTTGGCTCCGAATCGAACCCGATTCATGTGCAGTCGGTGTAAAATCGATTGGATATCCGTGTGAACAAATAAACTCACAAATAACTTCAATTCTGTACAACTTTCGCTCTGACATAAGCACGCCTTGACGCATCAAACGATTGTTGGACGAAATCACATCTTTTTTTTTTCAGGAGCTTTTGTTTATTGATGATTGAAATGATTATTTGTTGGACCACTGCGTGACTTCCTATCACTGCGATCGCTTCGTATTTCCAAGAAACTATCAACAAATGAATTGTAAATGTGAAATGCATGTGTCGTGATGTCTGTGAGAAGGACTCATCAAAAGGTGAATGTGCTGTTGAGGTTTGTTCATTCGTCACCCTACAAATCTCTTCATCCCCCAATAAAATCGACTATAAATGGATGAGGTGTGTGTGTGTGTGTGTGTGTGTGTGTGTGTGTGTGTGTGTGTGTGTGTCATGTTTTTTGCAGGGTTCTGGAACTTTCTGATGTGGAAAGCGATACACCAAAATAATCGTCATGACCTCCTGAGCTGATTAGGCTAAATAACTGCAAAAAAAAAATCCGTTACAATTCCCATGTTTTGAATGTACGCCATATTAAGGTGTATACAGCAGCTTAATACGTCCTTCCACGGCATGGCATTTTAATTACAAAATAAATAAAAATAATGAGAATATTGTAACAAACCATAAATTAATTAATACGAATAATATTAGCAACAATAATAATAGTAGTATAATTTGTAATAATAATAATGAACGTGTAATCCCCACTCTGGCTCAAGCACAATCTGGGCTTGGTGAAAAGGCAAACTAATGCTCAAGCAGTATGGCAGGCGGGTATGCTGCAAGGCCGTGAAGACCAATGAAAATTTGGTTCAATAGACCAACGGGTCCACTGGTATTAATAAACACTTTGGTGATGTGTCTGGACCTGCCCCCACTGTTCCTCTCCATCCTTTTCCCTCACTCCTCCCTTCATCCATCCTCCACCTCCCCCATCCCCTCTTCTCATTTCCCTACTCCCTCACCCCCTCCTTCTTCTTCCTTGCTCCTCATCATCCCTCCTCACCCCTCATCCCCAAATTCAATATATTAAGCAGATAAATTGAGGAATTGAATTAATTAGGTGTTGACCGTTGATCGAGTGTGCGGGCATGATGGGCCAAATGATTTCCTCCTGTGTCCAACTTCCTTGTATATCCTTGTAAAAGCAAGGAATCTTTAGTAACCAATTTCCTGGCAGGTGAAATGCTTTCCAAGAGCAGCATTCACGACAAAGGCAAAATGTTGTATTTATCAAGAGAGATATAATTAGTATGCATACAGTAGCCCTGAATTACAACAATGAAATATTTGAAGTACGTATTTGAAATGGCTATTTAGGGGCACATTGCACCTTTATTCGTGTGTCGGAATGGCAGAATTCAAACTTGAATCCTTTTAAAACTCAAATACAGTGTTAATATTATGACGAATGTATCCGCTGATGCATGTATTTCACCCACAGCAATGACGCAAATTCGAATTGAAATTTTAATCCACCTGTATTTTATTCATGTAAAGGTCACATTGAACAATACACAATTCCACGACTATTATCTGCAAAACAAAAACAAAGAGCTCAGTTAAAGCAATCATAGCAAGAGAATCAGAACCTCCATCTCTTCCACAATTACTCGAATCCCCCTCCATTACTTCCTCATCTTCTGTTTGCCTTTTTTCCACTTATTATAGCATAGAGGTTGGTTGGAGCACTCTTCTTTGAGCTGTCGAGCCTAGATTCAAATCTCAACACAGCTATTAACTACCACCCTGGTGTTTCACAGGCAGGGAAGGACATCAATGTGTGCATGGTCCATCAGAAAGATGTTAAGCCAGATGACCCATCTGACAGCAGTGGTCGTCAGTGGATGGTAAAGATCCCTCAGTGTCTTTCTTGAAGAGGAGGCAAGTTAACACTGGCACCCTGAACAAATTACAATTTTTTTGACAACAGGTTATACTGCTCACTATCTCGGAGTGTGGTTGCCGTATGAACTACAACTCCTACACGTTATCCAAATTCATGCTCCTAGGTGTTCACACATCAAGTGTGAACGGTCAGCTTTGACCACAAAGAGCAATTCATTACTTCTTACAACTTACTACAAGGCTCGATGTTGGCTAAACGGTTAAAGTGACTGGCTTAAGATCTTAGGGTCTTGAGTTCAAGCTCCTGTTATCCTGTTGAATTAACCCCAGGTGGGTTCATTCAGCCTGTCATCCTTCTGAGGTCAGCAAAATGAGTACCTTCTTATTGGTAACAGGGGGCATTGCTTCATCAGCACAGCCACACCCCAAAAAATGATGCAGCCAAGCAGCCACAAGCTGCATACGAATAAATAAATAACTCAGTACATATTCCCACCTGCTCTGCTTTTCATGTATCACTCAGCAAATACTCTCAGAAGCTGCAATCCCTCCCCTAGTACTTATCCAATACTCATTCATCTAAGCCTCGTGTTGGCTTAACGGTTAACGTGGCTTGCTTGACATCTTAGAATCTTAAGTTTGAGTCCTTTTCCATTAAAATAACACCAGGTGGGTTGACTCAGGCTGAAAATGATGCAAACAGCAGCCACAGGCTGCTAACGAAACAACTCATTCATCTACTATTCCCTCTCCTGTAGTCCTCATAAAGTACTGCTGCTTCAATACCACTTATCTACTACTCATTAAATACCTTTATTAGCCATTACTCATCTATTGTGCCTTTTACCCAATTGCACAATACTTTCTCCATTAATTTTCCTTCTCCTATTTTACTATGCTCCTTTATCTCCATTACATTTTCTCTCACAATTCCATATTTTCTGTTGATTTATTTTCCATTTATTCTCTCTTATCACTTTGGGGCAAGTCCTTTCCCTTTTGAAATGCTCTTCACCCTTCATTTCCAAGCCATTTATTCTTCTTTCTACACTCTATCATTCAATAATACTCTTCCCATTTTGAATAACTTATCTCAACTCCATTTTTCACACTGCCTTTTATCCTGCCTGTGTCCTTCATAGAATGCATGCCTTACACTTGGCCTGGAGGAAAATAAGTTCAATAGGGTGGGTGGGTGGCTCGTGGGCTCAGGGCAGCCAGGCAGGGGATCTATCAGAGGAAGCAGGCTGCAGGAAGCGGAATTACAAGTTGGAATTGGTAAAGTAAGGGATCGCCATGCTGCTTCACCACCAGGGGCATTGAAATGTGGTGTGGATTGATAAGGCTTTTGGCAAAGATGGAAAAAATATTCTCTATCAATAAAAAAACAGATCTATGTGGAATTTATCTGTGTGTAGATACATGACAGGACTTACTTTCATTGCTAAATGGCAGTGATGTGTATTGATAAACATTAAAACATCATGGGTGAGGACAAAATACTGAAATTATAAAAAATTTATAAAACCAAACAGATATCTTGGATTGGAACCATACATATGGTATTCCAGTAGCTATCTATCATGTGCAGCCTGTGGCTGCTGGTTTGCAATCATTTTCAGGGGGCACAGCTGTGCTGCTGATGCAGTGCCCTCTATTACCAGTACAATGGTACTCATTTTGCCAACCTCAGAAGGATGACAGGCTGAGTCAGCCCCAGTTGGTGTTTATTAAACAGAAAAAGGGGGCACAAACTCAACACTCTTACATCTTAAGCCAGCCACCTTAACAATTAAACCAACAACAGGCTGTATTCCAATCATGCTTTTCCCATCATTGAAAACTGAAAATGGAAAAAGACTGAAATATCAATAAATCAGTTCATTTTTCAACTTGTACTATATAATTAAAGGATGTACAACATTTTGAAATGACTTTATCCCCAAGTGCAATATTTTCAGATACTTACGGGTGTGGACACAACTCACTAATTCTTATACGATCAATCCACACACACAATCTTTCACCAACACTGAGTATAGAGTATTTGATGTAACAAAAACTCGATATATAGCACCATGCAGGTGGTTATATGTGTTTATTGCTTCATTGTATTATATTTATGTAGACAGTTACATATATGTGTTCGACATGCAAAGTAAGGGCCAATTTTAGGATTAAAGATTTGGTTCGATAATTAGCTCTTCATGTGAAAGAGTGACCAAGACTAAACAACGGAATCGAGATTAGTCTTTACTAGACTTCAATACAATGTTAGTGTTTTGCCTTTTGACTTGTGCACAATAAACCTACTAATGTCACAAAGAAGCTTTTTTTCCAAACAATTCATTGCTTAAAAGAGAATTCGCAATTAATTAAGTCTTTCTTCGACGATTCAGACTCCAGAATCTCCACATATTTTTTTTGTATACCTTTTCGAGGCTCGTATGAGAGCTAACACACAACGCACATCAAGGGGGGCATGAGACAGGAGGGGAAGTGGGAAGGGCAAAATAGTGGGGAACAGAGACATTTGGAGATCTGTGGAAGGGAGAGGGATGGGACGGGGAACATGGGGAATAGAAGATGGACATTACAGGGACTTTCAGGAAGGAAAGCAGGGAATTTGAAGGAGGTGGGCTTGGGTGGATTATCGGGGGTAGAAAAGATCGAGGATTTGGATGGGGGATGATAAGAGGTGGTGGTGAACAGCTGTTTTGAAGGCCTGGAGGGAAGAATGGGAATTTAAAGACAATTCCTCTTGTAGGACAAGAACATTACGAGACATCGTTACACTTTTAATGTAAATTGAGAGGATGCTAATAGACAAGCAGCCAAATAATGCTGTATTAGGGATTTGAACATTTGATACGAGGATTGTGGGATCGCATTTCAAGCCCAAACATGCCAACCATATTCTTAATACCTTACCTTATTTAAACACAATATTTTAACCCATCATTTCTGTTTCCATTAAACTGGGATCACGAAACCACTTTGTAGTTGGTCACTTTTATCAATGTTTATGCCCTAACCCTTGACTTGGTGTCATCAGTAAAATTACAAATGCATTTCACCACTCTATTATCAAAATCATTAAAATAGATTGTAAAAATTAACTTTCTTTGTATCAAACCCCATCGTATGCAACTACTTATAGTTATAGCTTCCCAGACTAGCATCCTATCATGAACCACCATTTTCTGCTTCCTATTCTTAAGGCAGTTTTCTATCCAGTCTGCTACCTCACCACAAATGCCACAAGCTCCAAGCTTGGTTAACAGCCCCCTCTGTTTAACAATGTCAAATGACTTTTGGAAAATTCAAATAAACCAAAACTACGACTCTGTCCTCCTCTTCTTCACACTTTGCTAACTTCTCAGAACATTTCTGGGAAATCTCTGCAAAAGGCATACCGTTTTCACTATCCATTAATAGAAGTGCTTGTGAATACCAGATTACTAACTCAATATACCTTTCATATTACTGTAGATAAAGCACTCCATTGTGTCGAGCATATCATCTCAGGCCTTCCCATAACTTAATACTACTGCATATCACAGTAATGCCACAATTGTATGAAGTATTTAATATGCCTCTGAAGCTATTTGCTCAACCTTATCCTTTGGCATCCCTGAATGTAAACTACAAATCCTAAAGTGATTTCTTAACATTCTCTAGACAGATTTTTTTCTTCTTCATTCCTAAACTCAAGCTCCTCTAACAATTACTTTTGAAGCAAGGGCGATTCAATACTGCTAAAATATAATGAGGGGAGTTCAAGAAGTTTGATAAATAATCCAAGACAGACCAACATTGATATTTCTTGATATACTGTATGGGCTGGTAGAATGGCCAAAAGGTGCACACACTCACCTCTCAACTTCGAAACTGCGTTTGAATCTCAACCCAGTTAAAAACTGTCATCCTGGTGTTTCACAGGTAGGGTTTTTCATCATTATGTATGGCTCGCCCCTTGGATGGAGTCCCCCCCCCCCCACCCACCCACCCACACAACCTCCCTCTCTCACTCTCTCACTCCTCTGCTCTCTCTCTCTCTCTCTCTCTCTCTCTCTCTCTCTCTCTCTCTCTCTCTCTCTCTCTCTCTCTCACCCTATCCACCCTCTCTCTAAACTCCCAAACCGACCTCCTCTAAACTGGAAATCCTGTCTGCTGACATGATTTGGCAGACATAAAAAAACAGTATGTGTATATATAATATAATATATATATATATATGATGAAGTATATTGAATATATATATATAATTATGTTGTTCGTCTTTCGGCTGCTCCCGTTAGGGGTCGCCACAGCAAATCATCCGTTATGATCCGCATACTGATTTGCCCAAAGTTTTACGCCGGATGCCCGTCCTGACACAACCTGGTCGCCTCTTACGACACAGGGATAAGGATTGGGTTTCACCATGATTCCGGGATGCCCTACACCCTCTCATAGCGTGGCCCAGCGCAGAGCACCCGTCCTCAAGCGATCCTCCAACCCAAGCCTCCGAGTAGCTGGATTACAGGCGCACGCCACTATGCCCTGTATATATGTATATGTATATATATATGTATATGCATATGTATATGTATATGTATATGTTATATATATATGTATATATATATGTATATATATATATGTGTGTGTATATGTATATATATATATATGTATATTCATATATATATATATATATTCATATATATATATATATATATGTATATATATATATATATATATATTGTTGCGAATTCCGCGCCCGTCGGCGTGCGATCGGCCACGCGACTCGAACGCGACCGCCTCGCCCACCGGACGGACAATTCAGTCGTGACCCTCCGGCTAACGCCGGGATCCAGTCACGGGTGGGCCTTTCGACCTCACCACAATCGTGCCAAGGCCACCCGCGTAGGATAGGGTTGTTCGCCAAACTCGACCTACCTAAGTACCCACGCGGATGGTAAACCGGGCGATCGTACCTCGCCGCAGGTCGACTCCGGACACGAGCCGCTTGGGCGGGCCGTTCCGTACTATCGGGATAACCGAGCGGTGTTATCGTCGACCTCGACGGTTCAGATTATTTACCGGGCGTTTTGCACCCACTACGAACCCTTTACGTGAAGCAGGATGGAGGTTCAATTAAAGAAAAGACGAAGCGAAACGGGAAAACAGTTCACACAATGCACATTTATTCCGCGGCACGCGGAGCACACATATAGCACACGTATTTACAGCCACAATTAACGATTGCACATATATCACATAGAACAAAAGAAATGCACATATAAAAGGAGTTAAAAACCGACTACACGACACACGGACCACTTATACAGTTACTACCTTACAAAGACACGGCGCCACACAACGCATTCACACCGAAGCAAAGAAAAGACCCCCTCAAAGGCAAGGGAGTCAGACTGGGCCCGTGGGCTAATGCGCGTGGAACCTGGATGAGCGGCCAGGCCCACGAGACCGAAGGGTCCTACCCGCGCCCTCGTGGCGAGCCGCAGAATGTCGCTGCACGGCGGTTCCGTGGGCACTGCTGGTGTAAGTGGGAACGGGGCCCTTGTCGCACTCTCTCAGCGCGGGGGAAAAGGGGGAATTGTGATGCTCTGGGGAGGGAGTATGGCTGGCTTGCTCGACTCAACGCGACCTCGTCGTCCCGCTCCTCCAGGTCCTCCTCAGCCGATCGCCCTCCGCAGCCGTTCGCCTCCGCAGCCGTCTGCCCCACCTCTGCTTCGAGCTCCGTCCCCAACGACCCAGCCCAACTGACCTCTCACCGATCTGCTGCTCCACCGACACTGCTCTAGCGACTCACTGCGCTCGCCTTTTTATCGGCTTCGGGAACCCACCATATGCAAATTCTCGGATCCAAACGACCTCAGGGGCGGAGCCACGCTCGCCGATTGGACGGAGAAAAAGGGGGCGTGTATCATTCCTGATCCTCAAATTTGCATATGCCATTTTCGTCAGGCGCGTCTGGAGGCGGGGCCAAGCCGCCCGCGCTTCCTGATTGGGTGGATCAGATGTGGGCGTGTATCATTCCTGATCCGAATTCTCCTCAGAAAACCCGCCATCTGCACTCGCGTCTCGCGTGTCTCGCTGAAGACAGCTCGACGCTCGGCGCCCACAGGTGGTGCGGGAATGGCCGTAGGAGAAGGTGGTGGAGGGTTTTCGGCGGTGCTCGATGGCCATGGTGCTGTTTGGAATGGCGGTGATGTGAGGTTTGCGGTAGCGAGTGGTGAAGGTAGGTTTTGGCTGCTGGCGTTGTGTTGTTTGTATCAAAACAAAGGTAGAACAGAAAAACGCCTAACTCAAAGGATCGCAGCCCGAATGAATCACATTAATTCCCTCTATACAATGGGTTTGGGCTAACTACACATGTACTTAAGAAATATATCTCACCTACGGGACCTTTATGGTGTTTTGCGAATTTCCAGAGCCGTAACAATATATATACACATATATAGACCTGGTGTTGGCTCAATGGTAAGGGTGGCGGCTTGGTATCCAAGGGTCGTGAGTTCAAGCCTCGTTGCCCACTGAATTACTTCACCTGGGGTAATTCACCAGCCTGCCATCCTTCTGAGGTCAGCAAAATGAGTACCAGCTTGCTGGGATGATCGAGTCATTCGAGTATCCTGCGTCGGAGTGGTGACCCGTCCAGAATTGTGCCCAATAGCCAAGGAAACTGCTTCGGCAGCACGACGCTCTGTACAGAGTATGGTTCCAATGGATGGATTATGTATATGTATATGTATATATATATGTATATATATATATGTATATATATATATGTATATATGTATATATATATATATATATATATATATGTATATATATATTTTATATATATATATATATATATATATATATATATATATATATAATCAGACAAGTCTCCTGACTTTTATGGAAAGCATCACCACGGATTATGTCTCACATGGTAAAACCGCATTATCTGCTCAGAACAACCATCCATCTGCCACCCAGACAATTGTTCCTGCTAATGCAAACAACTCAACCAGAAGGCATATGATGTGACCAGCAGGAAAATCAAAACATGAGAAGTGTGACAAGCACTTCACTGACCCCCCATTGGACAACAGTCCACACCACACCAACACAGAGGCCTTAGCCCAGTGACTCTATCAAAGAAACAAAGATTATATGGTCATCATCAGTTAAACATCAAACAAAACCACCAATCCAGATTTTTGGGCTTATTTGCCCTCATCAGGATGGTATTCCGATAAATATCTAACCAATGACGACCACATTCGTCGTTTCTTCATCAGATGCCCCTCCTGACTGTTATGGTGAGCATTACCGTGGATTATGTCTCCTCATGTTTCGATTTTCCCGCTGGTCACATCACGTGCCTTCTGGTTGAATGGCTTGCATTTGCAGGAACAATCGTTTGGGTGGCAGACAGATGGTTGTTCTGTGCGGATTATGCGGTTTTCCCATGTGAGACATAATCCGCGGCGATGCTCACCATAACAGTCAGGAGTTGCATCTGATGTATAAATGACGAATGTGGTCATCATTGGTTTGATAATTTTTGGTATACCATCTTGATGACGGCAAATAAGCCTGAAATCCAGATCGGTGGTTCCGTTTGATGTTTAACTGATAATGACAACCATGTAACCTTTCTCTCTTTGACAGAGCTACTGGGTCGAAGCCTCTGTGTTAGAGAATTGTTGTGTGGATTGTTGTCCAATGGGAATCATCAGAGCACTCATCACACTCCTCATGTTTTGATCTGTGTGTGTGTGTATGTATATATATATACATATATATATACATATATATATATGTGTGTGTGTGTGTGTGTGTGTGTATATGTATTGTTATGGGTTTGCCTGCTGGGTCACGAGTGACCCCTTGGACCCACTTCCTGTTCTTTGACCCTGAAGCCAATGAACTGCAGATAATTCCGTGGCATGACGTGTTGCTGAGCAACCACAGATGCTATCTGAGATGATTAACTTAGGGAGGGTCCTCATGTCCAATTCTGCATTACCTTCCTGGCAAGCCAATATCCCAGATAGGGAACCGTGAGCTTGATACCCCACTTCTATTCATATCCAGTACCACTTCGTGGAACCATAACAAAACCAGATTATTAGTCTGACCGTAGCAAATCAGAGGAGTAAAACTCCCATCCACTATTTACACACGAGTGTCTAACCAATGGAGAAAGCCACACGTGGACAAATTGTCAATGAATGATCTTGTTAAACAAATAGCGCATATTTACAAGCAATGAAGTGTCACACAAAAAAGTATCTTACCCTAATAACATAATATACGCAAGACCCTAAGACAATCACCTTCTCAGGAATATACAGACATAGGTGCCTCATTCACTCTGGGAAGTTAGACAAGCAAGCGTGATAGACAGAAAGGTAAAGAAGGCGGGGATCATTGACCACACCTCGCCCACCTGATGCCAGCCTGTGGGATTATGTGGTGCCAACGTGAAAAGGGGAGGGGGGAAGAAGAGAGGGTGATGGTATATTGCACCATGTGGAGAGAAATGCGGTGATTGCTTTGTAATGCGTAGAGGAAAACGTGAATGAGTATCAGTAACCCTGCTCTGAGCGAGTTGAGGGAAAATCACTGATGGCTCTTTATGAGTTCCAAGTGAACAATTAGAATTTAGAGAAAGAAAGAAAGAAAGATTGTGTAAATCAGTGTGGAATAACCGGTCCGTCCAGGGAATAGAGCTCCAAGCTTGTCAGCGCACCTTCTGCGGCTTGCTCACACTCGCTCCCAACAGGGCCCATCTACGCAGTGCCTTGGCACATTCCTTCATGAGTCCTCTAGAACTTGGGACTCCATGGATGCAACACAGCCTCAAATTCTGGGCAACCCGGACTTATAAAGCCCTTCACCGAGGCTTGGTCAGTGTTCCAGCACAGCTTGTTAATCATGGTGTGGCCTTTGCATGGAGCACAGCTGTTGCCAGACCATGCTCATTGGTCGAGCTCCCGGCTCGGGGACGCCCATTAGGTAAACCACCAAAAACAGACAACATAAAAATTGACCTTGAAACAACAATACAGCAGTTAGAAAAGGAAGCATCATACAAATACCTCGGAGTAGAAGAGGTTCACCGAATATGTCAAAGCAAAACAATCGTCAAAGAATACCGACGTAGAACGAAGCAGGTCCTGAAAACGTATCTCTCCCAAGAAACCAAATCAAAGCCATAAACCAATTTGCAGCACCAGTGTTCCAACACAGCTGTGGAATAATATACTGGCCCCAATCAAAAATCAATGTTCGACACCAAAACAAGAAAACTCCTCTCATCCACAAAATGTTCTACAAAAACGAGTGCATCCCGAGAATGTACCTATTGAGACGAGAGGGAGGGAGTGACCTGGTAGAACTCAACCAAGTGCAAAAAGTGGCGAGTGTTGGACTAGCTGACTACATGAAATGCTCAACAGACTATCTGATTCAATTTGTAAACAAACATGAATACAACAAACCTGAAAATGTATCCCCAACTCACTTTGCAAGGAATTTCCAATTACAGGTGTGAATAGAAAATGCCGCACAGTAAAATGAAACAGCAACAAATACAGCCCCAACAATTGCAAAAAATGCAAAATATATATATATATATATAAATAAGTATCAACAAATAAGTAGGAGGAGGAGATTGGGACCATACTCTGTGCAGAGCGTTGGTAATGCTTGTTTTTTTTAAGCAGTCTCCTTGGCTATTGGGCAAAGTCCTGGATGGGTCGCCACTCTGACACAGTATACCAGCATGCTGGCACTCATTTTGCCGACCTTGGAAGGATGACAGGCTGAGTTAACCCCACCTGGTATTAATTCAACTGCTGAGCAGGATTTGAACTCAAGACCCTAGGATCCAAAGCCCAACACCCTAACCATTAAGCCAACACCAGGCATACAAATATACACTGCACCAACAACTGGAGGAATGACAAAAGAGCAGGAAAATACAAAAAATAATTGGACTGAGTTGGGATCGACAAATACGGCTCATTGGAATGGCTAAAAAGAGGTCAGCTCAACTGGGACGGAGAACGAATAATAATAAATTCCAAAGATCAAGGACACTGCACCATTTGATTTTACAAGATGGTGGGACTGAGCCAGACAGACTAGTGTAGGTTCTGCAAGACAGAAACAGAAAGTACTAATCACCTGCTTTCGGGATGCAAAAAACTATCAGAACTTTACACACAACGGCACAAAAAAGTATGCAAAGTGATTCATTGGCATATCTGCAAAAATTTCAACATCCCAGTTCCAGAAAACTCATGGAAACATGAACCAAGGGCGATCATTGAAAATAAGGACGTCATGCTGACGTACGACCTGATGATCCCATCGAGCGTGAACATAGAAAACAAAGCCTTGCAACCGGACATCGTTCTCAGGAACAAAAAGGAAAAGACAGCATTGCTGATTGAGATATCAGTAGGCAGCAATTTTGGTTTAAACAAGTATAAAAAGACAAAATGTCATAGCCCCCATTGTTTAAGTAATTTTGCTGTATGGAGTTAAATGGCGAGCCCATATTTATGTACAACTAAAATGGCCACCAGCCTGCGAGTCGGCCATCATTGATCAAATCGCAAAATATAGCGAGGGGCATGTGTATGCCATCATGTACTGTGCCTGTGCCAAGTTTGAACAAAATCGGAACATGCATGCCTGAGAAATGGTTGGGGATCCATTTAAGTAACAAAATGGCCACCAGTCGGCCATCTAGGATCTGATCTTGACAAAAAAGATGTGCTTATGTAATCCATCATTCGTTATCTGTGTGCCAAGTTTGAACAAGATCAGTAAATGCATGTCCGATAAATAGATGTGGACATGTTCGACTCTGGGTTTGTTTGTTTTTTTCAACTAAAATGGCCACCAGTCGGCCATATTGGATCTGATGTCAAAAAAAAATGATGTGCATATCTAAGCCATCAATCATTATCTGCATGCCAAGTTTGAACAACATCGATAAATGCATGTCCAAGAAATGGTTGAGGACGTGTTCAACATCAGGGTTTTTTTTTTATAACTAAAATGGCTGCCAGTCGGCATCTTGGATCTGATCTCGAAAAACAAATGACGTGCATATGTACACCATCATTTATTATCTGTGTACCAAGTTTGAACAAGATTGGTAAATGCATGTCGGATAATTATAATTGGTTGAGGATGTGTTTGACACTGGGGGGTTTTTTAACAACTAAAATGGCCGCCAGTCGGCCATCTTGGATCTGATGTCGAATAAAATGACATGCAAATGTATACCATCATGTGTTGTCTTTGTATCAAGTACGAATAAAATCGGTCCATTCATGTCCGAGATATGGTTGCGGACACATGCACGCATGCATGCATTGACACGAAAATCGAGACCAAATCCATAAGCCCCCATTTTTGAATCCAATGGGGGCTAATAATGCAGTAATCAAGAAAATTACCAAATACCAGGGCCTCAAAAATGAAATCAAGAGATCTTGACGTTGAATAGCGTCAAAATTGCACCAGTGATAATTAATTGGAGCAGCAGCAATAATGAAGAAGAACCTCACTGACATTTTGAAAATCATCTCCCCGAGGAATATTACCACAACCGAACTACAATTGGAGACTACAAAGAAGGGATAAAGTGCTGGTCAAATATGGTTTGAACATTTTAATCATAGTTTAAAGTGTTCCTTATGCTTCAGTCACATTTGGCTCGGCGGCCGTAGGGTCTAAAAAATCTACGGCCACTAGCAATTAATGAGGCGGCCGCGGTATTTCCACGGTCACACAATGTAGCAGTCACATATGTTTTTATTTTTCGGGTAGCCGCACGGGGTATTTAGAAATGTGGAGACCGAAAACGGGGGTGCCGTACGGTCTTTGATTTGATGTCGCACGGTGACCTTAGGGCGTCCCTGCGGCGGCCATAGAATTTTCAAGGCAGACGCAAGGTAGCCTCAAGGTGCCCGCAAGGCGACCGCAGCGGGGCCCTAAGGCGACCGTGCGGTCAGACGTACGGTAACGAGTGATATATATACCAGTTCTTTTCATATGTATATCATATCTCATATCTGTCATATAGATTGTGGGCCAGGTTATATACAGATGGTTATATACAGATTATATACAGATGACCAGGTTATATACAGATGGTTATATACAGAAGTAGGTAGGTATATAACCAGGTTATATACATGGTGATGTGTCTGGTCTGAGCTGCTGTGGAAATGTGATGATGTGTGTGGCAAACACCTATACTCGATCTCTAGCGGTAGCGCACGGTGGACGCACGGTCGATGCAGACTGCCACGGTGGCCGTACGTAGGACGCACGGCGGCGTAGGGAACCGTGTGTCGACTCTGCGTTGCCCACAGGTAGTCACACAGACCACAAGGCCACCGTACGGTGAACACAGGGAGCCTAGGACTACCCTATGGCGACCGTGGAAAGATGCGGCCGCCGTAATTTTTGGGGTTGGCAAAATTCATTTTTCATTGATAAGAGCCTACGGCAGCTGCACGGATAACGCAAGCCCACCGTACGCCCTACGTACGGTCGACGTGGAACACATCTACGTCATGGCTACGGCTTGTCGAATTGCTACGGCGAACTTAAAAATGAAAAAAGTTATAACTCCGCGCTTTAATTCCAGGGAGACCCCTATGGCCTGTAAAAGATAGCCATACAGCGTAGGGCCACCCTGAGGCCACCTCAGAA
>CM068959.1:79389792-79405482 GCA_035128595.1 Eptatretus atami | reverse complement strand
AGTTAATGCATGGAATGGTCTCCCTGGAAAGGTTGTGGCAGCAGAAAAAGTAGATAAGTTCAAATTAGAATCAGATAGGTACCTGGAAGTTATGAAGATAGAGTGGTATCGGGATGTTGATCGGACTTTTAGGTGGTTTGAGCATTAATGGGTGATTGTGTGCATGTGTACGGAGTGCTGTTGGTGGGGGTCTTGTCAAGGGGGGGGGTTGGTGTGGTTGATGTGTGTTTTTAACCAAGCCCCCTCCCCTGAGGAGAAGGGGAAAAAATACAAAAACGAAAAGAAAAAAACAACAACAGATTTATTTCATTAATTAAAAACTTTTTTGCATTATCTTCCTTGGATCTTCTATAGATAAATTTGTATGGTGTTCGTGCAGGTATGATGGGCTGAATGGCCTCCACCTGTGTTAGATTTCCTTGTATCTCTCTCTCTCTCCCTCTCTCTATTTTCCTGTTAGTTTATCCACTTGCCAGTTGTACCCAATTGTTACCCCACTACTTCACAGTCAATTTTAACCTTGCTCTCACATGAGCCTCGCTCGGGTAGAAAACCAAAATGCATTTATTTTCTCTGGCTTAATTCTTCTATTTCTTTTTCTACCTTTACTGAATTTTCTATCCTCCTTTTTCGACACCAATTATTATTTCGACTTTTCCTGATTTCCTCCTATTTCCCCCAGAAAAGGTTGTAATACTTTTTTCGTTTTTTTTGGTCACCATTAGGCTGTGAGGAGCATTTGTAATAAGTGGTTAAAAACAAATTTCGCTCCAATGAAGGGGTGCTACTTGAACTCTTCAAATTTGATAGATGCTAGGCCAAAACTTCTCAAAGAGATGTCTGCCCAACGATGCTCTCTTTAGCCTCAAAGTTGGCCACCTATGTAAAAAAAAAAGGCACTTCATGGCATTTTGGGCATTTTAATGAATTCATTCCTCTGAGACTACTCGTTTGAGGGCTATGAATCTCAAGAAACTCTAAAATAACAAAACATAGTTTCCAAATCATAAATATATTGGTTGCCAGTCCTTTATTGAAAGAATTATCATAATTGAACCAAAGCAATTTAAATCGTAATCTTCCTCGTTTTCGAGAGATCGTAGTTTTGTTAATAATAATGATAGACAAATAAAAATATACATCTCTGTAGAACCCACGATGGACTTTCAGAAGATGAAGCATTGTGGTCAAACAATCAGTAAAGACGTTAAAATTAGTCTAATTTGGTACTTCAAAAAATTATGATCAGATTTCAACGACAAAAAGGTTATCAAATGAAGCGTATAACGAGCAGCATATACACATAAACTTGATGTTGAGGATATATATTAGTGTGTTGATTCCATCAACTAAGATAGCACACTGATTAGACCTAATTTGATCAGTTAATTATGTCGGTCTCATCATCCTCGGTCACTTTTATCGTCACCCTCAAATAACGCTTCTGTCGATGTTATGGAACAATTAATACAAATTCTGGTATTTGCAAATATTCATACATGACAACCGGAGTTGCGATGGGTACACTGATGTGAATTGCACTTTTAAAGTTTACCAACAAGATAAATTCAGGTGTAGGATATTGTGTCATCTGTACGTTTGTCAGTTCATCATTTGCCACCTGCCAACCATGGCCAACAAGCAATGGACCAACAAGAGATGGAGCATGTCTGTGAATAGCCACTTGATAATTAGCATGCAATTTGTTGTTATGAAAATAACTTGGGAGTTAATGAGGGGTTACTTATTCATCAGTTATATCTTAATGAGTGTTCGCATAAATGTTGGTAACCCCAATTAGCAACAATCTGAATGGGATATCTAGTTAGCCTCTCCTGTCATCCTAACCATCACCAGTCTCTTATCCCCATATTGCATCTGTGTGTATGCTAGTCATCCCCATTGTCCTTTCATAACAAAAATCGCTTTTAGTGGGGTGGATATGTGAATCAGTCTGCACTTCTGGAAAGAAGCATGAAACTTTGCCCTAGGGGGTTTTTGGGTGTGCCGATTTCAAAAATTGCGGGAACCACGATGTCACTCCAGCGCTTCCCGCCAAAAATCAAGAAATTCAAAATGGGCGCCGCAAAACACATTTTTCCCATTAAACGGCTTAAGTAGCCGTTGCCTTGATCTTGATGTCTATACCTATGTTTTTGAGGTCAAGGAATCCAATAAAACACATGTGAAGACTCATAACATATATCTTTTTGTAAAAAAAATTTTAAAACGTCCATAGCGCAATTTCCTACAACAGTCAACATCAAAAGTGAGTGCACCGATTGCCATTCTTGGCACCAATACAATTTTTATGAGTTTAAGGGATCCAATTTTGCGTCATTCATTCTGTTAAAGCGACACCTATGCTACACAACAAAATGACATGAACAAGTTCAAGAATTACCACCAGGGGTTTACTATTGCTCCAGTAGCCAGGCTTAACTCTGTACTATTCAGCCATGGAATGATCAGGTACAACACAATGTAGTTCCTTTAGAATATGTATTCTCAATACTGCAGGAACTATATGATGGAAAAACTAGGAAAACCATGTGCTAAGGGTGCAGCATATGTGTCCATTTAAAATGTTGTCGATTACTCTAACAATACGTCACTATGTCACTGTAGTGTTGTGTTAACATGGCCAAAGATTTACTTCTTACTCTCTGTTACACTGTCCCGAGCAGAAGCACAACTGTGTACATGGCAGATTTGCTTTGACACAAGTGCATCTTTTAGTGCATTCCTTTTTGCATCCGCATTTCAACAGTTCTTGACAACCTTTGTGCATCTGGCAGAGTAGACCAGCATGGAGTCCATGGGGAATTATTCTATATACTCTCTCCCAGCCCATATATCTGGTGATGGAACATTGGGTTTCCTACAAGTGACTGTCCCCAGATATGCCCTGCCTGATAAACAGCCCTTTTTACATGCTGTTCTAGGGCATGTAATGTTGGAGGAATGTTTTCCATCTTACGGTTGTTAGTGAACAACTACTTCCTGGCTTCATTCACATGGCAAAGTGCAGATGTTCGCTAATACAAGAGAGAACAACATATCTTTCTATTTTGTCCATATCGTCTTGGGATATCTGAGCTGGAGCACGAGATAAACTAACGAAAGTAGGTGTAAGCTGAGGCATACTTTGCCATACTGCCAAGCTGTTTTCTTCCAATTCCAAAGAAGGCAGAAACAGTATCACATCCTGATATTGCATGCATAAACAGAAGACCCCAAGATGCATCATCACCTAATTCAGCTGAAATCAGGTGACAGGGATATACCGTACTTTAGACCCATGACCAAATGCCACCCATATTTCACACTCCTTTAAGACACTTGCCACAGCAATTGCAATAACCACCACATCGGTATCCGTAGCATGTATCATCAGCTTGGTGAATCCGTGATTGAATGAATTGAAAGCATGAAACAGAGCCATGTGTCCGCTTCCTCATGAGTGCAGGACAAGTCCGAGAGATTGGATATGGGTGATGAAACAAACTTTCTCGCCATGTGTAGAGATGACTAGCTTCCGTTCGGGGGTTGAAACTCCTGTATTGCACTGGCTAGGAGTTTGAACAGACTCTCTTTGTTCGAATCGCAATGCAGGAAATTCTTCCAGTTGATAGGCATGTTTGTGTTGTTGGCAACTCTGAGATTGTTTCCAGATCCACGGTTCTGTCGTGTCTGTGCCTTGAGGCTGTCTACTGAATACATCCCAGACTACATCCAAACGAACAACATCCTGGAGCATGCGTTCTAAATATGCAGAAACACCAGTTGTGAGTAGTCCTTGAAAGTTTTGACAGAAGTCTTTGACTTCTTTGGATCGAGTATGTGCACAAGGGCAGCGCCATCAACATTTTTACATCCACTTTGAACAGATTCTGCTTGAGGTACCAATGATTCCAAACATTCCATCAAGTCTGATTTGCTTGATTGGTGCATGATGCGATTCGCTGCCAATGATGGAGGCCAGGCATGATTTTCATGCCCGAAGAAAGCATCCATATCACTGTCTCTAGCCTGGCATGATACATCCTTGAGAAGAGATGTACATCATTGTTGTATTGAGATTTTAGAAGAGGATTTCACAGGTTTCTTTCCCGAACTGGAATTTAACAAGGGTAGATTGTTCTTATTGAATGGTGTCATTGAATGCAGTGTATTGGCATTCAAATGCTCTGCAACAAATTTCTTGGTATTGTGTTTGCCGATGTCCTTTGCCGACCTGACTGCATTCACCACACTAGCAGGCATTATCACTTTAGTGTTAGCGTGTAGAGGTCAGAACTTGTATCAGCAAAAAGGGTTTCCAATTTCCTCCATCACATCAGTGACACTCTTTACTCGAGATAGGAACTTCTTCTGCACGCTAGGTATCTGTTCATGGTGGTGATCTGTGTCCTTCTTTTTCATGGAATGTTTGTCATCAAAACTCCGTCAAAAGTCTAGCTGTTTCTGGGCCTGCCACCATCCACCGTGTCAGGGCGGCTTCATTTTCTGTGACACCTATGACACCCCCATCTCCTTTCACCATTGCATTCAGCTGTTCATGGACTTGGTCATGGGCTAGTGCTGAGAACTTGTGAGTAGTTTTCTGCGTCACAAAGTTGCCCTTGAGGAATTCTGCATGAGTTGTAGGGCTGTTCACTTCTAGGGCAAGTAGATCTCTTACATGAACCGTCATCCAGCGAGCATAATGGTAGTGGTCAAGAGCGAACATCCATGGAATAATCCTCCAAGTGATTCTACATATGGAAGAAAACTTTGTTGACGTTGCGATCTAAGGAACTGTAGGAATAGGATTTCTAACTGCCAAACTTTGAACCAGTAACAAAATGAGGAGCTCAGACAGCCATCTCATTGCACCATTTATCAAATTGTCGCTGTTCATCCTCTGGTTTGATCTTTTGGTACTCATCATATGACCTGTGTAGCAGAACGAACAGAGCAGCTGCTGTTATCTGATGGGCCCATTGACCTCTGGATGTTGTTGAACCTTTCTGTAGACCGTCGACACGCCCCTCTGATGTAACATCGGCTGAAGTAATGAAATAGGTCCAACCACTTTCATCAAGCCAATCACCCATGACTTTAACATGGCCATTTATATGTGGAGACCCCCCATCAGTATGAAATATTGTTTTTCTCCATATACCTCCAGCCATTTCCACTGAATTATTTTTGCGATTGCATATAATGGTTGATCAACTGTGAGCACAGGTATCTGTTCTGGATTGCAACGAACTGTGATTTGTTTGATATATTCATTCCATGCTTTACCATAGCGGCTGAGTGTGCACACATCTCGAAACAATGGCAGTAGAGCGATTATTGCAGGAAGCTTGGTACAGACAACTGTAAGCTGGCAAAATAGGCTGACCATGATATGTTCATGTTCACTAGATAAGTTTGGCTTGCATCAGCCAAAGCTGTCCTCACATTTTCAAACCAAGGCATTTGCGTTTGATCTTCATTCACGGCAGCAGGTACTGAACTCGCTTGATCATCAGTTACAGTTGGAATGACATTGCCTGGGAGTGATATTAGTGGGACATTAGTATATGACATCACTATGATACGTTTCTATGAAAATTAGTGTTATACAGCTATATTTTAAATTTTTCAGCTTGAAGATGTAGGTTAGGAGTCTTCTCATGTGTTTTATTGGATTCCTTTACCTTTAAAACATAGGTATAGACATCAAGATCAAGGCAATCGGGCTACTTAGAGCCGTTTTATGGGCAAAAATGTGTTTTGCGGCGGCCATTTTGAATTTCTTCATTTTTGGGAGAACCGCTGGAGTGACATCATGGTTCCCGCAATTTTTTGAAATCAGCATATCCAAAACCCCCCCAGGGCAAAGTTTCATGCTTCTTTCCAGAAGTGCACAACTCACCAAAAATGTTACATATCCGCTCCACTATTTGGCAATATTGTTGCTACACGTGAGTTACTTCACCCCTCAGCATGCTTTTACAAATGGCTGCTGCACATGAGTACCTCCATGCTGCGAGAGACATGTGCGACACCCACTCATTGGTTGGGGGTGCAGAGGGAGGAATAGGTGCTGGCTATAAAAGAAACGGAGCACACCGATCACACACAGACCAGCTCCACAGCGCCAGAGACAGCCAGCCACTACACAGCTCAGCGGCAGCCAGACAGCACGGAGAAGCAATGCAGCAGCAGACCCACACAACCAGAGCCATTGCAGAGACAGCCAAATGGAGAGCCTCACCAGAGCCATGGAGATCCAAGGGTGACACTAGACTAGAAAGATGCCAGCATGCCAGACAAGACACATCACAAGTGGAGAATGGTCTTCAGTTTAAAGTTGTGGGTTCTGTTCTGGGTTTGGAGAACAGTTCAACTTCCGGTTCTGAGTTTGGAGCGTTGGCAGGTCTCCTTCAGGGCTCTCTGCTGTCGATCTCAAAGTTAAGTTCCGATCGTTATCTGTCCCGTTTTAACTGTGTATTTTCTTACTGCATGTTACTGTGTGTTCCTAGTTCGTTTTGTTTCAAAAATCATGCTATTTTGTGAGTTTTCGTCAACCTTCTTACCGAGTGCTTGGGCCTACCCATCGTCCCCTCGGTATAATCGTGTTTATTTGTATTTTCTCCCCATTGCCTTCAATTTTTATCTTCCCACTTTCCCAACGTCCCCATCCCTCCCAACTAAACACTCTATTTCTTGTCTTAATAAAAAATAAAAAAACCTTTCTCCTTGCACACTCACAAGTCTCGATTCTTCTTCTTCTTCTTCTTATTCCTCCCTTCTTCTTCCTCCTCGGCACACCATCTTTATTCTACTGAGCTGACCTCTCTCGCCATGTACCTTCACGATTTCTTCCGATCTACACCTTCCATTCCGAATCTTACCTGTTCTTCAAAAATACATCAAAAAATAATCATCTTCCTTGTTTCCTTTTATCTCTACACCTCCTGTAACCACGTGTCTCTCTCTTTCTTCCTGGTACTTTCATCGACCCAGCAGCTTCACACTGCGTTTACCGTCCAAATTCACCACACACTTCCCAATTTTACTTCAACCTTCCCTTTTCCAAATGTTACGCAAATCCTTATTTAAAATAAATTATTTCACTTTTGAGATACACCTCCCAGAGCCAAGTGCTTCTCCCATAACCACGTGATCTGTTTAGACCCCTGCGTTTATCGATCCATTTCACCATTCACCTCACAATTTTTCTACAAACACTTCCATGACCTAATCTGATGAAAACTCTCTCAAACAATAATAATAATAATAATAACAATCTCTTATAATGCTTCATCTTCCTCTTTCACACATGTGGTACTCTTTACTGTATCATAATGCACTACTCTTCTACTATTTAAACAGACTGTCTCCAATTCGACCTTTCCTTCATACCTTGCCTAAAAAAATCCAACCGTTCAGCGTTTCTTCTGTCTATTCTCTGAATTCGCCTTTATTGCATCCATCAAGAAACGTGTTTAATCGCATCTCTGACCTAAAACTTTTTTAAAACCCCGTTTGCTATGAATGTTCACTTTCCATCAACCATTCTTTTTTTCCATTTTCAGTGCCAACTCACCCCTCTCACCCTCACTCTCAAAGCAACCATCACACTCTTCTCCTCCAAGCCTCCCTCTCACCTCTCTCAAAAATTTCCCCTCACCTTTCTCCCACCATTCACCCCCCTCACTCATCCTTCTCAAAGTTGCCCCCCCTCTCATCCACAAAGCTGCCTCCTTCCACTGCCTCTCACCTCCATCTCTTCACTCCACCTCCTCAAATCCTCAAATGCCTTCTTCCCCTCTCTTGTCTCCCCCTCCCAGCACCACAGAGCCTTTTCTCTCTCCTGGTGGAGGAGTTTCTTCTTCATCAAAGACTCTACTCCTCACTCTCCATGCACTGCCCTAACTCCCCACACCCCCAGGATACCTCTGGCTGGCTTCCCCTCCACTCCCACCTCATGTTTAAATGTGTGTTGTACCGTCCACCTAACAGTGATGACTCCATCTCCACCTCACTATCCGAAAACATCGACCAACTTCTATCTTCTCATCCAAACTCTCTCTTCCTCATATGTGGCAACTTCAATTGTCATCATGCCAGTTGGCTTGGTGTGGGTACTCTCTCACCTGTCATAGCACTCAGCAAAAGCTTTCTGCGACTCATTGGAACTGACTCAATCGGTCAACTTCCCGACCCGGATCTCAACAATGGTACACCATCTCTTCTGGATCTGATTTTGACAAATTTCCCTGACATTATCTGCTGCTCTTCCTCCGCTCCAATGGTTCTTCTGACCACGTCCTTGTCAAAGTGGACATCTCTCTGGCTATTATCGAGAACCACCTCACTGCCGTCGAGTCTGGCATTTCACTCAAGCGGACTGGCAGGGTCTCCAAGCAGCCATCAACTTATAGACCTGTCTCCTATCACTACTTTCTCCAACATCAACTCATCTGGGAATTCTTTCAAAGAAACTTGCTCTCCCTCATGCACAGATTTATCCCCTCTTATCTTCAGTTGTCCTACCCTTCCTCCCGCCCTTGGTTCACTGAAGCTTGTGGCGAGGCAGTTGTCCTGAAACAACTTGCCTTTGCCTCATGGAAAGCAAACCCAACTGAGGGTAATCTCAGTTCCTTCCTAAAGCTCGGAACAAGTGTGTCTACCCTCAGGAGAGCCAGAAAACAACATCTTTCTAAGCTCAAGTCTGAACTTTCAAACCTCTCTTCCCTCCTCAAATCCTGGTGGCCTCTAATCAAATCTGTTTCTGGTGTATGTTCCCACTCCATCCCCTCCCTTACCTCAAATGGCGCACTGGTGATACCGCACGTGAAAAGGCTGAATGCCTAAACTCGTGTTTGCAGCTAAATCTTGTCCAAAACCCATCGCTTTCTCTACCCACCTTACCCAGTCGCACCCAACTGTCCTTGGACTGTGTCCTTTTCTCCTGACAAAGTGGAGAGCTTGCTGTCAAACCTCGACTCAGATTCTGCAAGCGTCCAGACGGCATCAGCCATGCGTCCTAAAAACCTGCTCCTCTGCTCTTGCTCACGAGCTCTCTCTGTTCTATTCACCCTCTCATTTGCTCATGGTCTATCTGCCATCTGCTTGGAAATCAGCAAACATTACCGCCCTGCATAAAAAAGGTGCAAAAAGAATCCCTGCAACTACAGACCAATCAGCCTTCTCCAACCATCAGCAAGGTTACGGAGTCCATCATCGCTTCAGACATTAAATCCTTCCTCTTCTCCAATGGCTTGATTTCCCATCATCAATTTGGTTTCAGACCAGGTCACTCTACCTGGTATGTGGCTTCTGTTCTCCCAAAAATGGATGGAGGTCCTCAATGCCAGCGAGGAAATCCGAGCTGTATCCTGGACATATCACGTGCTTTTGACACGGTCTGGCACCGTGCCCTGCTCACCAAACCTCTCTTCCTATGTATCCAAAGCCATCCCCACTCATGGCTCGCAGACTTCCTCTCCTGTCGCAGTACGTGTGGCCCTAGATGGAGTTTTCATCCCCTCTTCCTGTCCAGGCTGGAGTTCCTCAAGGTAGCGTTCTGGGCCCTGTTCTTTTTCTGGTTTTCATCTGATCTCTCTGACTCTCTGGAAAATCCTCAATATCTCTTTGCTGATGACTCCACCCTCTGCTGTACCATGGGTCATCCGTCAGACCGGCAAGCAGCAGCTTTCTCACTGCATCTGGATAAATCACAAACTGGTCCAACACGTGGAACATTTCCTTCAATCCGGACAAATCTCACACTCTCACTATGTCTCTCCGAAAGACCGTTTAGAAACCCCCCCCCATCCACTTTCTCAACAATCCTCTGGAAGAAGTCCTTTCTTTCAAGCTTCTGCGTCTCACTATCTGCCATGACCTTTCCTGGGAAGCCACATTTCAAACCTCGCCTCAAAGCCAGTCGCCGATTGGGAATCCTCCGTCGTGCAAAGTCCTTCCTCGGCCCACCTGAGCTCCTGACACTTACAAAGCTTTTCGTCCGCAGCCTGATGGGAGTACTGCTCTCTCCTCTGGGCTGGTGCTCGCCCTCCCACCTTTTTCGGCTTCACCCTGTGGATACCAACGCATTTCAGATCATTGGCATCTCCCGCAATGAGGCTGAGTCTTTGGGCCTCTCACTCTCTCACCACAGGCTGGTCGTGGTCTTTCTGTCTTCTACCGTCTCCTCTCCAGCCTCGCCCCCCCCCTGCTCTCTCTGTGATTTGTCCCCATCACATTTCCGCAGGGCGCTCAAGATCCGCCAACATCCCCTTCTGGTTAACTACCAAAATCACGAATCACTTCTCACCTTCACTCTTTCATTCCTCTTTTCCCCCGCCTTTGGAATAAACTCCCTCACTCTATTCAATCCCATTCTTCCCTCCAGGCCTTCAAAACAGCTGTTCACCACCACCTCTTATCGTCCCCCATCCAAATCCTCGATCTTTTCTACCCCCGATAATCCACCCAAGCCTACCTCCTTCAAATTCCCTGCTTTCCTTCCTGAAAGTCCCTGTAATATCCATCTTGTATTCCCATGTTCCCCGCCCCATCCCTCTCCCTTCCACAGATCTCCTAATGTCTCTGTACCCACTGTTTTGTCCTTCCACTCCTGCCCCTCTTGTCTCATGCCCCCTTGCCGTGCGTTGTGTGTTGGCTCTCACACGAGCCTCGACAAGGTGTTACAAAAAAAAGAGAAAAAAAAGGAGGTCTGAAGCCTTGTCTGCACGAAAGCATCCTTAGCGTCTCTGTTGACCCACAAGACAAACTTGTCCCATGCCTTCCGGTGCTTCACAGGAAAGACCCGACACAATCACACACACACACACACACACACACACATACATATCTACACTTCTGTCAACTCTCCTGTTCGTCTTTTGTTCCCGACCGAATCTGTCCATGTTAAGATTAGTGTGAAGGATATCCATGGAATCTTGTTACTATCCACATTAAGCATGCCGTTTGTTGTTCTCTGCCATTTGTATTGTCTTTCTGACTTACTTTGCCCTGATCCCCATTATTTGTTAAACCTGTCCTTTAAAGTGAGTTGCTGTGCATTTTGAGCCACGAAATCATCCTCCAGCATAATCAAATTCACCGTAAGACTGTACACATGCACTGAAACTACTGCGCAGTTGAATTGGTGAAAAGCTAACCACACTACCTGCATAATCACCACGTGTCGAGGTGCCTCCACGCTTTGTCTAGGGAGTTTCTCTCTGGCAATCTCACATCTCCCATTTGGGAGACCTAATCCGCTCCAATATATTGGTAAAGTGCATCTTCTTTCCCTTTCTATAGAAAGCACTGGTTGAATCTTACCTGGTGAAAGTATGAAAACTAATTCAGCTGTGAGACAATTATTCACCAAGATCAGCTTTCAGGCATTTGATGATGATCACATGGGTGCGATTCTTATGGCCGGTCAAGGAAAACAAATTGTCTGGTATTTGATGACTCAGTGCTGTCACGATCACAGCAACATCAGTATCCAGACTGTGAATGACATTATTCTGGTGAATAGCACTGGCATGTTGTGCATGGATGAGGAGAAGGGTGACAGCCTCTTCGTGGTCACGCTGTAGCTCATTCACAGACTGGACAGACATTTGGGATGAGGTGAATTTCACCATGTGACACTTCCAAATGAGGGACAAAACCCAATAATCTCATCCAATTTTGAGCAACTTGGTTGACTGTCAAGTGTTAAAATAAAAAAAAGAATTACACAAGGGCCTCCTTGGTCTCACTAGAGGCAATAAGTTTCTTCCACTGACTGGGAATTTTTTGATCCATGCTATAAAATCGAATGACAATCGAGCTATGGGCATCGCGGCGAGAGCATTCTTCATCAAAACTGCAAAGGTACCAGTCTATCACAAAGTCGTCCCAAGTGCTACAGAACTTTTCCTTGAGCTGTATTATGACAAACAGAACTCCTTTAGCCAAGTCATCAAAAGTGTGGGGTATGCGGCCCAATGTACGGATGATAGTCATGCCATCCACAATAAGAGCTGTATCACCAAGATAGATAACATAAGATAGATAAAGAAGTGAGGATGAAAAACAAAGGATATACTCAGTCTTACTCGCAATCAAATAGAAACAGATTTGTCCATATTCACCATTCTGCCATCCACACCTGAAGGGAGAGAGGGGGCTGGGTGGGGGGAGAGAGAAGAGAGAGAGAAGAGACAGGACAGAGAGAGAGAGAGAGAGAGAGAGAGAGAGAGAGAGAGAGAGAGAGAGAGAGAAGAGAGAGAGAGAGAGAGAGAGAGAAATGGACTGAGAATATAAGATAAATTTAAAACTTCTCTCGTATCAAGCTGGCGAGTCTGGATAATGATTCGGAGCCATGCAAGCAAATGGCGATGAAGTACAGGGTAATTTCTCTACTGCATTTCACTCTCGATGTCGTTTTCATTTGGTCAGCCAATGGCTTCAGCTTATGAGACTTGAGAACGGAGTTGAAACCTACTCTGGTGGTCAAGAAACATGAATTCACACCATCGTCAAAGTAACGTTTACCTATTTTGACACTGGCATTCAGGTCATTTCCCGAACTTAAGTACAGGAGAGCCATGTTTGGATCAAATAGGTCCACCATTTACTCGACAGTGGAGGTGAGGCTCTATATGTGCCCTTCGTCCCTCACAGTACAGGCCCTGTCCATATCTTTTTTTATGACGAGGTTCGGAATGACACATGAAATAACTTGGTATCATTGGGCTGTCACGACATGTTCATTTTGAGGCACGATCCAGCGATGAACAAATGTGCTGTTGAGACTGCAGACGTTGGTGATGCCAGCTGACCAACTTGAGTCTCATTTGATGATTTGATCGATAGCCTGGTCATAAGCTAGCAATGCAAATGCATGTTCATCTTGTCGGTGGACAGTCCACTGACCACGCTCATGGAGTTGCATGTAGCACTCAGGGTGACTCGTGGAAAGTGCAACCATCTCAACCCAATAAGCAGTCAAATATTGGGTGTAGTTAACTTTTCCACATGCAAAAACAACAAGAAGAGCAACATGCATGTGGCTGCTGCAAGTGGAAGTTCCTTGTCGGATTCGTGAGTGGCTCGTACAAAAAGAAGCAATTTTTGGACCATTTCAAAGTAAGATGACCAGATGACGAATGTGGGATTTGCTTCTCTCTGCTGCTCAACAATGCTGTCATGTATGCATAGAATGGCAACAAACTGAGGGTTGTTCAGGGACTTTTTGTATAGACCTAGATACACATCATTTTTTAATGTTTACTGGAGCTTTACAAGTAGCACCTCTTTTATGAAATGGAACTGAACGATAGCTCAGGCCTGCTCGTGGACTACATGGCACTACATACTTTATGATATATTTTGAAATGGCTCTTTAAAATATGGGTTGTACACCGCTCCTTCCCAATTCTATATGCAGGCGATGCATGACGTTATCGCCGGGAGCCGAAGGAAGAGAGTACTGTTTTTACTCCTTTTTCTTTCTTGCTTTCTTGTTTGTTACCTCCACCACCGAAGGTGAAGGAGGTTAAGTTTTCACACCTTTCCGTCTGTTTGTTTGTGTACAGGATATCTCAAAAAGTTGTGGACGGATCTGGATGGAATTTTGTGGACAGGTTGAGTGTGTGACAAGGACAAAGTGATTAGATTTTGGTGAAGATCCAGATCCGGATCCGACGACTAGAATTTTTTAAGTGATTCTTCACCAATTGAGAGATCGGGCCAAAAACCATATGTAGCATGATATCTCAAAAAGTTGTGGACAAATTCGGATGAAACTTGGTGGACAGGTTGGGTGTGAGACAAGGAAAATTATTTCGATTTTGGTAAGATCTGGATCCGACTACTAAAAATATTTAAGTGATTCTTCACCATTGAGAGATCGGGCTAAAAATGATTATATCGCACGGTCTCAAAAAGTTGTTGACGGATTCGGCCGAAACTTGGTGAACAGGTTTGGTGTGTGGCAAGGACAAATTGATTCGATTATGGTGAAGATCCAAATCTGGATCCGGATACGAGAATTATTTAATTTTTAAAGTGATTCTTCACCATTGAGAGATCGTGCCAAAACGATATAGTACTGAAGAGCATGATATTTTCAAAAAATGTATTGGGCCCGATATGTTCTCGTGGACCAGGCATTACGTGGTGAGGTATGCGCTTACCGAGTGCCCTTCTAGTTTCTTCATGAGATCAGAAAAAGTGAGCAGCAGAGAGAGAGAGAAAGAATGAATTCGCTGGTGGGATTGCAATGTCCAGAATGGGGTAATCAAAATAAGGACCAATTACTGCACCGTCATCCCAAGAAGGAAGCCAGACATAACAACACACACAACACACACACACACACACACACACACACAACACACACACACACACACACACACACAACACACAAACACAACAAACACACACACACATCCACACATAAAAAAAAAAACCACACACAAAAAATACGTGAGGCGCAGAACACGACAGTGAGGTTATCGATAAAGTTGAAAGTGGTTGATGTACTGCAGGATAGTTTGGTGATGCATGTCCTGTTAAGGTTCTGTTTCTATTAGTGGTAGTAATCAATAACATTCATTCTGCTTTTATATCTAGCTCTCAATCAGTAACCCTCTCCCTCACTTTCTATATCCCTCACTCTCTATATCCATCCGTCTCGCTCTCTGCATCCCTCACTCTCACTCTCTGCATCCCTGACTCTCTCTCTCTCTCTCTCTCTCTCTCTCTCTCTCTCTCTCTCTCTCTCTCTCTCTCTCTCTCTCTCTCTCTCTCTCTCTCTCTCTCTCTCTCCCACTCTCTACCATCCCTCATTCTTGCTCTCTCTATCCTTAACCCTCACTATCTGCATTCCTAACCCTCACACTCTGCATCGCTCACTCTCGTTCTCTGCATCCCTCACTCAAACTCACTGCAATCCCATAATCTCACTATGTGTTACTAAATGTCACTCTCTGCATTCCTCACTCTCCCTCACTGCATCTCATAATGCTTTTTTCTTCATAATTTCATAATCTCCACTTCATAATGCTTCATAATTTCGAAGACAGCACCTCTGTATTACTAATTCTCAGTTCTCTGCTCTCAATTCTTACTCACTCATCCAATTCACTTCTGCATTCCTCACTCTCCCTCACTGCATCTCATACTTACTCAATACATCCCTCCCTCACTCTCTGCATTCATCACTCTCCCGTCACTGCAGTCCCTCAATCTTACTCACTACATTCCCTCTCTCTCTGCTTTCCTCACTCTCCTCACTGCATCTCTCTAATCTCACTCTGTATTACTAAATCTCACTCTCTGCATCCCTCAATCTTACTCACTACATCCCAATCTCACTCTCTGCATCTCATCATCTCACTCTGCATTACTAAATCTTACTCTCTGCTTATTTCACTCTCACTCAGTGCATCTCATAATCTCACTCTGTATTACTAAATCTAATCTCTGCATCCTCAGTCTCACTCACTACATCCCAATCTCAATCTTGCATCCTTCACTCTCCCTCACTGCATCTCATAATCTCACTCTCTGCATCCCTCAATCTCACTCACTACATCCCCAATCTCATTCTCTGCATCCCTCCCTCACTCTCTGCATTCCTCACTCTAACTCACTGCATCCCATAATCTCACTCTGCATTACTAAATCTCACTCTCTGCA
>CM068959.1:79373058-79389782 GCA_035128595.1 Eptatretus atami | reverse complement strand
TCACTCACTATATCCCTAATCTCATTCTGCATTACTAAATCTCACTCTGCACCCCTCACTCTCACTCACTGCATCCCTAATCTCATTCTCTGCATCCCTCACTCTCACTCACTGCTTCCCTCACTCTCCCTCACTGCATATCTCACTCTGTATTACTAAATCTTACTCTCTGCATCCCTCACTCTCACTCAGTGCATCTCATAATCTCACTCTGTATTACTAAATCTCACTCTCTTCATCCCTCAATCTCACTCACTACATCCCCAATCTCACTCTCTGCATCCCTCACTCTCCCTCACTGCATCTCATAATCTCACTCTCTGCATCCCTCAATTCTCAACTCACTTACATCCCCAATCTCACTCTCTGCATCCCTCACTCTCCCTCACTGCATCTCATAATCTCACTCTCTGCATCCCTCAATCTCACTCACTACATCCCCAATCTAATACTCTGGCATCCCTCCTCACTCTCTGCATTCTTCACTCTCACTCACTCATCCCATAATCTCACTCTGCATTACTAAATCTCACTCTCTGCATCGCTCAATCTCACTCACTATATCTAACTCATTTCTGCATTACTAAATCTCACTCTGCATCCCTCACTCTCACTCACTGCATCCCTAATCTCGTTCTCTGCATCCCTCACTCTCACTCACAGCTTCCCTCACTCTCCCTCACTGCATCCCATAATCTCACACTGCATTACTAAATCTCACTCTCTGCATCGCTCAATCTCACTCACTATATCCCTAATCTCATTCTGCATTACTAAATCTCACTCTGCATCCCTCACTCTCACTCACTACATCCCTAATCTTATTCTCCATTGCTAAATCTCACTCTGCATCCCTCATTCTAACTGCCCAGCTAATTATCCAGATGGTCATTTAAACAAGTACTCAATAAGTTGATGGAATTCTTCAGATCTCTCTTGAATGGATGGCTTATTTTTGTGGGGTATCTCCCATTATGTTGTCAATCAAGAAATTGAGATCAGAAGGAAATGAGCAGCAGCAGAGAGAGCAAGAGTGAGTTCGCTCAGACCTGGTGGGGTTGCAATGTGCAAACTGAGATAACTGAGGTGCAGACACCAGGACAGTTAGGTGCTGCGAGACACTTGTACGTGGATGAATGTTTTGCAGGTTTGGCTCTTCGAAGTCCGATGCTGATCTGTCAGTGCCCGAGGTGAAACGCAGGTGATCGTGCAACAAGCAAGTGGACTTTCCATCATGTGGCATACCAAAGAGACCACAGGGATCAGGACTGTGTGCCACCAGGAGTAGCTGATTGTGGTGACACTTGTTAGGGAAAAATATAAGCTGCCTTATCTCCCCAGCAACCTCCCAACCGTCGACCCCCTCCCCCCATTCACCAACTCCCAAACTAGTGCTCTCAATGAGTGGAAATCACAGTGATAGTTGAACAACTTGGTCTAAGTAAAGTAAAAAATGTCACATTTAATGGTGGATTTCACAATCAAGTCTTTGTGTATGATATGCTGCATGTTTATGTATCTTTGCAGAGAGTTTGAGAAATAGTCAATGCTTTTGTGATTGATTATATATTGAAGTGAGAGATTTCACTTTCTTTGTGGTTAACTATGTCATTGAAATTAAGAGTTTTGGGACAAAAATATGGATATATTTATGCAATCATTCCATTTATGAGTTGTAAAAATGTTTTGCACATATATGAACATAGTAGTTAAGTAAATAAACTCATAATATGCGTCCACAACCATCCTTGACTATGTTGTGGAACTTCGGCTGAGGTCCTTCCTTTTTTTTTTCCGCTCTCACTTTTTCACCTTTATTCGCTTTTAAATTTGTTTTCTCCACAACTACTTGAGCGATTGACACAGAACTTTCAACATAGGAACTGGAACTTTCAACATAGGAGCATCTACCCATGGATTTTTTTTTTTAATTACATGATGATTGGAAGGAAAATGTGGCCGACGTTCCAAAAAATCAGTTTTCTGCAGGCATGGGTTGTACGGTGTTTCACAGATCAGGAATAAACGGCCTTGAACTCACTTCACTCGGCCATGGCCAAATTGTATTTTTGAATGTGCTGGATCTGTTTTATTTTCTGCTAGCACGTCTATTGTAAACGATTGAGCTTATGTAAAAGAAGATTTTAGGTTTACCACTCAGCTCGGCAATATCTGTGATTGACACAGCGAGAGGAACCATCTTCTGTACTGTGCCAGATCATGACTTTGGGAGAGTCAATTGGACCCCGAAGGTGGTGTCAAGGCCCAGCTTGTACTACCACACACACACACACACACACATACACACACACACACACACACACACACACACACACACAATCATGGAAGTGGATGCTTTGAGACCTGGAAGGGATACGTTCCCCCTTCTGAAACCTGCATCTGGAGACAACAACCAACGACACACACACACTTTTGCCATTTTCATTCCAGTGACACAATACATGTGATGATATGTATGCATGCCACCATTCAGCATTGTCGGGAGGTTATTCAACACCTGTCGTACAACCCAGATTCTACCTCATCTGACTATCTTTGGCCCTGATGGATGCCCTCAAGGCAAGCACTTCACATATAATAAAGATATCAAGAAGGTTTTCCGATTGTGGCTACCCAGCATCACTAAATTGTTGAATGCTGCAGGCATCAGGAAGCTGACACTGACATGGGACAAAGGCATCACCCACTCAGTGAATATGTTGAAAGTAACCAGCCATATGTATCCCTCAATCAAGAGCTATGGAGAGCAAAGTGGCAAAATTTGCCTTTTTTTTGGCAAGTCTGCTGTTTGGTAAGTGGCACAACTCTGCATTTTCCTTTTTTATATTAAAAGCGCCATCACAGAGCAGACTATCTATGTGCAGGTGTGTTTGCTTAATGTCTGCACAATAACCACTCTTTGATTCCTCCTTACTCCAGCATGTGACCGAAACTGGCATTGTCATAAGTATTGCAGCGTCAATGGCTCAACTAACATCGAGCTCGATGTGGCGGAAGGTTAAAAATCCCACGATGAACCGAATGTTTATAGCTCCTGTGGAGATGTTCCAAATTAATGGTGGACAGCACGTGTGCTGGTCACAAGGAGAGACACGAGAACCTTAGCTCTTCTAAAACAAACGGGTTTATTCCTGAACCACAAGCAAGGGAAGATTGACTGGCGGAGGGAATACGACGGCTGGTTGGGAGGGAAGGAAGGGAATGCAACTAATAAACTAGATGGAATTCATAGAATACTTACCCTGCACAGTCAATGGTTTTGGAGATATAGAGGTGCAACGTTTTTTGTTTTTTTTAGAAGACAGCACCTGTACCATATGACCTATGACATCATAAGTATCATTAAAATATTCTGCAGGAGGAGGTGCTCCGATGGTGAAAATTTTGTGTCCTTCAGACCAAGTTGTTGAGAAAAAAATTCATAATGATTGGATAAGTGTTGTACTTGGCGAATTATGACGTCATTACGAAGGCACCGATGACATCATCATTAGCATATCTTATTCCCCATGGGGAGTAGTTGGCAATGAGCCAGGTCTCAATTTTTCCATCTTGTGGTTACAGACATATAGAGGTGTGAAGTTTTTTTTCAAGATGGTGCCTGTACTATGTGACCTATGACGTCATAATTATAAACATATTCTACAGGAGGAGGCGCTCCTATAGTGAAAATTTCGTGTCAATCGGACCAAGAATTGCAAAGAAATAAAATTCATACTGATCGAATCAAGCGTTGTACTTGTCGAATTATGACGTCATAATTAAGGTACCGATGACATCATCATTAACACATCTTATTTCCCAGGGGGAGTACTTTACAATAAGCCATGTTTCATTTTTTTTTTCCATAGAGCGGTTTCGGAGATTATAGAGCTGCAACTTTTTTTGATTTTTCCAAGATGGCACCTGTACCACGTAACCTATGACATCATAATTATCATTAAAAAAAAATCTACAGGAGGAGCTGCTCATATTCCGAAAATTTTGTGTCCATCGGACATTTTTTTTTCATACTGATCAGAGAAAGCATTGTACTTGTTGAATTATGATATCATAATGAAGGCACGGATGACATCATCATCAAAATATCTTATTCTCCATTGGGAATACTTGACAATGAGCCATGTTTCAATTTTTTCCATGGAGCGGTTTGGGAGATATAGAGGTGTAACGATCCAAGTTGCCGTCCATACCACGTGACCTATGACGTCATAATTATGAATAAAAAATATTCTGCAGGCGGAGGCACTCCTATGGTAAAACTTTGTGTCAATCGGTACAACGATTGCCGAGAACATGAATTTTAAAAATGCAGACACATACACCGCACGTACGCCACACGTACGCAATCGAATGCCGAACCTGCTTTTCGCTTCAGGAGTGCAGGGTAACAAGAATAAAAGGTATGGTACCACACTCTGGACTCAGTCACAGATGGGAAAGGGACAAAAACCGGGGAACTCACATTATTTACCTGTACACGGACCATGCTACTCTGTACGTTCCAATCTGCTCGAAGGTGATATATCACTGCCCCCCTCTGCAAAGTAATAGTATAAAGGTGGACACATGTTGAGGCCTGGGGACTTTTGGCTTGTGGAAATCCATTGAGTTAACAGATGAAACGTCACCTGAGATGAGATATGCTCTCGCTTGTGAGTTACCAAATTGGCAGGGTGTGTCTTAGTACATTTTTTGATTGAATGCACTTTTTTTTCTTTTTTTTATGCATACAGAGTTTTGTATACAGCCCCTGGAAGAGCTAGAACACAGAACGGATCAGGACGTAACATAACAAATGGAACAGCAGAAAGAGAAGGGGGAAATGTCAACAGAAGGGTCGAGGGAGAAAATAGAGATGTAGATGGACAAACAAGGGATGCGGGTAATGATGAAGGGTAGGGGAGAATGCAAGGGGTGGACAAGATGGATGCAGAAGCAAAATTTTGGAGGGGGGGGGGGGGGGGGGGGGTGAATGGTTTAACCGATGTAGAAATAGCATGGTTTTCAATGGGGGATTATCTGAGATGGTGGTGAACAGATAGATGTCTTGAAGACCTGGATGGAAGAAAGAGATTGAAGAGAATGTGTAAGTTGGTTCCACAGGCAGGAAAGAAGAGGAACAAATGAGTAGTGGTGAACAGTGATTCTGGATTTTGGGAGTTTTACCCGAAGGGGTTGCTGGTGGACTGCATCTTCTTCTTCTTGCATATGGCAGCTTAGCTGCTGGGGTAGCTATCATTTATTGGGAGTGTGACTGTGTCGCTGATGCAGTGCCCCTCTACCAGTACACACGGGTACTCATTTTGCCGACCTCGGAAGGATGACAGGCTGAGTCAACCTCCTGGTGTATATTAATTCAGCGGCCAACGGGGCTTGAACTCAGGACCCTAGGATCCCAAGCCACCACCCTAACCACTAAGCTAACACCAGGCTCCAGGTGGACTGCATGCATCCTGTAGATAAATGGGAGGGGGAGGCAAAGCATAGAGAGGACAGAGGCTGCAAGACCAGAAATAAGGCAGAAGAAAACAGAGCGACCACCGACCTGTTGGCGATGGTGAAGTGATAGGCCCATAGACTCAGCTTCGTCATGAGAAATTCCAATGATCTTGAAGGCCTTGCTTTCCATGGCATCAAGCTGAGAAAGGTGTGAGGCCAGGGTGCCGACCCAGAGGGGAGAGCAGTATTCCATCAGGCTGCCGATGAAAGCCTTGTAGGTGGCTAAGAGTTTAAGTGTGCCAAGGAAGGACTGACTTTGCTTGATGGAGGATACCTAGTCAGTGACTGGGTTTGGTGACCAACTTTGAAATGTGGTTTTCCCAGGAGAGATCATGACTGAGAGTGAGACCCAAGAGTTTGAGTGACTGAACTTCTTTGAGAGGGTTGTTAAGAAAGTATATGGGAGGGTTTGCGGTAAGGTCCTGTTGAGAAGAGAGAGAGAGAGAGAGAGAGAGAGAGAGAGAGAGAGAGAGAGAGAGAGAGAGAGAAGAGGAGAGAGAGAGAGAGAGAGAGAGAGAGAGAGGAGAGAGAGAGAGAGAGAGAGAGAGAGAGATTTATCAGTGTTATAAAAGACATATTCCAAGTTCTGTTCTGTTCTCGCATATGGCAACTTGGGTGCCGGGTATTTAGCATTTGTTGGAAGTGCAGCTGTGCCGCTGATGCTCTGCCCCTCTTCCAGTAGACTGGAACTCATTTCACTGACCTCAGATGGATGACAGGCTGAGTCAATCCCACCTCATATTAATTCAGTGGCAAACAGGACTCGAACTCAGGACCCTAATATCCTAAGCCAGCCAACCCAAACCATTAAGCTAATAAAGGCTTATATTCCAAGTGCTTGACCAGTTTGTGATTTTCTTTCAAGGTCTGAAGTTAGGAAAGTCTCTCTCTCTCACTCCTCCTCCCCCCTCTCTCTCTCTCTCTCTCTCTCTCTCTCTCTCTTCTCTCTCTCTCTCTCTCTCTCCCTCTCCCTCTCCCCCCTCTCTCTCCTCTCTCCTCTCTCTCCTCTTCCTCCTCCTCCCTCCCCCTTCCCCTCCCTCCCTCTCTCCCTCCTCTTCCTCTCCCTCCCTCCCCTCCCCTCTCCCTCTCTCCCTCTCTTCTCCTCTCCCTCTCCCCTCCCACTCCCTCCCCCCTCCTTCTCTCTCTCTCTCTCCCTCTCCCTCTCCCCTCTCCCTCTCCCTCTCCTCCCCTCCCTCTCCCTCTCCCTCTCCCTCTCTCCTCTCTCTCTTCTCTCTCTCCTCTCCTCTCTCTCTCTCTCTCTCTCTCTCTCTCCCCCCTAAGGACATTACCACAAACTCTCTCTCTCTCCTTCTCTCTGAAAGAAAGTTGAGGGTGTCACGGCAGAGGGTGGAGTCATCAGCAAAGAGATTAAGAGGATTTTTCAGAGTGAGTGAGATCATTGATGAAGATTAGGAATAGGACTGGGTCGAGAGCACTACCTTGGGGCACACCAGCCTTGACTGGGAGAGGAGAAGAAAGGATTCTGTTGAGAGCCACACATTGACTATGAGAGTGGAGGAAGTCACTCATCCAAGAGTGGAGTTGGCCTTGGATTCCATAGGCAGACAGTTTGGAGAGCAAGCAGGACGCCAGACTATCAAAAGCTCGAGATCTGTCCAGAAAGACGGCCCTGATCTCATGTCTAACATTGAGGGTCTCCATCCATTGTTGGGAGAGTCGAAGCAGCATGTCCAAGGTGGAGTGACCAGGTCTGAATCCGAATTGATGATTTGAGATGAGGCTGTTGGAGCAAAGATATGAGTTTATGTCAACTGTGATGATGGATTCCATGACCTTGCTGATGATTGGAAGTAAGCAAATTGGGCTGTAGTTCAGGGGAGCTGTTTTTCTTAACTATGGATAATGGATATATTCATATATATATATATGCCTCCCAGAGCCGATATATACATCAACCATGCTTGGTGTTGGTCGAGCACGACTTTACGGAACGAGACAACTCTATATGTGTTCATGTATATGTAAACAAACATCTTGTGAAGAATGTAATATACATGACATGGTTGGTTTTTTAAAAAGATGTTTTCAAATGCAGGTTCGTTTATGTTAAAATGTCTGAAAATACTGATTAATACTGATACACCTTGGTCCCTCCGTTCCCAGCCGCAATGGACAACCATTGAAGACAAGTTCTTGAAAGCAGACCTATTCATGTATAGTCCACGCTTTCTCTGTGCTGTATTCCCATTAGTGTGCCGTTTGAAAAGAAAACGAGCAGGAATGTAGTTATTCCGTGACAAAACACATATCCAAATCGCAATAAAGCTGCAATAAAAATCCCATTACATGAGTTATTGCACTGTAATTACTGTAGTTACGACCATCCCGAATCCAAAACATCAGTCATAAGACTTCAAGCAAAGCCACCCCCCTACTAATCCGTCCCCCTGCGATTCAAAATGCTTAATTACATCCGATAATTCACTGCATATACTCCGAAAATTGCGGCCTGTAATTGCCTGCGAAACACTCGCGTGTGAATGAGGATCTCCCTGATTTGCTCGGCATCGATAAATGGCATCACGGATCCTAGGATGCCAGTGCAGAAAAATCGCAACCTCTTTTGGTCAACTCGATCTTCAAACCTGCAGCCATAAATGAAAATATAGTTTAGTAGTCTTGTTATTTAATATTCAAAAGGTGAACTAAATCATGGAAAGGAGCAACAATTGACTTACTGGGGCCGTTCAAAAAGTTATAAGAACGAGTTGCCAGAATCGATATTACAATTGGCAAATAAATAACGAAGTAGAACGAGGCGTCATTTTGAATAAAACGGTTTGATAATTATTCTCACTAGTTATATCTTCACTTGTACGAGTACATGTAGGAAGATTTTTGAAAAAATACGTTGGCGTCTCCTGGACTATTGTGAGCATCCCATTCGCAGAACTTTTGATTGAGTACGCCCCTGGAGAACACTTGGTAAAGCGTAGAGTTGATTCATCGCGCGTTAAAAAGTCTGGAAGCATTGAGCACGGAACGGAAAGAATATGGAAAATGTAACCACGGGTCGCCCTGAATAGAATAGAACACGCGGAAAAAATTCACACAAATTTCAAAGGGCAAACCAGGCGAGGGAACGGTACGGTTAATATATGGCATTATCATGAAAAAAGAAACGATAAACATGTGCCGAATGAACCGACTTTTCTGAAAGTTTAGAAGTACGTCATTTGAAATATGCTAATCAAAGTTCGGCACAACCACAAACGCGCGGAAACTTTCGTCGTTATCCCGGGTTGACGGGATCTTTCCCCCCCCCCATCACCCCCTACCCCCTCCCTTTCTGTTCCCAAAACGGCTATCATCAGCCCATGGTGCGCCGAACGTCGAGGGATCGCGTGATATCCAAATAGAAAGGGGAAATGAGTAATGTTAAAACCAACTGTGGGGATTCCCCTGACGAAGGAGCCACGCGGTGCTCCCTCGGCGTGAGGACAAGATCGGGTTGTGCGCGACGGACTCGCACCAATGTGAAATAAACAAACAATTAAAAGTCGAAACGTAACACCTGAAGAGGAGCCATTTGTACGGTTCCGTGAGACAGCCAGCGTCTCCCGGTTTAGCTACACCTCGGGCGACCCGGAGGGTTCCGGGACTCGTGAGAAGCGCCCCAGGTATCTATATCCCTGCGACGTGTTGCGATTCGAAGACGGAGTTTGAGGAAGAAGTTGCAACTCCGACCTGGAACAGTCTCTTTCCCACAGGCTCAGCACTGCTTATAATTTTCAGAATCCTTGAAGACCTGTGGGAGACTGTCACGCTTTTAGGAAACCCGTGCGTTCTTCTATCAAACTCGACAGGTGAGATCGTGTGTGTGTTGCGTGGTGTGTGTGTGTGTGTGCGTGCGTGTGCTGTGTGGTGTGCGTGGCCGTGTGTGTGTGTGGTGCGTGCGCGCGTGTGCGTGCACACACATATATGTATATAATATTGAGGTGTCATGCAAAGGGTTTCTATGAGACTGGTCTCCACTACATCCAGTCCCGAGCATGCTCTCTCGTTACATTTTATCCAGTTGAAACTCCACCGGTGCAGATCATCTGGTTCCGTGACTGATATAGTTCTAAAAACATAACTTCACCTCCTCCCAGAGCCGTGCTGTTACCCCTGCACAATCATCAATCATCAGAATTGGGTGAAGCGTCTTTCTAACGACGCTAATGATTGGCCACATGACGTTTGCTACAAACGTGATATATATTTTATTTACGTACTTTAACGTATATCAATGTATGTATATGGTATATATACATATTATGTACTGCATATGTTAAATATATGTGTCTGTGTATGTGTATATATAATATATATATATATATTATATATATATATATATATATATATATATATATATATATATATATATATATATATATATGAATGAGATATGCATCGCATCTTTGTCAGATATATAATCCATGCAGGAGTTGAAAGCAGACTTGTAATCATATTTGCTGCTCACACATATTATCGTACATCTCCACAATGTCCCAATTATATAGTATTTACAGGTATGGCTCAAATGATTTCCATAATGCGGGTCCTCATCATGCATCCACATTAACATATTGAAATATGTTTGGCGCGGATGGCCTGGAAGTAGAAACTTGTTATAACACTTGCGTGTATAAGACACAATGAAATTCCGTAATAGCCCAGGGGACGAAATAATGTGTATTGTAATCTTTTTGGCTTGATAAGCTCTCTTATAATAAGGTTAGCCGTGGCAGCCGAGTTTCCTTGCCGCCCCGTCCTGCGTTCTATTTTGCCGCGTGACTTTCCGCGCTGAGGTCCCCACTACATCAACAGTTCAGCGGACATGATTTAAGGCCGGCCCTTTCTTGCACGTGCAATAAATTACACTCTCAGAAGGCCTGTTCTGCAATGTGTATCTCTGACATTCCTTCTGGCAGACAATGACAGCAGTTAATGTGGAGAGATGCAAATCGGGGCGGCGGGCGCTTTGCCGTACAGTGGTGCGGACATCGCTTCATTTGGGCCGCATGATTGTACAAGTACCGGGGAGCTGACTCCGGCATCTTGCCTGCTTGTTCTGGAAATTACACACCGCATAACCGCAGATTAAGGAGCGAGCAAAATGGCATAATTTTAATTTTGCACAGTGACCTGCGGGCCATTTAATTTTCCATTTAATTTTTCTTGGCCTTTGTTTGCATTCACTCTGTCATTACGCGGGAAGATTTTACAATGCATTTTAAACTTCGCGGACCTCTGGCAGTAATTAAATTTCTGGAAATGACTGTAGGCGCCTCATGAATGTGCAGCCGTCATCCCGATGGCAGGTGGCAGGGTGCGGAAAGCGTGCGCCGAGGAGGACACTTCGCGCCGGGCGTCCCAGGCAAACCGTGTCCGCGCCGTCGGGTCGACCATCCGGAGGCGCAGCCAAGACGGAATGCTGTCTCTGTGCAGGTTCCTGGCAGATCCTTGGCAGGCCATGAATGCTGAACACCCTCCCGGTGGCTCCGGGAACTCCGGTAAGTCCTGCGGCATTTGCTTATTCTTGAGTTGGAAGTGATAATGGTCAGTAAGACCTCATCTTTTGCTTGATCAGAGCTTTGAGGTGCTCACTTGGTGTTGCTCTCCACATGTCCAGTTGGTTGTCCACATAATTCTGGTTCCTGCCTGTACTGCGATACACAAGTCATCACCGCTGGTCATTACCACAGCAAGCTTATCACTACTTTCATTAACTTACGGCATTTGTTCAAATAATTGTTTTTGGCATTGTGTAGGTGAGGCTGCACTGGCAGGATGGCTTAGAGGTACGCACACTTACCTCTAAGCTATCTAGTCTCGGTTTGAATCTTGGCCCAGCTATAAACTGTCATTCCAGTGTTCCACAGGCAGGGTGATTCATCAATGTGTGTGCCGTCCCTCGGATGGACGTTAAACCGGGCGTCACGTCTGCCGGCATTAGTTGGTGGACATTAAAGATCCTGCGGTGTCCTTCATAAAGAGTAGGTGAGCTATCACCAGCACCCTGAACAAATTCCAAATTCCTGCCCTAACTACTGCTGGGAAGGCAATGGCAAACCACCCAGTATAAGCCTTGCCAAGAAACTGCTTTGGCAGCACCAATGCTCTATCAGAGTATGGTACAGCATCATCAGAACAGCTGAGACTAAATATCGAAAGAAGCATCCGTTCTGACTTACTATGGATCGTAATTGTTTTGGGATGGGTGGTCAGGTGTAAACCAATTTAGTTCATCATGCTGGTATACCAGATCCTCGTTTTTCTGGATGATAAGTTAAGTTATAGCAGCAGTCAAGGAACAATCGAGCTACCGTAACTTCATGAGTTTTAACTTGTTGTGGAGCATTCATAAATGTGACCAAAATTGTACTCTATCTTTGATGTTAACACAAAACCTAGTTTGTCAATGGTGTCCAATGAGCAAAAACCAAGCACAATGTCACTCTGAAGATGAAAAAGATAGCTGCTGAAGCGTATTGTCTGCTGGTTCATTTGACAAGCACCAGTACTCGTGGTATTAGGTGACATTACATGCAATTAAGGGAATGTGTTGGTGCATTCATTACACCTCTTCGGAAAATATTTCCTTGAAGTGTTTTCGTTTTTTTTGACACAATGATTATCTCAGAAGCACTGAGGTCAAAAATGCCTACCTTGTTTGGAAGTGTGTGGTACGTGTCACTCGGTTTGATTATACGTCCTTCAGTGCAGATTCCAATAAAACGAGTGAATACCAGTGATTTCATTCATGATTTTTACCCTTGTAGTAGCCCTTGAATGTCCGACAGGATGGTGCAGAAGTAGCGCACTTACTTATGACCTGTATTCATCTTGGATGATTGCCGACCTAACTATAAACCTTCACACTGATGCTTCACATTCCAGGTGTTAATTCTTCACAGAGTTAATTCTCCAACCATTATCCCACTGAGTCTGATATGTATGTATGTTTGTATGACCACAACGATTTCTGAAATATACATATATATATATATATAGTATATATGTATATTATATTATATGTATGTATATATTATATAATATGTATGTATATATAATTATGTCATGTATATATATATATATATATATATATATATATATATTCCCTCGGATGGACATCAAGCCCGATATTCCTTCTGCTGGCGTTAGTTGGTCGAGGGTAAAGATCCCACTGTGTGTTTGGTGAAGGATAGGGGAGTTGTCACAGGCATCATGAACAAATTACAAATTCCTGCCCAAATTAGTCCTCCAGTCAAACCTCAACCCTAACCAACTGGTTCGTGAAAGCCTTGGGGAAAAAATGTTCCCTGCTGACACCACAAGAAGGTGGGCCGTTGTTGTAGTAGTAGTAGTAGTAGTTGTAGTAGTAGTCGATCAGTCTGAGTCTGGAGTTCATTTTCGTTCTGTTATTAAACTGGAGATCATGGAAACCCACGAAGATCCTCCGAGTAGTACGTTTGCTTATGGCAGATACATAGGCAACTGGATGATTGTCAGTTTACTCGTAATTGTTTGACTCAGTTAATTTTTGAGCTAATTATTCAGCAAAAATGTTCATTATTATTGAAACTCATTGTGACGTAGCTCACGGCAACTGTCTTCTTCTTCTTCTTCTTCTCCCTCCTCTTATTCTTATTTTCTTCTTCTCTTTTTCTTCTTCTTCCTCCTCTTATTCTTCTTTTCTTCTTCTCTTTTACTTCTTCTTCTTCCTCCTCTTATTCTTCTTTTCTTCTTCTCTTTTTCTTCTTCGGCTTCTCCAAAACAATGTTGATGTTGTCATGTTTCATGGTGGAAATAGCTTCTTTACGTATGACTGGTACGTATCATCTGCTGGATTTTCTGGTATACCCAGTTTACAAAAAAAAATCTTTACATATCTGACGCTTTAACAATACCGTCATTAAAAAAATATGTGAAGTGGAAATATTTATCGAATCCACGATACAATTCCATATTTCTTGACCTGGCTTTCCGGTTTGATCACATTGCGGCACTTCAAGGTTGTAAGAATCGAGTTTGGATGCAACCGTCGCGGACGTAGTTGCGGCAAACAAATACAAGTTTTTATTTTTCAGAACATCTTGATCTTGGTGTTACTTTAACTGTCACTTTAAATATTTATTTTTAAAGGATGGAAACAGGTATGAATTTACTTTACTTTATAGGTTTTTGCTTCTCAAAGTGGAACTTTATGTAGAGCTTAGTAGGCAATATACACTGTTGGCATCGTTTCAGCATGTCAAATGACAAAAGTACCAACCAGGAGATTTCTGATCTTGATTATTGTATATCTCAATTGTTTATAATTTTATGAGTCTTAGATTATATATTTCAATTGTTGTCATTATATATTTTCACCAAGGTGTTTCTTGTGCTGATCTTCACCTTTAACATATTGTATTTTAACCAAATGGGGTTGGCTCGGGAGTTTCGTGTCTAGGGGCTTGCGTAACTGCTGAAACAAGGTGATTATGGACTGTCATGGTAGACTTGATGTGAAAAGACCGCTGCGTGTTTACAGAAGTTCCGACTTCCATCAAGGTGGAACACAGAGAACGCAATGAAGAAGATGGACGAAGCAGCGAGAGCGGTGTTGGTGATTCGCCCGCTGCGGGACGTGGAGTGCATTCTCCTGATGCTGAAGGGATTGCTGCGGCTTCTAGCAGCCCTGAGAATGATGGCAAGGATAAGGCTCAGATGTCTGGCATGCGTCTCACCTGTAACATCTGTGGAATGGCCTGTGCCAGTCCCAACGTGCTTCTTGTCCATAAGAGGAGCCACACAGGTACCACAATAGGCAAATATTGGTGGCCACCCTAATATCAGGGAAATAGAACTGGTGGGATAGCTTAAACGTATGTGCAGTTATCTTTGTGCTGCTTAGCCTGGGTTAAAATCCCGGTGTTCCACATTCAGGGCGATGCATCGATGTGTGTGCTGTACATCAGAAGGATGTTAAGCCAATGGAGTTGTCTGCCTGCCGCACTGGTCATTCAAAATCTGACTGTATCCTTAGCGAAGAGTAGGCGAGCTATCGCATGCACCCTGGACAAATTCCTAAATTGTGTCACCTTCAGTCGAATATCAGGCTTAGTCTGCAAGGGTGTGTTCAGTTACGAAGTTTATTGTAGAGCGCTTGCCAAGTGGCTGAAGCACTCAAGAAAGCACTCCATTCAAAACCGTCGATAAGGAAAGGCTGGCATGGCAAGCGCTTGCGAGCTGCTTGGTAACTAAACACACCAGGAACCTGGCCTGGCCGACCAACAAGAATATGGGATTGATTGGGGCTTTTAAATTACAAGGATAAGTAAACTAACTGCAGGGAAATGTGAAGACATATTGGGATTCTGTGTATCTGAATTTTTTTTTAACTCGTAATTAAGCAGGGAATTAACTTTAACTCTTAATGTGGAAGAAAATTATATATGTGTGTATATTTTTTATATATATGTGTGTATGTATGTATGTATGTATGTATGTATGTATATATATATATATTTTTTTTTTTTAATATATTAGAATTTATATATATATTATTATATATTTATAAATTTATATTTATATTTTATATTTTATATATGTATATATTTATATATTTATATATATTTTTTTATTTATTTATATATATATATTAATATATATATATTATATATATATATATTATATAAATAAATTTATTTTCTACCGAAGCAGTTTGTTAGATAGGGTTATAATTGGTGGTTTGCCATTAATTTCCAGCATTGTTGTCCATGTGCTATCCTTTTAAATACCGAGCGTCAAGCAAGTAAGCAGCATGGACTGTACCTTAAAAATATATTATTTGGTATGACTCGGCCAGGCAATTTAAACCACCACCTCCCAGACTCAAAGAAGATGCTCCAACCATTATCCCACTGAGTCTGATATGTATGTAGTTTGTATGACCACAACGGTTTCTGAAATATACATATATATATATATATATAATATATATATATATATATATATATATATATATATATATATATATATATTATATATATATATGTTTATATATATATATATATATATATATATTATATATATATATATATATATATATATATATGTACATATACATACATATATCAGTTCAAAACAGGAAAGCTAGCAAATAGGACAGGCCAACTTAATGTTTTCTCTGAAGGCCAACACACTGTAGGATGCAACAACGGAGTCATCGATGTCAGAACAGCAGTCCTGGACCCTTCAATGAAGCAAAATCTTGGATTCACGGACAGTGACTGCTTGTAATTGGTTATTTCTTCTCCAGGACTCAAACCCAGACTACAGATAGACAAAGATGATAATGAAGCTAAACACTCAGTGCAATAAATTATTGACTGGCAATAAGGAAACCATTGTAAAGTTAACTTTATTTGAATGAGTTTTATCAATTGAAAGCCGAAAATAATATGTTATTTTCAGCTTGGTGTGACAGACGTTTTGAGTGTTCGCCCTTCACTTTTGCGCTGATGAAGAGTTCAGGACTGCTGCTCTCACATCGCAGAAAAGTCGGTGGTCTCTCTGTTTTCACGGTCTCTCCTTCGTGCATTTATCTTCACCTGCTCTCCAGCCCTCCAATCCTCTCCAGCAGCACCAGGATGTTTGCATTCTTTCTGGTTAAACATACAAAATCCAGACTGACTGCACACTTCAACTCTTTTGTTGTTCACTTTCTCCCATACGTAGAATCTCCTTTCCGCATCTGTGCTATCCCACTCTTCCCTCCAAGGCCTCAAGCATGTCATCCCCCATCCTTACTCACAATCTTTATTACTCCGTGAATACTTCCAAACACAGCCCTCTTACTTGCGGGTTGCAGAATTTCCTCCCAACATAGTCTGTGGTTGATCAGTGCCCCAGCCGAGATACTCTTCTAGTATTGGGGGATTTCAATGCATTGACTGGAACTGATAGGGATGGTTATGAGATATGTGTTGGTCCCCATGGGACTGGAACTGTGAACCAGAACAGCACTAAGTTCCTTGATTTTGTAAGAAGTCATGGACTGAGGGTGGCTGGTTCATGGTTTCACTGCCCACAGGCTCATCGCTGGACTTGGTATTACAACACTGGTGGTGTGGCAAAAGAGATTGACCATGTGCTCGTTTATGGTCACTGGAGGATGATCCAGAACTGCAGGGTCGACCGGAGTGCTC
>CM068959.1:79341722-79359641 GCA_035128595.1 Eptatretus atami | reverse complement strand
TTTGATGTATCCATGGCAACCTTTGGAGAGGTGGGTGGATTTTGCAAGTATCGTGCTCTGCCCATCTTTTTCTTGGTTGTTTATTTGTCTCTTTGTGTGAGGGATATCTCAAAAAGTTGTGGACGGATTTGAATGAAATTTGGTGGGCAGTTTGGGTGTGTTACAAGGATGAACTGATTATATTTTGGTGAGGATCCGGATCCAGATATGAGAATTTTTTGAGTGATTCTTCACCATTGAGAGACAGGGCTAAAACAATATCTCAAAAAGTTGTGGATGGATGAAACTTGGTGAGCAGGTTGGGTGTGTGACAAGGACAAATTGATTCGATTTTGGTGAAGATCCGAATCCAGATATGAAAATTTTTAATTCTTAAAGTGATTCTTCACCATTGAGAGATGGGTCCAAAAACGATATACAGTGCCTATAGAAAGTTTACACCCCCTTTAAAATTTTTCACCTTTTGTTGCCTCATAACCTGGAATTAAATTGCATTAAATCAGACTTTTCCCACCTTTGTTTACACATCGTAACCCACAACTTCCAAGTGAAAAACAAATTTCAGAAAATTAATTAAAAATACAAAACTAGAATATATTGGTTGGATAAATGTCCATCCCCCCTATAATATCAACTAGTAGGGGTATCCAGCGTTGCCAGGCAATGCCGGGTCCATCATTCCACCCTATCCCTCCCCTTGCCTCCTCCCACCCCATCTCTTGAGAGACGAATTCATCGATATCGCTAAAATAATGATGCTATGGATGCTTATCCTCATTGCCATGTTATGAATCTGGGGTGTGTTCAGTTACCAAGTTTCTTGTAGAGCGCTTGCTAAGTGGCTTAAGCACTCAAGCAAGCACTCCATTAGAAACCGTTGATAAGAAACGGCTGGTTTGGCAAGCGCCCGCTAGCTGCTTGGTAATTGAACACACCAATGGACATCTCAACAGCACACAGTACATACAAAACCCCGACAAAAGGACATTTTTGAAAAATTAAAGACTTTAAATGTTAATCATGAGTATTCTCGTTGTAATGAAAACGTACCTTGTTCAGACCCACACATCCACCCACAGACACAAACTCAGCTTTATATGTTAGATTAGGTGACAGTGAGACACCTCGCACGAAACTGCCATGTTTGAATAATATTTCCTACTCTTGTTAATATATTCTTCTTCTACTCCCTCTCTACTCATAGTAATCAGCAAATAATCTTTCTATCCGCTATGATATCATTTTTCCATGAGTTTTCGGATGTTATAAAAAAAAAGGCTCCAATTATTAGTGCATTCCTGCTAATGCAGACATCGCTGTGTGATGATGTCATGGGTAGGGACGTCTTGTTTCATACTTCACATGGACGCAAACATGGGATATTTTTGCTTGTAACAGTCATTGCAAATTCTGGTAAGCAAACATTGAGTTATAAGTGACATGTAAATGTCTCGCAGACAGAAAGTAACTGCGTTTGACGTCCCACAATTTTTTTTTTCATGAAATATCATTATTTTCTTTCCTTTGCATAATATGAGAATTAACGTTCCTTCATTGTGCGGTGTATATAAGACAGCTGCCACGATCGCTGCGGACAAAACATGCATTATCTCGTTTGAGCTGAAATCAAAATGTGACTTTTTTTTCCTCAAAACCGTATCTTAATTTAATAACAGAAGATGCGTTATTTAGTCTTCAAATGTATATGAGGCCTTTAAAACAATCTGAGCTACGTGGCAAGAAAAAGATGGTGGCAATTTCTGGACGGCTGGACGGCGTGGCCTGTAGAATGGGTGGTGCTTACGACCCACAGACAAACAGAAAGACAGACCCACAGACACAAGCTCAGCTTTATATATTAGATTGTAAATTAGGTCAGGTGTAACCAATCACCTTCAAAACCACAAAAGTTAATTGGCCTCCACCTGTGTTAAATTGCAGAATAAAATCAGCTATTCCTATTGGTTTCCTCTGCTGAGTAGTGCATTTCACAGCAAAGACTCAACCATGAGTACCAAGGAGCTTTCAAAAGACCTCCAGAATAAAGTTGTGGAAAAGCACAGATCAGCAGATGGGCATAAAAAATATTTCAAAGGCCTTGAATATCCCTTGGAGCACAGTCAAGACAATCATTAAGAAGTGGAGGTATGTGGTATTGCCAAGACCCTGCCTATATTAGGCCGACCCTCCAAACTGGATGACCAAGAAAGGAGGAGACTGACCAGAGAGGCCACCAAAGAGGTCAATGGCAACTTTGAAAGAGCTCCAGGCCTTTATGGAAAAAACTGGTCACTGTGCATGTAACAACAATATCCCAAGCACTCCACGAGTCTGGCCTGTATGGTGAGGTGGCAAGAAGGAAGCCATTACTCAAAAAAGCCAACCTTGAGTCCCATTTGGAGTTTGCAAAAAGCCACTTCGGAGATTTTGAAGCCATGTGGCAAAAAGTTTTATGGTCTGACGAAACCAAGATGGAACTTTTTGGCCTAAATGCCAAACGTTACGTTTGGCACAAACCCAACATAGCACATCACCCAAAGAACACAATCCCTACTGTGAAGCATAATGGTGGCAGCATCATGTGATGGAGATGTTTCTCATCAGCAGAGACTGGGGCATTTGTCAGGATAGAAGGGAAAATGGATGGAGCAAAATATTTTTTAAATCCCAAAGGAAAACCTGCTGCCCTCTGCAAGAAAGCTGAAATTGGGACAGAAATTCACCTTTCAGCATGACAATGATCCAAAGCACACAACCAAAGCTGCACTGGAGTGGCTAAGGAACAGAAAGCTAAATGTCCTTGAGTGGCCCAGTCAGACCTAAATCCAATCGAAAATCTGTGGCATAACTTGAGGATTGCTGTCCATCAACATTCCCCACACAACTTGATTTGGGAGTGTGGTGGGCTTGAGATCCTAGGATCCTGAGTTCAATTTCCATTTGCTGATGAATTAATACCAGGTGGGGTTGACTCTGCCTGTCATCCTTCTGAGGTCGGCAAAATGAGTGCCAGCATAGTGGTATCCTGTGTCGGAGTGGTGACCTGTCCAGGATTGTGTCCAATAGCCAAGGAGACTGCTGAAGCAGCACCAACGCTCTGCATAGAGTATGATCCCAATCCATCCATCCATCAGGACCAGACTGTGCAGAGTGTTGGTGCTCCTTCAGCAGTCTCCTTGGCTATTGGGCACCATCCTGGGCAGGTCACCCCTCCGACACAGGATACCAGCAAGATCGCACTCATTTTGCCGACCTCAGAAGGATGACAGGCAGAGTCAACCCCACCTTGTATTAATTCAACATCCAAATGGGACTCGAACTCAGGATCCTAGGATCCCAAGCCCACTACCCTAACCATTAAGCCAACACCAGGAATAACTATTAACTCAGGCGATGGATACTTATCAAACTAAGGTATTCTGGTTTTGTATTTTTAATTAATTTTCTGACATTTGTGGAATTTCTTTTTCACTTGGAACTTGTGGATTACAATGTGTAAATGAAGTTGGAAACGGTCTGATTTAATGCAATTCGATTCCAGGCTATAAGGCAACAATAGGTGAAAAATTTGAAAGGGGGTGTAGACTTTCTATAGGCACTGTATAATCGCATGATATTTCAAAAATTTATTGGGCCCGATATGTTCTATTGGATCGCGTATTGTGTGGCGGAGGTATGTGTTCTACCGAGTGCCATTCCAGTTATATATAATTGTACATTTGAAAATAAGAAAAACTATGGCGTTTCTTCTACTACTGTGAGTATCTCATTTTGCTCACTTTTTGAACGCCCCACATACATAAAACTGATTGTCCATTGAACTGCTTGTGGAACTCTGTTCCACGCATCGTTTTCTCACTGTCAAATTATGTATCCCTCCCTCCTTCCCACTTTTCTCCCCCAAGCTTACTTTTCGACATTCACAATTACACAGTAACGTGACATTCATAGTCAACCGTCAAATTGTTTTATTCGGGAGAAAAATGGATGAAATCAACAGGACGTTGATTGAGGCTTGCCAAAACTGCCTTGTTAGGCAAGGAGAAGCTGGCACTTTGGGCGTTAATCCCTCTTTTGCTCCAATGAAGGGTTAACACCCAAAATATCAGCTTCTCCTTGTTTCCTATCAGCTTGCCTTCCTTGCTTCCCAAACTTCTTCACTTGATTAGTATTCCTCAATCAACGTTCTGCTGGTTTCATCCATTGTTCTACACATCCACTGATGCAGATCGACACTCGTCTTCACCAGCAAGACTAGTTCTTCGTTCTACATGTTTTATTAGAGAATTTGTTATTGCTGCTGCTTTTCCACAGTGAAAGTTATCATTTAAGTAAGATGTTATCAACACAGCACAGAATGCAGTGAAATTATCTGTTATCCCGACCATCCACAAAGCCAATAACCTTTTGCAAACATTGAAAAGGGGTGATGTGGGAGTTGGAAGTGCAGGAGATGGAAAGGTGGGAAAATCCTTATGTACCTTTTATTTCTGATCAGGAAAGCATTATTACGTAACATGTGTGGATGTACTCTCATGATGTGTGATGCATGTCAGCCCAGTGAATTGCATCCTGACATCATGCAACTATAGGGTTCATACAGAACAGTACACTTACCTTTGAGTTGTCTATAGTCTGGGTTCGATTCACGACCAAACTATAAACTGTCAGATAAAATAGTGCTTCGCAGGCAGGGCAGTTGCATCACTTGGGTGGACCTGAAGCTGGCCTAATTCCACATTACTGCTCTGACTACTACCACAGGGAAAGAAATGGCAAAGCACCAAATGTATTGACCAAAGCTGTCATGAGACAGCATTTGCCAGCATCAAGGGTTTTCACTTTAATGCACTGAAAAGGTTTTGGACTCTAAAAAATAACCATCAAATGGTATCCTTTTGAAGGGCAGGCAGTTTGAGATTCTTCTTCTTTTCTATGCCGCACAAGGCTGTGGGGGTAGCATCATTGGCTGAGGATGTGGTTGTGCTGCTGATGCAATGCCCTCTGATTAGGACAGGAATTTGGAATTTGTTTCATGGTGCTGGCAATAGCTCACCTACTTTCCACGAAGGTCATTGTAGGATCTTTCACATCCACCAACTCATGACGGAAGACGGGACGCCCGTAACACCATTCGAGGGACGGCATACACGTTGATTAATCATCCTGCCTGTGAAACACCAAGGTGACAGTTTATAGCTGGATCTGGATTCAAACCAAGGCTAGACAGCTTACAGATGAGAGTGCGTATCTCTAGGCCATCCTGTCAGCCCAGTTTGTGCTGATGGCGCATCTTAATTGCAAATACATTAACTTATAGGTTGGGAATGGAGTCGATAGCCCTGTTTTATTTATTCATCTGGATTTTGTAATTTTAAAAAAAAAATTTTTATGATACAATATGGACGCAATGCCTGGTGTTGGCTTAATGGTTAGGGTGGTGGGCTTGGGATCCTAGGATCCTGAGTTCAAATCCCAATCGGCTGTTGAATTAATACCAGGTGGGTTTGACTCTGCCTGTCATCCTTCCGAGGTCGGCAAAATGAGTGCCAGGTTGCTGGTGTACTGTGTCGGAGTGGCGACCCGTCCAGGATTGTGTCCAATAGCCAAGGAGACTGCTCAGGCAGTACCAACACTCTGTACAGAGTATGGTCCCAATGGATGGATGGAATATGGATGCTCATCAATGAATGAAGTCATAGAGGGTAAAAGGCCAACATAATTGACAGTGAAATAGTGAGGCTACAGTTGGACACAACAAGGAAGGGGATGGATGAATAGACAGAGACACAGAGAAAGAGAGAGACGCAGAGACGCAGAGACGCAGAGACACAGAGACACAGAGACACAGAGACACAGAGACACAGAGAGACAGAGAGACAGAGAGACACAGGTGAATTCTTTGTGATGGTGAACGAATAATCCAATACTGTACCCCTTAGCGATCATTAAATTATCACATTATTTGGGAATAATATAAGTTTAAAAAAAATTCAAGCCACAGGACCATGTGTGCAATAACTTTATTTTGAATATAACATTTGTGGTGGAAGCATGATGAAATTCCCACAACATGCATGCTGCTGTGTGTACATAAATGGAGGGTGTGCTGCTCTTCTATATGGCAATATGGAAATAAGAATTTGAGACCATGGTGCACCAAACGTGGGAGAGAGAAAGTATTTTAGCTTGCTGAGAGGGAAAGGTCATAGAACACACAACTGGTTCTAACGGCATACACCGGGATCATCGAACACCCAGACGTCATTATGGGGAAGTGATGACAAGATCAATTCAACGCATGGCGGAATAAAGAGAGGTGTAGAGGACGCAAGTGTAGTCAGTGTACACCTTCGATTTAGCGTCTTCCGGATTGCACCTAAAATCAGCAATTTCCTTTTTTCATATTAGTACCATCATCTTCCTTTCTTTTTCTCCTCAGTTCTATTATTTATTTTTATTTTGTTGCATTTGACCTCCACCCAATCTTTTTTTTTAAGCTCTGTTGATTTGCATCCCACAGTGGTTGCATAAGGCTATATTCATATTCATTATTCTCAGACCATTATCCTTTACACCACCCTTGTAAACTCCACTTTTAATGGTTAGAGCATCCGCTCTGAGACTGGGAGGTCGGCGCTTCAAAGGATTTTTTTATACAGGGTTGAGGCTCATAGAAGAGCTAGTACACTGAATGGATCAGGATGTAACAGGTAAAAACAGAATGCAAAACATGCAAAAGGAACAGTAGAGAGAGAGAGAGAGAGAGAGAGAGAGAGAGAGAGAGAGAGAGAGAGAGAGAGAGAAGAGAGACAGACACCAACGGTTGAGTTGAAGGCCAAGATAGAGGCATACTTGGACAAACAATGGGTGTGAGGAAGAATTGGGGGCAAGAGAGGATGCATGGGGTGGACAAGATGGATACATATGGAAGCTCCAATGAGGAAAACTGGAATATTGGAAGAATGAGGGTTTGGGGTTGGGATTAACGAGGGTAGAAAAGATCATGTTTTTGGATTGTGGGTGATCTGAGATGGTGGTGAACAGCTGTCTTGAAGGCCTGGAGAGAGAAAGAGATTGAAGAGGATGTGGAGAGTGATTTCACAGGTGGTAAAAAAAAAAAGAGGAACAAAGGAGTGGAGGTCAGCAGTGATTCTGGATTTAGGTAGTTTCACCAGAATGTTGATGGTGGACTGTGTGAGCCCGAGGGAAATGTGGAGGGTGGGGAGGGGACAAAGCACGGAAAGAGCAGAGGGTACAAAAGCAGAAAGGATGCGGTACAAGATAGAGAGACCACCGTCCTGTCTGCGATGGCGAAGTGATAGGCAGATAGACTTGGCTTCATCACGGGAGATTCCAATAATCTTAAAGGCCTCGGTTTCCACGACATGAAGCTGACCAAGATGTGAGGCAGGGGAGCCAACCCAGAGGGGAGAGCAGTACTACATCAAATAGATAGACCACAGACAAACAACCATAGGTTGGTAACCAATGCAAGGTTGATTGGGCCTAATGGCTTCCTTTTACATTGAAGTTCCTTGTAAGGAACCTCATACAGTATATTATATTCATATTATCTGTTACACTTCTTTTATCTGCCAATCCTGCATTCATTCTTGATATTTTCTTATTCATTATATTTCCATTTCTTGTTAACTTACTGTTTAATGAACCCATGAATTGAATCGAAAAGGCTTCAAAGAGGGTTGACATCTTTGCCAGTGTAGTTGCCGCCATGTTCGTAATCGTGTTCGCACTTTTGGTTGCGGTGGTCTTCTTTCATACGCAGCACATAGTTGCGGATGGCATCATTTGCTGTGGGTGCCGCTGATGCCCTCTGTAGGTTCGTACAATAATTTGGAATTTGTAAGGGTGCCTGCAATAGCTCGTCTACTCTTCGCAAAGGACACAGTGGAATCTTCAATGGAATCGGTACACACGTTGATGTTGATGAATCATCACTAGTGTTGATAAAATATTGGCGTACGACTATAAATCCGCTCTTTACAATGTCCAGCTTGAGTGTGTGCATTTTGTTTGATATTATTTTCTTTATTGGTTTGAGGCACGTTATTGATTCATTTCGCAAATGAGCTACAGAGGAGTAAACTGCATGTTCGCATAAGGATTAAACCACCATGAAACAAATTTCTGTCAAAGAGGTTTCAAAGTTAAACTTGCCATTTAGAATGTCAGTCAACCCCATTGAACAAAAATCAGTGTCAGCCTTTCACGTTTTCTAGAAAACTACCATTAACACCAAATGCATCTTCTGACTTTGAAAGATTACCTTAATGCACTTAACTCAATTTGATTATCGATGTGGGATCGTCTGGTTTACTTTTCATGGGTTCAAATAAGTTTTAAGCATTTGACAAACAAAGTGGGAAAGAGAAGATCAAGGGAATGGTAATGGAGTAATAAACACAGATCTGAGAAAGCAAGGGGGTGTGGTGGTTGTGGTGGTATTGGTGGGGGTTGGGGGGGAGTGTGAGGGGAGGAGAACTATATTTTAATTTCTGGGGAGAACCTTGTTATTGATGTGGAGGAAAGTTTATTCATATCTTGAAACAGCTGAGCTCCAGAATAAAAGGCCATTCTTTGGATGGTTCTGGATTGTTTGTTTTTTTTTGTATCTTATTTACAACAAAACAATACCCAGTGCTGAGTGACAACAGGAATATAAAAGATGATCAAACCAATAAGAGCAAAACATGACAGGCAGCTGTAAATGCGGGTAACACAATTAACCCTTATAATGGAAAACTAGTCTTTATCGTGAAGGCTAGCATCGTTCTGGCCTTCAAATGACTTTAGGCATATTTTTGTCTGCATGTGGACAAAATGCACTTCTCAAAGGAAACTTTTCTTTTTTTTATTGGATTTCCTACTAGCTATTGCTCAATTAAACGTCCTTGACAACATACACAAAATTTCCATGATATCCAGAGCACCGGCGATAATTTGCCGACTCTATCTGTACTGTGACGTCCACCAGCTAATGCGAGCAGATGAGTGAGGGTTGGCGCAATGACAGCACACTTCGTGATGCATCTCAGTGCTTGCGAAACACCAATCCTACAGTTTATAATTTGGTCAGGAATCAAACCCACATGAGACAGCTCAAAAGTGATTATGCTGCCTCTGGTGACACAAATTCAACAATGACCTGAACAACAATTCGGCAACACCGTATTTACTTGATGCTTGCTGGATATTTTATTTTGGAGACAATTTAATAAGGGCTTCCCTTCCAAGTTACTTAATGTAACTGGGTATAAATGGGACGTTAGGTATTTCATGAAAATGGCATTTCACTTCTCATGGGACCCCAATAGGAAATCACTGTAATTTAGTTAAGATCGGTATAATATCTAAATGTTCCTGTGCAACTACAAAACCAAGAATACATGAATGTCACGTTTGCAAAATGGGTGCTTCTGCCTCTTGCATTAACAACTGGAAAGTCATACTTGGCCCTCCTACTGTTCTCATCTTAACTGTGGGCCTTTCGTTCGGTTGCGGTTTTGCCAGAACCGAGAGGAAGGAATCCAGGTAAGGGCCACGGAGTGGTCAATCTATTTGACTAAGGCACTTTTAATGTCTCTACCTTTAGGTTTTCAACTAGTTTGTTGAACATAAACATGAAAAATAACTTTTTAGGACATGGTCTAATGATATTTTGATTTTTAAAAGATAAAATGTTTCTCATGTCATTTCCAGATGGGATTTCTTAACAGAGAAACAATTAAAACTAGATATTTGTAATCACAAAGCGATCGCCAAGGGTAAGCCTCTCCCAGGACAGGGGAGGCTTACCCTTGGTGATCGCCCCCGACTTACCCTTGGGCCACGATCCAATGATGGCTATATATTTTTTTGGACCGCCATATGACCTTGACCTTCAACATTTCGGAATAGAATGGAAATTAAGAAAACGTGTCCCCATATACAATTTACCGATATATAACACTGTATTTGTCTGTCCCCATTCATAAGGACGATTTAAGTAGGGTTTTTAAAGGCCAATCTTTTAACATAACTGTGTGTTCAAAATGGTCTATTTTTAAGGATAAAAATACTAGAAAATTATTTTCCATAAAAGAGCAATTATTGGAATTGTAGATGGTGACTTGCAAACCGAGCCTCAAGGGCAGTGTACAGAAACTTTTTTTTTTTAATACAAGGCGCAGGGAGGTGAAATTCGCTGCACATGATAAACTTTACTCCACATGCGCACAGAGTAAAACAAATGTTCATTTACAGCCGTAGGATGTCAAATAAATAAAGAAGATATAAGCACACCTGATGCCAAGCCGAGGCTTCAGAGTTTGGCATGCTCACGAGACTGTATCGTTGAAACAAAACGTCCAAGAAGATAAAGAAAATAGAGTCAGATCTGTACATGCAGTGTTATAAAATAACGTTTCTTGCTACAAAACATCATATCTTCCAGTCTCCTTGAATATTTTCAATAAAATAACTCCCCCAACCCATCATTTTTGACTTGGTTTTTATACTCGTCTTGCCATAAAACTCAACATCATGACAATCGGAGGAAAATTGTTCAACTTATGATCAAAAAGGTGTTTTTCGTTAATTAGGTCACAATCCGAAAAAAGTAGGTCAAGGACGCTAATCAAATATCAGGTGCACAACTTCAGTGCAGATCAACCATTACGATGCAAAAACATCTTGGAAAGCCAAGCGGTCTTTGAGATTCCACATTGGCAAAATTGAGTGGTGACAAAAAAAATCGTTTCCTTTTCCGATCGCCATTTGACCTTGACCTTTAACCCGGAGTGGTATGATGTAAATTAAAGTGTAAATACGCCTCACTCTAGGCCATCTAGAAAGGGCAATTTCATTCCTGGATATTTTGAGACCTGGGAGGACTCCGTTCCACCTTCTGAAACCCACATATGGAGATAACAACCAACGACACATATATACATGTGTGTGCACTGTGCATGCGCACACACGCACACACATATACAAACACAAATCGCCGACAGGTTGGTGGTCTCTGTTTTCTTCCGCCTCCTTTCTGATATAGAACCTTTTGCCCTCTCCATGCTTCTCCATCCCTGCCTCCCCCCCCTCCTCCCCCCTCCCCCAACCAAGGTATCTGCAAGACACAATTAATAATCTAATTTCAAGCTAAACCTCCATTCATTCATTTCTGCAAGTGAAGCTAAGAATCAATCCTTCCATCTCTCACTCACCTCCATCACCCCACCCCCTGTAGTCCCCACACACACTCATCGATCATTAAATAATTGTGGCCTTCCACAACGTAAGCCATTGTGAACTGGGAAGGAGCTGAAGTTCTCCATGGATATGGAGATTAAGCCTTTGTTTACCAATGGGACTTTGAAGTCCCACCCTGTATTTCTTGTTTCCAGGAAATACGTAGCTACTTACTTCAACTACTTATTGAGACTCCTTAGTTGTTGTAGGTATTTAACAGAAATAATTTACAACAGACTATAATCACTGCATCCGCAGAATATCAACTCCTTATTTGTGATGAGATACTGGAGAAGGATTTCTACCTATTATTCTCCCATCTATTTTTCTCCATTGTTCTTCCAACAATGGATGGAGGCCCTCAATATCAGACTTGAGATCAGGGCTGTCTCTCTGGACATATCTCGAGTTTTTGATACAGTCTGCCATCCTCCTGCCTTGCTCTCAAAACTGTCTTCCTGTGGAATACAAGGACAACTCCACTCTTTGATTCCTGAATTCCTCCACTCTTGTAGCAACGTGTGGCTCTCAACGGAATCCTTCCCTTTCAAGGCTGGAGTACCCCAAGGCAGTGTTTTAAGGCCCCATATTATTTCTAATCTTAATCAATGATCTTACTGACTCTCTGGAAAAGCCTCTTTATCTCGTTGCTGATGACTCCACCCTCTGCCATGACATCCCTCATCCTTCTGACAGACAGGCAGCAACCTCTTCCCTCTCCTCAGACCTTGCCAAAAAATTGGACCTATTACTTAGTCATCGCCGACAGGTTGGTGGTCTCTTTGTCTTCTTCCACCTCCTTTCTGATATAGAACCCTTTGCCCTCTCCATGCTTATCCATCCCTGCCCCCCCCCCCCCGCCCACCAAGATAATCTCCAAGACACAAGTGGTTCACCAGCATCCGCCTCCTCGTGAAACCATCTAAATCCACAACCATTGATCACCTCTACTCATCCTTTTTTCCCACCTGTGGAACCACCTTCCACACTCTCTTCAATGTCATTCCTCCCTCGAGGTCTTCACGACAGCTGTTCACCACCATCTCAAATCATTCCCCATCCAAAACCATGATCTTTTATATACCCATTAAACCACCACCACTCCTCCCAAAACTATGCTTCTGTATCCATCTTTTCCAACTGTTGCGTTCTCCCTTATCCCTCATCATTACCTGCATCCATTGTTTGTCCATCTCACTCTATTTTCTCCCTCCACCCTGCTGTTGGCGTTTCTCCCTTCTTCTGCTGTTCCTTTTGTTATGTTATATCCCATCCATTCTGTGTTCCAGCTCTTCCATGAGCCTTTGACTGTGTATACAAAAAAACTACTCCATGTAACTGTTGTGGTATTAAATTAAAGGTCAAACTGGAATGATGCATATTTTTTTGTTACATCCTGAAGACCTCGGACACATGCGATACAGCTTGGACTTGTCTGTGCACAATGTGGTGGTTGTAGTACTTTAGCTACAAAGCAATTGTGGTTTCCCTTGAAAATCTTGGTAGGTCTGTTACAAGATAGCACAAACTAATAACCACAATCACATGCTGACGCATGGGAATTCTGAATTTGTATGAGATGGACACACGAAAGCGGACACGTGCGACCTGGACATTATAGGAAGCAGGCATGCGGGATGAGACATGGGAAATGGTTGGGGAGAAGGCACGCAGAATTCAGATGTTATCAATTGGCAAATAATTGGGGAAGTATTCAGTATAACTAACAATGTGTAATAAAACGGGGTAAACCCGAGCCTAATGCATGTAATGTCTCTTATGATGCATTGACATGTTAAAAGAATGCTATATCGTGAAGCTGGAGGAATAACTAAATTCTCTTGTCTCATGGGAAATAAGTAAAGAACAAACTTTATTTTACCCATCACTACCCAGAGACCCTTAGACCAACTCAATTACAATTACCACATTGTGTTGAGTTATAAGCATGGGCTTGCATCAGCTGAGTATCTTTCTCAATACTTATTGTGCAGTAAGTAAATAAGGGGGTCAATAATGACACAATAAGCTGTGTATATCCATAAGGAGGAAGGATCGGATAAAATACCATAAATTTTGGATACATACAAACAACTTTTATGCATAAATAGAGAAATAGACTCGTGCACAAATAAGTAGGAAAGTTTGCTTCTTTGTATTTAAAAAGGATATAAAGTACAGACAAACAATCATGGGTTGGCAACCATTGTGCAGACTTGATGGGGTAATTGGCCTCTTGTGTTAAAGTTCCTTGTCAGGTATAACACATTATTATTTTTTTTATTATTATTATTATCTTTTCTGGTTTTTAAAAAAAAGTCAAACATATTTGATATTTGTGAATCAGAGAAAATTGGTTTTGTGTAAAGAATCATTGGCATGCTCCTACACCTTTTGGTGAATAAAATGAAAATTGCACTCGGGCCACATCTGGTAACATGCCATTGTAGAAATGGCCAGACAATTCATCACTGGCATATCATTTCAGAATATTTATTGATGACAGCCCTGCTCATCATTAATGTCATGTACAGTATAGTAATAGTGTTTAAGAAAAGAAAAAGAATAAAAAAGTTAACCTTATCACTATTTTCTCTGCAGATTTTGCTTTCCAAGTGATGTAGGTTTTGCTTTATTTTGTTACGGGTCACAACAATAATGACCAGCTGCTTCAGAAAATACTACTTGTATTATTTGTTTTACTACCTTTTGAATTGCTAATGAAGGTGCATTGTTGGTCAGTTGCTTCATATTGCTTTTGTTGTTGTTAGGAACTGGAGACTGGCCTATGCTACTAAGTCCCCATGGATACAACGGCTTGTCAGAACAGGCACCAGCTGCTACTCGAGTGAGTGAGCCTTCAATTATGGGCTCCATGCCATATTCTGGCCCCGATTCCTTGAGGCCAGTCATTCAGATGCACAGTGCACCTTCACCAGACCTACAACCTTCATTCCCTGGCCTCTATTCTTTATTTTACCCACGAGGCCTGGCAAATCCACAGACGTGCACCCGTCCGTTCGGCCTGGAAAGTTATATTGCTAACGCAGGACACCAAGTGGGACTTTCCCAACTACAGAACGATGGGAATCAGGCCTTGATGCAAGAAGATTCACTCGGACGAAGCAGCCGTGGTCCGACCGATCGTGAGAACGTACCGCCACCAGAGCAATGGCCGACAGCTTCACCCACAGACTATTCACTTGCTAATCGACAGAGAGGGCAAGATGTGGGTGAAGACAAATTAACCGCAGTCGAGACGCCTCGCACAGCGAACGACTGGCCACAGGAGGTGTTCCGCGTGGTGAGTGGCAGTGGGGAACAGCTGCAGGCTTTTCGTTGCCGACACTGCCGGGTGCTTTTCCTCGACCATGTCATGTTCACTATCCACATGGGATGCCATGGTTTCCGTGATCCCTTCGAGTGCAATGTTTGTGGACACCGCAGTCACGATCGCTACGAGTTCACATCGCACATGGTCCGTGGAGAACATCAAGCCAGTGGGCCCAAGTAATCATTCGAGACTCGAGCCTCTGTACTTACACCACAACTCTCTGTAAAGTGCACTTCATTTCACTATGTAAACAAATGCTACCATCTTTGTCAAAGTACTGTTTACAGCTGTAGGGGTGCAACAGGCGCAGGGGGCTCATCAGTGGTTCGAGAGATGATTTCACCTTGCCTCTCAGCTCTGTAAACTGCCAAGCTAAAAAACATTCAGATCTCGAGAAAGGTGTAAGTTTTGCCCAATATTTCCCTGAAAAAAGGATTCGTTTCATGTTGTTTTTTTTCCCTTGTTCGAGAGGTATTTGAACTTTTAAATTAAGGCTTGTTTCCATTACAATAATTTTGGTCACCACTTTTGCTGCTGCTGGTTCCTTCTTTTGTCAGGCAATTTCACAACATCAACTGATATATGTTGCCTGAATTTTAAGGACAATTGTGTTTACAAAAAAAAGAGCATTAAGTAACATTCCAAAATACTCCCTTGTAATCCGCTTCTACAAATGGTTGCCTTTTAGAAACCGACTTGGAGATCCGAATGGAAAATCTCCACGAGTTGCATAGCGGGGTTGCTCCATTTTGGGTACAATTTTTCCAACTCGGTTACAGAAAGTGGGGGGCAGGGGGGTATAATTTACATTTATCTGAATTCCAGCTGGGTAGGAAATAATTTAAGGTTGCAAAGGAAACATAATTCACAAAAGTGAGAGAGAGAGAAACAAAAAAATTTGTGGAACATGAAAATTGGATTCTGAATAACCAGATATTCACAGATATAACCGATTGCAGGATGACGTAGATGTCTATTGTATAATAAACAGTTAGATGGTTTAATAAAGAAACTCTACAAGTTATTATTTTGTGAAAAGAATACACTGTGAAGCTAAAAAAAAAAAATTCAATCTGGAGTATTAATTGCTTTTGCTGGGTGTAATTGCCAGCAAAGATGCTTTCTACTGTACGAGTCCCAGAGAACGGCGAAATTCAGGGAACATAATCAGTGTTGTAGCATGACTGTAAAACATAAAACTGCTGCTGTAACTATAAGCACAATACGATGATTCAAGCAGTGAGTACTTTTCTGGGAAATGCACAATGCGTTACGCAATGTACATGTACTTGTGCACACAGTGTTCTTGATTTTTTTTAAAGAAACCTACAATCCATACTTGTGGAAAGAAAAGGAGAGCGAAATAAAATGTAAGCATGCATGCAATAAGGATGTAACTTTTGGAGGTTTATCACACAGTATGTATAACAATATAGAAGAGAGGACTGGCAGGATAGCCTTGAAGTATGTGCAATCGCCTCTAAGCTGTATAGCCTGGGTTTAAATCTTGGTCCAGCTATAAAGCGTCATCCTGGTGATTCGCAGGCTGGGCGATATGTCATTGCATGTGCCGTCCATTGAAAGAACGTTAAGCCAGAGGACCCGTCAGCCAGCATCGGTTATGAGTGCAAGTTATAGATCCCACAGTGTCTTTCGCAAAGATTAGGTGAGTTATTACAAACACCCTGAACAAATTACAAATTTCCATCACCTTCAGTTGAAAATGAGGTCTGGCCAGAAAGTTTGTGAAAGAACAGTGCTTAATGTTTCCTGGCCGGCTTCACAAGAAGGTGGGAACATTTTGGGGGCGTTAAATAAAGTGGTAGAAAACATAGAAAATATTCATAAAGCAATTTGATTGGCAAGCTTTTGAGCATCTATTGAGCTCATAAAAGACAGGTGATCTTTCACAGCAGCCAGTGCTTCATGAATATAATGATCCTGTAACTTGTAATCACAGTAATGTTCTTAAGAAAACCAATTTCCCATTTATTCCTCAAACAAAAAAAAACAACCTTTGAAAATTGGTATGACTTTCCAATTTGTGTACACATGTGAATATGATAATACTGTATTATTTGTATGCAACTAAACTGTCGGAACTGTTGTACAGTACAATGTAAATGGTCGGGTTCTGTTGTACTTTATAATGTCCAGCTTTCTGGTTATGAAGCGTTATTTATTTTTGTTGTGAAGTGCTGAGATAAGATTTTGAAGACATCTTTTATTACTGTTACCTGTGAAAATTGCTGGCTAGTAAAGCGGCGTGTCTATCCTCAAGGTGCGATACAGTGTTATCATTTGTACCAGTGAAAACTTGCTTTCCAAAGGGGCTGTGGTTACGGTTGGAGTGGTTCAAATTTTCAGTCTTTGGAAAGAAGGTGCCAGACTCCATTCACCGACCTTCTGTGTTTGTGCCAGGATATTAGGCGGATTCTACAGGTCGGCCATTTTGAACTGATTGGTGCCATGATAGTCGTTATAAAAACAAAAAATCTTGTCCCTGAAAATGATTCAATCTGTTGGAGGCAAGCAAGCTTTAATTAACAAAAGGTGTCTGCCTGGAGGTGTCGCTGCTGAAGCAGAACTCAGAGGGACAATTTTGACTTTAAATAAGCCCCGGTTGGTCAGTTGGTCGCATCGGACACCGTGGTGAATGTACATTGAATTGCCTTACAATGTTCAATTACTACTGGAACCCGAAATTGATGCTGTTACCGTTGGCCCGACGTTTTCAATAACAGCTCTCGCAACTTATTGATTACGTTTGTTGAAATCCAATAACATCATCACCATTTAATTTTCCTTGTGTACTAATAGTACGTTTCAAGAAAATGCATTCGATGTGTTGACACAAATAAATGAATAAATAAATGAAGAATGGCAACAGCTTTAACACCAATTTTATCACGGTATACGCCAGTGCAATACTTGTTCGGTTGATTGTGCAGCCATCATATATTAAAGAAATGTTACCTGGTGAATATTTAATGTAGTCTCGGAAAATGTTTTCTTTTTCACTTTGCTTATATTTCCATCCACGTCTAAACGACACGGTGTTGCCTTTTTCTTATATTTGTGTACATGCTTTGTAAAAACACATTCCATAATTCTACTCGATCATTGAATTATTGGCACAAACCTCACAAACGCTTCATTGACGACAGCCAATCACAAACTCGAATGCTGACAGCCAATCACAAGCCCACTCCAAAAGAAAACCATAATGGATATGATGATTTCCCTCAAGAAGACAGAGTGCAAGATGTTTCTTTTATGAACATATTCTCACTCAAATAAAATATGAATTGCTGGTCTACAAGTACTCTTGATTG
>CM068959.1:79277494-79292815 GCA_035128595.1 Eptatretus atami | reverse complement strand
CCACCCACTTCCTAGAAATGCTGGAGTTCCTCAAGGCAGTGTTCTGGGCCCTGTGCTTTTCTGGTTTTCATCAATGATCTCTCCAACTCTCTGGAAAATCCTCTATCTCTGTGCTGATGACTCTATCATCCGTCATCCCTCAGATCAGGAAGTTGCAGCCTCGTCACTCTCTGCAGACCTGGATAAAATCACAAGCTGGTCCAACAAGTGGAACATGTCTTCATCCTGACAAATCTCCACTCTCATGATGTCTCTCAGAAAGGACAATCTGAAACCCCCCCCCCTCATCTACTTTCTCAACAATCCTCTTAAAGAAGTGCCTTCACTCAAGCTTCTGGAACCTCACTATCTGCCATGGTCTTTCCTGGGAAAGCCACATTTTTCAAGCTGGCCTCCAAAGTTAGATGCTGACTGGTATCCTCGTCGTGCAAAGACCTTCCTGGCACATCTGAGCTCCTGACCACATAAAAAAGGTTTCATTGACAGCCTGATGGATTATTGCTCTCCCCTCTAGGCTGGTGCTTTCACCTTTCTTCGGCTTCATGCTGTGGAAACCAAGGCTTTTAGGATCATTGGACTCTAGGATGTGAAACTTGGACTCTGACCAGGGATCTGAGAGGAGACTTCATTCCTTTGGTACCAGGTCTCTCGGAGAATCCTTGCTATTGCTGGTCGGTATTGTGTCCAATGAGCAGTCGCTCAAAGAGACTCAATGAGAGTGTTTCTTGCATCGCCCATGGCGTCAGCTGCGGCTGTATGGACATGTGGCTCATTTCCTGACGCTGTCCTGCTCACTCAGATTCTTTCAGCAAGGGGGCCTCGTGAGTGGAGAGGCCAATGGGCCGACCACGTGCCTCGTGGGTGCAGCAGTTTTATCGGCATCTCAAGGAGATGGGATGGGCCAGGTATCTACCTGGGGATGGCTAGACGGAGGCCCTGGAGTACCAATGGAAAGTGGACACAGCAACGCACTGCTCCGTGGTGCTCCCATACTTGACCTGACCTGTATCTCCGTGATGAATCTGAGTCTTTGGGTCTCACTCTCTCACCGCAGTAGGTCGGTGGTCTTTCTGTCTTCTATCACCTTCTCTCTTTCCTCGCCCCCCACGCGTGTGTCTGTGATATTCCCCTTGAAGAAGTCCTGTCATCTTCCAAGGTCAGCAAAATAAGTCCCGTCTTGAAGAAGTCCCGTCATCCTCCCCCCCCCCCATATTTGCATCGGGCACTCAGTCCGCTAGCAACCCCTTCCTGGTAAAACTACCAAATCAAGAATCACTGCTCACCTTCACTCTTCATTCCTCTATTTTCCTACCTTTGGAACGAACTCCCACACTCTTTTTTAATCCCACTCTTCCCTCCAAGTCTTCAAACAGCTGTTCACCACCATCTTTTTTCTTCCCCCATTCAACCATGATCTTTTCTGCCCCGCTAATCCACCCCAACCCACCTCCTTCAAATCCCTGCTTTCCTTCCGTAAGTCCCTATAGTGCAAGGATTGAAAGTCCCTGTGGTGTCCATCTTTTTATCCTGTGTACCCACCCCATCTCTCTCCCTTCCACAGATCGCCTAATGTCTCTGCTCCTCACTGTTTGTGCTTACCTCTCCCACCCCTCTTGTCTCCTGCTCCCCTTGTTGTACATTCTGTGTGTTAGCTCTTATATAAAGGCCTCGACATTGTATACAAAAAATATTTCAAAAAATTATAATAAAGTGTCCTGAGGATATTTTAAAGAAACGATTAACAGCAATGCTTCTGTACAATACAAGGTCAGTGATGTCCTTCTATTTCTATATCCTACACTGGAAGTTGGATTACATGACACACCATTTTAAACACTCCTAAGCACGATGTACCTGGTTATTTTTTAAGTTTCTGGAAAATATGGGCTAAGCATAAGAAGGTGCCTGTGGGTTTTGCAGAATTTGGAGAAGGCATATTATATGATCGGAAGGAGGTGCAAGTGGGAGTACAAGATGGACAGGATTGTAGTGGTGATGGTGGTGGAAGGCAATGAAATGAGATCAAAAGCCCAAGATTGATACTGGAGATGTCACGTCAGAGTTTTAAGTAAACATGTGATTGAGGGAAGAAAGTTTGTCGAGTCCACTGCTGTTTTCTCTCTTATTTTTTTGAACACATAGTTGGGCTCGTGGAAGAGCTAGTAATAGTACACTGAATGGATCAGGATGCAACAGGACAAAGGAACAACAAAGAGATGGGGGAACAACCAAACAACAGGTCAAAGGCCAAGACAGAGGCAGAACCGGACAAACAATGGGTATGGGATGGAACGGGGGCCAGGAGAGGGTCCATGGGTGGACAATATGGATACAGAAGAAACTCTCAGGAGGGAAAAAACTTGAAATTTATAAGGAGGGATTGTGGTGGAAGGGGATGGGGAATATCATGGTTTTTGAATGGGAACGATCTGTGATGGGGGTGAACTTCTGTCTTGAATACCTGGAGGGAAGAATGACATGAGAAGAATATGGAAGTGGTGAGCCTTGCGGAAACCTGGGAGGGGTGGTGTGGGGATCAGCACGGTAAGAGGCAGAGGGTGCAAGACCAGAAAGGAGGTGGTAGAAGACAGAGAGACACTGACTTGTCTGTGATGGCGAAGTGATAAGCCCATAAACTCAGCTTCTTAATAATCTTGAAGGTTTTGGTTCCACAGCATCAAGCTGAGCAAGATGTGAGGCAGTTTCTCTTTTTTGAATACATAGTCGATCGCACAGCCCAGAGGGGAGAGCAGTACTCCATCAAGCTGCAGAAGGGTCTTGCAGGTGGATAAGAGTTCAGGTGTGCCAAGGAATGACTTTACGACGGAAGATGCCCAGTCGGTGGCTGGCAATTGGAGACCAACTTTGAAATGTGTGTTTGCCCAAGAAAGTCAAGGCTGATAGTGAGAACCAGGAGTTTGAGTGAAGGTAGATGGGGGAGTTTGCCAGACAGTCCTTTCGGAGAGGCACGGTGAGGGAGGGTGTGAGATTTGTCAGGATTGAAACACATTTCGAAGTGTTGACCAGCTTGTGATTTTATCAATGTCTGAAGAGAGGGAAGAGGCTGGCAGCCTGCCTGTCTGAAGGATTTTAATGGGTCAAGTGATTGAGAAAAGTATGAAGAGGATTAAATGAGAAGTTGTTGAATGGAGACAATTTCGCAGTAAATAAAGATATAGAAGATGGATTTAAGGCGCATTTCGAAGAACGAGAGCATGGACTGACGTTGAAAATGAATGAGACAGAGGTGATTCGCACAAGAGAAGTGGCTACCAATCCAGAATTGGTGGTTGATCGGTAATCAATGAAGATGCATCTTCGAGTATTTCCAAGAAATAAAAGGTAAGAGTGTTGGAGCATGTTAACACCATGACCATACTTATCTGGAGTTTGTAGCAAAGGCAGAGAAATAGCAGCAAAGACCGCAGGTTTCTGAGAACAGTTAGATGTAAAAGATCTGTGATGTGAAATGTGCAGATATAGGATAACGTTGAATGAAATGAGAAAGGAGAATATCTAATGAAGAAGTTGGTTGAGAGTGGATTGAATTGCAGGTTCGTGCAAAGGATGGCATGAGGTAGACTAGTTAAGGAGAGAAAGCGAGATGCATGGTGGAATGAGCATGAATAGAAGGAAAGCTGAGATGTTCGAGAAAAATTGAGTGAAAGGGATACTCTGGATTTTTAATTGAGAGCCCTAAAGCAACATATTAAGGCAAGGGGTCTTTCAGTTGGAGAGTGGTTAATGCATGGAATTGTCTCCCTGGGAAGGTCGTGGCAGTGGAGTGGTGGATAGGTTTCAATTGGAATAATATAGGTAACTGGATGCATTGGAAATAGAGGTATGGGGATATTGCAGAACTTGTAGGAGCTTGTGTGTGGATGGGTGATGGATACTGGGGTTCGTGCAGCGCAGGTATAATGAGCTGAAAGGCTTCCTCTTGCACGCAACATAGTGATGCTTCTGAGCTATGTCGGTCAGCTTTAAACCAACATCCTCTGTGATACCACTCCTGTGTCTTCACTCCTTGGCTTTGGTTGGATGATGAAAACTTCCCATGGTCCGCCCTTGAACGCGCGTCTTCCAAGACCTATAAAGAAACAACAAATGTCATCGCCACGACCTCGTCAGAGCCTTGATGTACGAGAGAAGACTTGACTACGATAGTGACAGTGTGGAGGTGGGATACACTTATCCCAATCCTCATCGGTCCAGTCTTCGATTCCTAACATTCATTCCATTTCAGATTTCATGGGAATCTGAGATCCATGGCTATACCAAACATAATCATCATCATCATGACAAGAGGTGACCTTTAAACTGTGCAACGTGGTTCTGTCCTTCATGAACGTTACCAAAACAAACCATGTTGGTAATGAAATAGCATGGATTTATTTACTAAATAGGTTTTTGGTAAAAAAAAAAGGAAGTCTTCGACTTGTTTGTGCTTACCTCAAACTCGTGCTTTGACTATACACACTGTTTCATATCCACCTGGCACAGCTTTTCCACAAGGCTGATAAAAACCCCAACGTGAAGCCACCAGATTTTCCACTCTCAACGTCAGATCTTCTGATCTCCTGATTAGAACACCTGCGTTTTACCCAATGTGGACATGCCAAGAGGAAAAGTTTATATTTGGGTTGAGAATAGAAACAGAATTCAAACCGTGTGATTATTGCAAATGCCTTGATTATCACACAGGTGTCCACATTTGTTGGAAATTAGAGGGTTTTGTTTGTTTTCAGCAAGGAAAGAAGGATGGAATGAAGCAGAAATCCAAATATCTATCAGATATAATTACATAATGCTGATTAGGAAATATTCGTTCGAAGGATTTTGTGTCGAACATGATAATCAGGCAAACAAGGGATGACTTAAAGATTATGGGAAAGAACTGAGTTTTCTGTATTCTCAGATACATGACATCGTTTGGTAGTAAACTTTCAGAATAGGCTGGAGGATGGCATAGAGGTATGCACACTCGCTGCTGAGCCGTCTAGCCTGAATTTGAATCCTGACCAAGGTAGCAACAAACTGTCGTTCCTGTGTTTCACACAAGCAGGGTGATTCATAAATGTGGTGCCGTCCATCGGAAGGACGTTAAATGGAAATCCTGTCTGTGGCATTAGTTGGTGGACATTAAAGAATCCATGGTGTCCTTCGCAAAGAGTTGGCAAGCTATTGCCGGCACCCTGAACAATTCCAAATTCCTGACCTAACCTGAGTTGAACGTCAGGCCTGGCCAATGGTTCGTGAAAGACGAGCCAAAAACTTCCCCTGGCCAACTCACGAGAATGTGAGAATACTTGTGCCTGTTATGAAGAAGAAGAAGAAGAAGAAGAAGAAGAAGAAGAAGAAGGAAGAGAGAAGAAGAAGAAAGAAGTAAACGTTCAGAAGAAAATTCAAATCACCCGATACCCACTAAACAGGCATAAAACTACAGTGGAACACTGTGTTTAAATGTCAGACCACAATCGCTCATTTGTGGTCACCACGTCTGAGTTTGACTGGGACTTGTTTTAACAAGACTGGCATGGATTCTACTCGATCGACTGAGTTATCGGCCATCTGTTTATTACGTAGGCATAGTAAGTCAACACTTTGTTTGTCTGCCATTTGCCTTCTTGAGTGCCATCACTCTTTTACCCATTCTTCCTGCATACGACTGAAGGATTATTAGAGGAATAATGTGCCAATTATCCTGTAGTACATTCCACAGTTAAGTAAGGTTAGTTGGCTTCCTCTTGTTCTCTGTTTCCAGAAAATCCATATGGCCTCGATGGACTCCTGTCCGGACTCTGGGGTGGCCGTTTCAAAATTTGAAGCACACCAGCTGTAACTTTGTTCTACAAATACTGTTTTATCATATTGAAAGTGCATTTTAGATCATTATCTTGTTGGGAAATGAATCCCCTTCCAATTAAAGTTTTCAACTGGAACTGCATGATGCTGCAGTATCTGCTTGTACTTCTCTTTTGTTAGCATCCCATTGATTTTAACAAGTTTTCCATACCAAAAGCTGACATACAACCCCAGACAGTCACAGAGCCTCCCCCGTCTTGACAGAGGCTGTAAACATGTGTGTCATCATGTTTTCCAGGCTTCGGCGTATGCACTGACATCTCTTGATCCAGAGTTATTTTTCAATCCTCACACCAAAGTACCCAATTCCAATGTTCAGTCACCAATCTTGGTGTTGCCTTGCAATTTCAGTCTTTTCACCTTAATATGTGGTCTTAGCAGTGGTTTATTTGTTACAACTCTGCCATAGAGACCTGCTGCAATCAGCCATCTGCACTACAGTCCTGGACAGATGTTAATGCTCAGCTGTTCTCATTTCATTTGTTAGCTGCTGACTTGAGGTTGCTCATCTTACATGATAGAGATAAAATCAAGTGTCTGTTTGCCTTGGGAAGGTGCTCTGGATCTCCCTCGTCTTTTTTGTTGTTTCTTTCAAGCCAGTTTCTTTCAGGCTTGCAAGTGTACCTCACACCATTGTTGGAGATCTTCAGCTTTTCTGCTATTTTCTTTGTGTGCACTCCTTCTTCTTGCAGTTTGTATCTTCACGAGCAAATACCACCCGTCACTTCGCTGATGGGATACCTCAAGAAAGGGAGGGGGGACAGAGACAGAGACAGAGACCAGAGAGAGATAGAGAGAGAGAAGAGAGAGAGAGAAGAGAGAGAGAGGAGAGAGAGAGAGAAGAGAGAGGACAAATAAGACCTGTCACTGATAAGACAAATGGACCAAAGCTGACCTTACCATGATATTTAATCCCCTTGGGATCGTTGGCTGGTCGAGGGTTAAACATGACAATCACCTCTGCGCCTCAACACAGAGCACTGTTCCTTTTTGGGGATTTTACGGTGATGGACCCACTTTACACAGGAGCGACAAAGGTTTCATCGGCTTGAACTTTCATCCTGAACCAGATTGTACGGACAACCGACTGAAGTACAACACAAATGAATGGGAGATCGCAGGTACGGGAAGGGCAGAATGCAGTCATTGCTGCTGGTGTTGCTTCTGGTCTTGATTCTTGCTGGTAGGGAGTTTCATTTGCTTTGGATTTTTGGTATTCCAGTTTTTTTCTTCTTCTTTTTCTACTTCTATCTTCCTTCTTTATCTGACTGTTCCTGCCTTTCTCCTTCTTCTATCTTCCTTCTTCTACCTCCCTCTCCTCTTCCTTTCTTCTTTGTTATCTTTTTATTGTTCTTCTATCTTTCTTCTTCAGTCTCCCCATCTTTTGTGTTCCTCTTTCTGTCTTCCTTCCCTTCCTCTTTCTGCCTTCTTCTTCAGCAGTGAGGATTTCACATCACATTTTTCTCTCACATTTTATCACAATGTCTGAAATGTTTTTTTTTTTTAATCCTTGTAGAGCTTCAGGAAGACACTGTTACATGTTTTCCATGTGGTGCCATTTACTTATGTGGTGCCATCCATGTTTGTCTGTTCGTTACTTTGCGAAAAAAGCTTTCGCCAAATATGTTGGTCTGTTGCGTTTGTCTGTTTGCCTGTTTGTCACACTATTTTGGCCACAGTTTTCAAGCAATGGTTCTGAAATCTTTTGTGTATCTAGGTGACTGACCAAGGACAGCAACGCTTAATTTGATGAAGATCCGGAGCCAGATATGAGAATTATTTAATTTTAAATGATTCTTCACCATTGAGAGATGGGGCCAAAAACTATGTATCGCTGGAGATCTCAGAGTTGTGGATGAGTTTTGACAAAACTAGGAGGAAGAGTTGGTCAGATGACAAGAACAAGCCGATTCGATTTTGGTTCAAGTCCAGATTCAGATCTGACCTATCAGTGGGATTCGAAATTTAAATTATTCAGCTGGTGGCGGTAGTGCTCCACTGAGGGCCGTTCCGTTTCGCCAGTGACACTCCATGAATGATTTTTCATTCTTGTTTGTTTGTCTGTTTGTCCGCACAGAATGTGCTAACATAGGCCACAAACACCACCTTGTGTGTAGCCAGTAGTAGCTCTTAAAGTATGTACAATTAGAATTATAAGTATGATGCCTAAATGTATGCACACCTCCTCTTAGCTGTCTAGCCTGGGTTTGAATGCCGACCCGGCTATAAACTGTCATCCTGGGGTTTCACAGGAACCTCGGATGGACGTTAAACTGGGCGTCCCGTCATCGCACATTATTTGGTGGACGTTAAAGATCACATGGTGTCCCTCGCGAAGAGTAGGTGAGCTATCACCAAGTCCAAATTCCTGCTCGAACCTACATCAGCGGCACAGCTGCACCCTCAGCCATGATGCTACCCTGACCTAACCTAAAGATTATGGGAAAGAACTGAGTTTTCTGTATTCTCAGATACATGACATCGTTTGGTAGTAAATGACGACAACGGTTTATAGTTGGAGCAGATCCCGATAGACATATAACCTAAGACCAGGCCACCACAAGGCAAGTGCAAGGTGACAAAGCATAAAGGACACCTGTGTAGAAGTACAGTGGAATTAGAAAAGGATGACCTTTCCAAAAAGTCTCTAAATTTCAGGAAATAAAACCAAGTTTGGCCAAATATTCAAACATTGAAGATACCTCCAGGTTGTCATCATCATGTGAACTTTCTGATAATCAAACATAATCCTGTTCGTATAGTCTTGATTCATGTCAACATATTCAAGGTAATTGAAATAAATACATTTCTCCCAAAATCGTGGGAAGTGTTTATGTGGAATCATTATGGTTCTTAGTCCTTGAGGCTATTAATTTAAACACGATTTTATTTTAACCCTAAGAAGGCAAAGCAGCAATTAGCATCATCAAAATGATTAACAATTGCGGATCGCCTGATGAATGACTAAATCTAAACTCCCCGAACAGATGTTCAGTTAATGCTAGTGATTAATATTAACACGAAGAGGTTACCAGAATTGCACTCATTAAGTACATCGTCGTCGGTCTAACAGGTGGCCTCCTAGCATGTGCAATACCAGGGGTGCAGGGATTCGCGTTTCCAGTGATTAATCACCTGCGCTGCCTGGGGAACGGAGTTTTCACGACATCATGGCAGCGGCGCCACCTGGTGTACGACGTCAATCGAGATCTCCAAGTCATGAAAAAAAAAATAATAATAAAAATAGATGAGATCAAAATCAGCTTTTATAATGTGGTTACATCGTGAAAGGTTTTTTCAGGTTCCTCTTTAATAAAAACACCATCGTTAAATAGAAAGTTTGAATACGATGAAATGATTATTTTTTTCAATCATCAAAGTTGAGGATCAGGTGCATTGTACTTTTACAAAGAGGTGCCAGGAGTTGTGACAAGGGGGGGGGAGGAGGAGGAGATTGTGACCATACTCTGTGCAGAGCGTTGGTGTTGCCGCAGCATCTCCTTGGCTACTGGGCACAATCCTGGACGGATCGCCACTCTGACACGGGATACCAGCAAGCTGGCACTAATTTTGCGACCTCAGAAGGACGACAGGCTGAGTCAACCCCACCTGGTATTAATTAAAACAGCCAGGAAGGATTTGAACTCACGACCCTCAGATCCCCAGCCAACACCCTAACCATTAAGCCAGCACCAGGCATGTTGTTGAACTATCAGAGTGTAAGAGGTTTCTAAGATGCATCATATCTTTTGACTGCCAATAAAATTATCCTCACAAGTCTTTCGGAGCCTTGTAGGCAGACCTCAAAATTTCCTCAAAAAGATTCGCCGATTCCAGTTTGTCCTGTGCGTCGTCCATTTTCATGTGATAATACATCGCACGTATCCTGTCAGCGAATGATACCACCTGACAACCCGACAGCTGCCGTCGAGTCACGTCGGATAGCGATCCGTGCTTTTGTAGTGCAGTACCACGAATTCATATCATTTATCATTCTCAGAATTGCGATTAATTAAAATAAATCACCGCACTGGGAGTGATCACCTTTTCAAACCCTTTGGTGTGAAACAGCAAGTGTGGAGCACTACGTCATAATTTCAATTCAATTCCATGATTTGAACATAGTCGAAAACGAATCAATATGTTGGCTCTGAATTTAGCAAAGTTGTACGCGGGGTCTCGTCATGCGTGCGGATGCACACATCAGGATAATATAATTGTATGTTGTGGGCCGGGTTCGGTGGCGATAAACGACCACTAGTGGAGCAGTGGAGTCGTCTCTCACGAACACCCGGAATTTAGGTCGTGACTCTCGGATAAGGTCCAAGAGTTCACGGTCCCTTAGCGGACCGTGGTCGCCAATATTCGACGGGATGTCGGGTTGATTGCCTATTTCAATTTACCTAAGTACTCACGTCGTCCAACTACAGGGGAAACCACACCCTCGACGACTTTGTCCGATCGAGTCGCTATCACCAACTCGGATCCGGCGTAACCGAGCGGACGTTATAGTGCTGCAGAATGGTGCCACATAACAGACCAATTGTGCATTTTGGGTGCTAAGCACGAAAATTGGCACAGATGTAGCTTTTAATGTGGCTGAACATTTCTAGATATGGGGCCATTTCAGTTTCTTCCAAGATGGCCGCCAAATTCAAAATGGCCACCACTGAGTAAAAAACTGCTTTCTGACTTGTTTGTAACATTCAAATGTACTAATTTCATATTTTTCATGCTCTTTAACCGTGATATTGCATTAGTTAGTTTCTATATTGATGTTTGCATATTTCAACAATGCAACAATTTTAAAATGGCGGCAGAAATCCAAGATGGCACCATGCTTAAGCAGTTGAGGAGATATATCTCCATATCTGCACAGTGTTATCATGAGACTCAACTATGTCTTTCACATGACTGAGCCACCTATAAGCAACAAGAAATAAGCATATAGGCACAAACAGTGTGACAGTTCAGTGTTCACATTCACAATAATCTACTAGTATTCAAAATATAAATAAATATAAGTGTTGGCAGATGCACAATAAGCGAGGTCCTACTACTAGAACATATTGAACTCACCTGGCATTGTCCTGCAGTGCTGCATACATTCCTTCATATGAAGCAGGCGGAGACCGAAACTCTCGTACTGTTGGTTCTTTTGTATGTAGGGAAGCCGGTGGTATGCTGGTATATTCCTCTGGCAATTCTGATAAGGTCTTCTCTTTAGACTCACTTTGCCGGAGGATCTCTGTGTCTCTCTCTACTCCATGGACATCGTTGTTCGGGTGCTGAAAGAGGGATATTCCTGTGCCATGAATGCAATGCCCCTTGAGCAGTCGTGGAAGTAGGATTGTGGTCTATGTTATCAACTGCACTTGTGTGAATAGACCATGGCGTAAGTTTGCAGGCCAAACAACATGTTTGCTTCATTCTTGCACAAACTTCATTAACCAAATCCTTTGAAATGGTAAGTACTCTGTCATATGATACGGAGAGCCCAAGGTCATACATTGTCAATTAACTCACGCTTTCTTGTCCTGGCATGGATGGGAGTCCGACGTAAGTAGGCAGGGGTGTCTCACGATCCACACTGTGGTAGTGAGAGGGGATCCTTCACGACGTCGAATTATGACATTTTGGCGTATAAGCTGCGAGACAGTTAGTATCGCCTGGGTATTGTGCTGTATCACGTGGTTGGGTTTCGTATATCATGGCTCGCCCGCTAGGGGGTGGCTCAGTGTACATCGGGATGCCGCAATAAAACAGAGCTGCCTACTGACGCTCTTGCGTTCTATGCCCGCTGCACCTCGGACATCACAATTGGCTGACGAGGATGATTCGGCGAATCACGGCACACGGACGGGTTCCCGTGTTCGTCGGAGGCGACTTCGGGTTGTTCGCGGAAAATTGGAATGCTATTTTCCACGCGAATGATGTTGTCGACGAGAGCAAACGGAAGTCGATCTTGCTCGCCTCGCTGTCGGCGGAGCATTATCGGCTGCTGAGTGATTTATTGGTGCCGGGCAAGCCCCGGGATGACGAGCTGTCATTTCGGGACGTGGTGCAGGTGATGAAAGCGCACGTGCGCCGGAGAAGTCTTACAGCGCGCTCGATACCAGTTCGATCGCCTCTCGAGAGGTCCAGGGAGGCGCGTTTCTGATTTCGTGGTGCGAGTGAAGCATGCTTCCGTGACGTGCCGGTTCACGGCAGAGGAACGTCCAGCTCGGCTCAGAGACCGTTTTTTGCTGGTTTGCAAGACCGCGAGAATGATTTCGGCGATTCTACGGCTGAAGGGTGAAGCCATTACATTCGACTCGGCGGTCGACACGGCTACGGCAGTCGAGCAGACTCGCGGAGATGTTCGGGCTATCACCGGCCACAGCGTGCCGGATGGCCCGGGACCCACGCGGGATCGCGGGCGCCCCGGAACGAGCGGCCTTTGGTGGGCCTGTTTTCAATTGGCCCTGCAGCGGCGCGCCCGATGACGGTGGGAGTCGAGGTGAACAAAACGCCGATCACGTTCCAGGTGGAACGGGAGCAGCTGTGTCAATCATGGGCGAACAGACCGCGCCGTAGACTCAACGGCCTGAAGCTTATCAGGTCCGACCTCGAACTGTTCACATACACCCGTGGGAAGATAACGCCAGTCGGGATGGCAGACGTGTCTGGTGCGGTACCAAGGCCAGGTCGCCACGCTTCGGTTGTACGTCTTCCGGGTTGGGGCCGTCTCTCCTCGGCCGAGACTGGCTGACCCGCATCAGGCTCGACTGGGCCGCCGTGAACCTTGTGCAACCCGTGCCGAGCCGATGGAGGATCAGTTGGAGAAGATTCTTCAAAGACATCAAGGTTTGTTTGCGACGACCTTGGGAAACTCAAGGGCGTGCAGGCAAAGCTCTTCCTGAAGGAGGGGGTGGTTCCTCGTTTTTGTAAACCACGGCCGGTGCCGAATGCCCTGCGGGACAAGGTCAAGGGTGAGCTGAATAGGCTGGGAGGCCTGTGGTGTGATAACGGGTGTCGTACTCAGACTGGCCACCCCGGTCGTCACGGTGCTGAAACGGAATGGAGACGTCCGACTGTGCGGAGACTTCAAGTCAACCGTTAACCCGGGGCTCAGCGTGGAGCCATATCCACTGCCGTCAATCGATGAAATATATGCACGATTGGCGGGGAGTAAATACTTCACGAGCTTGATCTGCGTGATGCGTATTTTCACCTGCCGATGGATCCCAGGAGTAGCGACCTTTTGACAATCAACACGTGTCAAGGGGCTCTATCGATACACCCGACTCTGTTTCGGGATTGCTTCGGCCCCGGCCTTGTGGCAGAAAGCCATGGACCAGGTTTGCATTGGCCTGCCCGCTCAGACCTACCTGGACGATGTGCTCATTGCAGGGAAAACGGCAGACGAGCACCTTGCGAACATTGCCCAAGTGCTGACGAGGCTAGAAGCGTGCGGCCTGCGCTTGAACAGGGACAAGTGCGCGTTCTTCAAGCAGCGCTTGGAATACCTCGGGCACATCATCACGCCGGAGGGGCTGGTGAAAGGCCCTCGGAAGGTGGAGGCGATTCAGCGCATGCCGCCGCCTCGCGACAAGACGCAGCTACGCTCCTTCATTGGTATGGCCCGTATTACCAAAGGTTCGTGCGCGGGCTCAGCTCGCAGCTTGCGCCGTTAATGCGGTTGCTCAGGAAGGACGAGCGCTGGGCTTGGGGCCTGCACACCAGGCGGCGTTCGACCGCGTCAAGCGGCTGCTCACAGAGGATCGGTCTCGTGCACTACGAGCCTGCGCGTCCACTCTTATTGGCATGCGACAGCTCGGCATATGGCATCGGGCAGTGCTCTCCCACAGGATGGACGATGGTTCCGAGCGGCCTGTGTGTGTTTGCATCCCGGACCCTGTCCGCAGCAGAGCGGGAATATGCTCAGATCGAGCGCGAGGCTCTCAGCCTCGTCTGGGGTTGCGGAGATTTCATCAATACCTGCTGGGGCGGCATTTCACGTTGCAGACCGATCACAAGCCGCTGCAGTTCATCCTGAGACCCGAACGCGGGGGTTCCGGTGGTGGCGGCCGCACGGATACAGCGGTGGTGTCTGTTTCTTGCTGGTTACAATTACGATATTCAGTTCCGGAGCACCGAGAAGCATGCTAACTGCGACGGGCTCTCGCGCTTGCCGTGCGCGAGGGGGCCAGCTGCGTCTGAGTCGGACCGACCGGCGTCGATGTTGTTCGCACTTGGCCAGATCCAAAGCGAGCCAATTACGGCCAAACAGGTCGCGGTGGAATCGGCTCGTGACCCAGTGCTCGCCCGTGTCGTTCAGGCGATTTATACGGGGAATTGGAGCGATCTACCTTCAACGCCGGCATTCCAGCCTTTCACATCGCACATCGGAGCTGTCGTTGGTCCAGCGATGCGTTATGTGGGGAATGAGGAGGTGATTCCACCGAAGTTCAGACAGCGGTGTTTGGAGGAGCTGCATGTCAGTCACCTTGGCATCGTGAAGACCAAGAGTCTTGCTCGTAGCCTTTTGTGGTGCCAGGGTTGGACAAAGACATTGAGCGATTGATTAAACATTGCACCACGTGTCAAACAGATGCTGATAACCCGCGTCGAGCTCGGGACTATGGCCGGCCCAGACGGGCGTGGCAGAGGGTCCATGTAGATTTTGCGGGGCCGGTTAATGGCAGAATTGTTTTGATTGTGATCGATCATTTTCTAAATGGCCGGAGATTGTTGTGATGCAGCATACGTCAGCAAACATTACAGTGGAAAAACTGCGGACGATCTTTGCTAATAAAGGGATTACCTGAGGTCCTGGTCTCTGATAAGTGACCGCAGTTCGTGGCAGGTGTATTTGATGAGTTTATGCGTCAAATGTATTCGACATCTAAGGTCCGCACCGTATCATCCTGCAACGAATGGGGAGGCAGAGGCGTCGTTAAGATGTTGAACGGGCGTTGCGCAGGGGGGTTTGCACCTGTGCAGACGGTGGTCGATGTCTTTTGCTCCAATACAGGAACGCGGTTCATTCTGTCACGGGGATTCTCCTGCCATTCGTCTCTATGGACGGGCATTGCGGTCCAGACTGGATTGCTGCGACCTGGAGGGTCGGCGAGTGGGGCGGTGTCGCGCCCGCGCTGCTGCGCGGTTTTGATGTGGACAGCGGGTAATGGTGCGCGATTATTTCACGGTTCCAAATGGGTGCCGGCTGTGGTCTCTGTGGTACTGGGGCCGGCGAATTGCATGGTGGCGGACTGATAGTGGGAGGTGTGAACGGTCCGGGACCAATGCATGATCGCTGTTCAGCGTCGCCCCCCCCAGTGCCAAGCGATGTGGGACCCCCGCCTGTGATGTCGGCGTGCCCAGACGTGGTATCGCCAGGGCCGGTCGTGCCGACGCCCGCGGGCTCACCAGAGCCGGTCATCCCAACGCCCGAGGACGTTGAGCAGGCCGATC
>CM068959.1:79262415-79276472 GCA_035128595.1 Eptatretus atami | reverse complement strand
ATTGGAGTAGCGATACCAATGTCTGTCTACAGCGAAATCACACTTTTTTTCATTGTGCCCATCAATGATGGGAGGACTGATGCTTCGCTGGACGACTACCTTGACCCCATTGTGCGGAGAAAAGGTGAGGTGCTCTGTGGGAAGTATTATTTTGTGTTGAAGCACCAGTCTTTTCTTCAGACTATGGCTCATGGATGGCTGCTCGCCAACTCGTCCCTTTTGAAATGGACTCCTGATGGTAAATTACCGTATTTTGATTATCCTCCATTGCTATTTGTGTGGACATGCCTTCATACAGTGGTAATAGTAAAACTACATGTCTCGATCTGAGCGTGTTGGTGTCACCATAACTCAAAATATATTATCCATGCATCGTGCTCGTACAGAACCTTTGCTTCACTTTCGATCTCATTGTTTCCCCCACCCCAAAATCACTTTGTATATATCTTGGCTGATATGCTTAACATTTAAGTGTGTAACTTGACACAAGCATATGTTGCGGCTTTCTTTTCGCCGTGAATGTCGTAACAGCTTGCATTGTGTTTCTTCAGATAAACTAATAATGCAAAAAGGATATTTAATAAGTGTCGTCAAGTTATTGCACGTTTGAAGAAATCGAGTAAAAAGATTCGTCTGTGACCACGCTATCCATGAGAACAGGAACAAGCATGGCAGCTTGCTTGAAGTGCCTTCTAAGCACAGGAATACTATTCATCACATAATTTACGTTTATGCACAGTTCATTATGATGGTCAAGTAATGGACACGTGTCGTGTCCTTAGCTTGTCCTTGGCTATTGAGGCTTTGAACGACTTTATGCTATCGAGGGTAACCAATGATGTAGTTGCATACTTCGAAAGAACAAAAATGCATTGTGTCAACCTTATCAATCATTACCTCTGCCACGCAGTGGAAAGAGGTATTGTTTTCACTGCACAATATTCCTGCCTTGTTATGGACTCTTTTAACGAGGGCTCTGTTGTTGTTTGTTCAATGTGCAGGATATCTCAAAAAGTTGTGGACAGAGGCCAGATGAAATTTCTGGACAGGTTGGTGTTGTGACAAAAGACAAACTGATTAGTTTTGTGAAGATCTGGATCTGGATCCTATAATTTTTTTTTTCAGTGATTGTTTCACCATGAGAGATAGGGCCAAAAACGATTCAGCACGATATTTCAAAAATGTATTAGGTCTGATATGTTCTCGTGGATCAGGCATTACGTGGCGGTGGTTGCGCTCCACTGAAGTGCCTTCGAGTTGGTTGTGAATTATTAATTGGATTTGTGCTTGAACCACATTTGTTTATTGTTTTCCAACAGCATTACAGCCTCCAGCTCTATGCCAAGCTGCTGTATTGTGTCAGCTGTTGCCATCCATAGTAAGGTGGTACGAAATCGTTCCAAGGAAGCCCGTAAGGATCGGACACCACCTCCCACGTTTTCCGTCCTGGCGGGTAGTCCCAATTTTTTTGTTGTTTGTTTTGTTACATTTTTTTTCTTGCAATTTTCCCTTGGCCTGTCTGGGGATGGTTACATATTTCCATAATGGCAGGTAGCATGGGATGTGGAGGAATTTTCTTCCGGCCACTGTCCTTCCTCTGCCTGCTTTTTATTTTTTTTACATAACAAATTGTAAATGTGTATTTTGCCTTGTTTTCTTCTTTTTCAGCCTCCAGACAACGTACACTACCCGCTATAAAGGTGGTCTGAAAGAATGGAAAATTCTTTGTCCAATAAAAACAATTGGCCTGCTATTAACATCTGAAATAAACATTTAAACAGTGATCCATTGTTATTTCCTGAATTTCAGTGTTTGTCACAGTCCATCTCCAAATGTTATTTCAAGAAAATGTGTCAACAGGATCGATATCGATATATATATATATATATATATATATTATATACTATATTACATACATACATACACACAATATATACCATACATGCCCATATATATATATACACCACACCTACCTTTGTGTGGACAGGATTGATTAGAAAAGTCATCAAAAATATTCCTTTCTCATCTATATTTATTATACTTGATACCTGAACATATTTATTTTTGGAAGACTTAATGACCAGGTGTGCTAAATTTTGCTGATACAATGAATAAAATGTTTTCCTGGAAAATGGGAAGCCTTATACTTCCTCCAACCTGCAGCCCCTCTCCCTCACTTCCAATTCTCAAAATAAGCCTGTCTATGATGTAAATGGTTTTCTGTTCCCTATACCAATATATTCTGGACAAACACAATTGGAGTTGGGCCTCCCAACCAGCTGCCATCTGGGCTTCTGTGCAGGTCAAGTCTTTTCCTTGGCAAATCTGAACTTTCAACCTAAACGCCTTTATCTGCAGTTCCTCAAGTGCTGTAATTCCCTTTGGCCTTGGTGCACCCCACGTCAACATTCTTTTCATGTATTGTGCCTTTCAGTCCAAGGTTCGATTAACACACACACACGCACACACGCACAACACACACACACACACCGCACACACACCAACACCTGACTCCCCTTCTCCACTTTTGGTGAAAATTCCCAGAATCACGGCTCACTGCTCATGCTCACCTCTTACTTGTTTGTTTCAACTGCAAGTATAGAAGAGGAACAAACTTCTTGTTCAATTCTTCCTTGCAAGGCTTCAAGGTGATGTTCACCTTCAGGTCATCTCGCTCAATTTGTTTTGTCATGATTTTTTTTTACCCCACTGTTGAGCCCTTAACCTCCTTTTCAGGCTTTTTTTCCTTTTTCTGACCATCTTCATCCCACAGCTTCATGTTGTTGTGTTGAGCTTGTATCCTGCTTGTTCTCGCAATCACCTATTCTTCCTCCAAGTGTCCTCTGCCTTCTGTTGGCTTTCCCTGGTTTCTTGCTGTTCTTCCACGAGCTTCGTTTTTTTATTTTTAATAGTTCATTTTATTTATTCAAACATTTGAAATCGGACAGGACTTTTCTCCTTCCTCCTCCTTCCCCCCCCCCCCCCACTCACGTTAAGCCAGAATATATTGTCCTATTCATAAACTAGTTTAGGTTGGCCTAGAAAAATTGCAAAGCACCCTCCTCCCTTCCTCCTTAACAAAACTCACTCCAAGTAAACTTCTTAAAACTTCGTAAACAAGCACATCGATCATACTTAGGTGGGTTTTTTCAAGTCGAACCACCACTTCTCTAAGTACAAAAAAAGGGGATGGTATTGTTCGTAGCAAATCTTACACAGAGGCTAATTCAAGATGTCTCCTTCACGGCTTGTGTTTTTGAGGCAGGTCTGCGTGCGAAGCTGCTCATAGAGACTCGGTTCTTTTCTTCTTCTTTTCTTTTCTTTTCTTCTTCTTATCTTCTTCTTCTTCTTCTTTTTCTTGTTTCTGTTCTTCTTTCTTGTTTGAAGCAAAAACCTTTAATCCTCGAGGACCTTCTGCTTCTTGTTATTATACGAGATCCGGATCTCCTTAATACGAGCAACATGTACACATTTCTCACATAAGACGGTGCCTTTAGAGCGTTAAATTCATGAACTTTTAATATATTCGACATTTGCTTTAAAGTTTCGAAAAGTTCACCTTACTATTTAAAGATTATTCCATTCATCGTATTTTAATTTCAAAATACATTATTTATTTCGTAAATACGTAAGACATTTGACGCGTTTCGCATATTGGCTAATCAAGGCATGTGACAATATCGGAAGTTGTTGTTTTTTTTTTAGCCGACAAAATCTTTAGGACGCTGCTCAGTGACAATTGTCCTTGTTACTACCATCAACCTCGACTTCTGTCTAAAAATTGACAAGTTAATTAAAAGTCCTATCCTGTAAATATCAAATTTTAGTTTTAAGGGCTTTTTGAGGATGTATCTCACCATTACATTGTATTGGCTTTGTGTTCTGAGGGATTGGGTTTTTATTAATACGGGGGGTAGTCAGCTCGCCAACAGCAAAATTTATTCCACTGGCTTTTGCGCTTTCACAGTTGTGGAAATATAGGAAAACTGCTATCGTGCTATATATTCATTGCCTCATTATATACTCTTATTTATGTTTATGTAAATACAAATCTCAAGAAAAACACTCACACTTGAAGGAAAATTAGAGCAAAGTACCTACACTGTATCATGTCCATACTTAATTTTCACAAGATCAAAAACAAGTAAATAAAAAGGCTAGAAATGTGAAAGTATTTAAAGATCTTGATCTTTTCTGCATCCCTTCATTCTTTTTCACCTAAAAGTCAGAAAAATATAAACTGCGCTTTCTCTCTATAGCACATAGAGTTAAAGTTTAGGACCTGGGTGGTTCTGCACTTCCTGTGATTTGTGAAACACTGACTGGTGCTTGCATTCCGTAAGCACGATTCGAAGGTGTCAATAACGTGCATATGAAATCCATACCATTCTGCAAGGTTGTAAAACTTGGATTGTGGCTTTGGCATTCAAAATATCAGTAGCAAGCCAATCACAACGGTTTTTGGGTGCTGCTCAATACCACCTGTGCTTGTACTAATAATGCACATTGAGCTCGCTTTGTAAGATTTTTGTGGGTGGAGCTTGGGCTTAGTATTGTACTTGCTGTTTTGTTGTGAAACCTACAACCCAATACTGGCGAATCTGGTGTTTGACATGTTGTACTTATGACGCCTGTAGATTAATCACATTTGCTCATCACCTTCGCCAATTGCTTTGAAATGAAAATAGGATGTAGATGGGACTGTCAATTTAATGCAACCTACAAAGTACACCATATTGCATTTTAAATGTGTGGTGTTAAAATAAATAAATAAAAACTTTTGACCAAGTTCTTTCATGAACCGGCTGAGCAGAAGCTGACATTCCATTAAGGTAATAGGAGTTTTGCCAAGGTATCTCAGTGATTGACTCCCATATCCTTATGTTGAGTAGATAGGAGGGCATCATCCTATAGCCCATAGCACTTCAGATTATGGTTTTTGCACCTCATGATCAGCTCATAGAATTAGACACTGGAGAGGATGCAGATAGATTTTGAAGGCCATTTCGAGTTGTGATATATCTTTATAAACCATTTCAGCTTACAATTTTTGTCTTCGATCAGTCATTTCTGTATTTGAAGCTCTAGCTCTGCTTTCAGCACAGTTTGCTGAATTGCTGGAGGAATATCGACTGAAATGACACCAACTTTCCTGAACATTTATCGGATATCCCGTTTCTTGCGACCATGCACTTTCTTTATTTTCAGAATAAAAATAGTAAATCTGCATTTCATCCATCACCACAATTACAGATCAATTTGTCAGGATATACTTTTTATTGGGGCGTGGAGAAACTTGTGTTTGAACATCTTTGACAAACCACCCACACCTTCACTGTGCGTTCTCTCGGTGTTCTACCGAAGGCAGGGTCTGTGCTGCCAAAAGCAGTTTCATGGTAAGGATTACAACTCGGTGGTTTGCCTTTACCCCCAAACCAGTACTCAGGCCATGCAGGTATTTGCAAATTTGCTTAGGGTGTCACTGATAACTTGCCTGTCTTCATGAAGGATGATGTGGATCTTCAACCAAACGGGACAACCGGGCTTTCAGTCCATCCTCTGGGGTGTAGTTTGTGATGCAACACCCTCCTGACGAAGCACCAGGCCAGCAGTTTATAATCTGGTTAGCAATTCACTCCAAGACGAAAGCTCGAAGCAATATATGTGAGTACTAACCCTCCTCCCTCCTCGAAACACCTGTACCGACATGTAGGTGTAGGTGTTTAAACAAATAACCCAACTTAAAAAATACAATTTGTACATGCACCGCCTCATCTCGGCTCCCCCACTTTACCAAGCACCAACTATTTTTTTATTTATTTTATTTTAAGCAATCCCTGTTAAACGAAGTTGTTTTTATTCTTGTGATAATTATCGGTTCTCACTTCTTCGTAGTGACAGGTACAGATTGAATTGGTCTGTCCTTTTATAATATTACTCCATTTCAACGCTTGTATCCATCCATTTTTAGCTCACCTGGAACAAATTCATGTGAGGTATTCGCTCTAGCGGTATTCATCAGTCAGTCGGTGTGTAAACCCTCGATCTTCTTCTCCGAAACTACATACACGATTTCGATGAAGCTTGACACACAACCTTCATCACCTGCAATGGACTAAAGTTTGTCCATGACATTAAAAATAAATAAAATCTGGGTCTAAGAGGGTGTGGGGGGGGTTGTCTTGACTCTCGAACCCCCACCCCCCCACACACACCCCCAAAATATGTATTCCTTTCTTCCTGAAACTACACAGGATTTCGATGAAACTTTAATTTAACCATCACCCGCATGCAAAAACTAATCGTCCTATTTTTCACCAAACTTTGTTATAACTGAGGGACTGATGCTTGCACATCCCATCAAAAAAAATTGCATTATGAAGTAGTTCAATTTAAACGTCAAAAGTTATTACGATTCCAAGATGCTACTTTGATTTTTTCTCCATTGAGCTGTTAACTTGGTCGGAATCATCTCTGCAGGTGCTTTCATAAGTTTGTCAACCATCAGCTGATTGCATACTGCAATGGGTCATCCACGCCTTCCAGTGGTTCCCTGGATATATCAGGTGAGCCCAGGGTATGTCCCTAATATATATATATATTTATTTTTTTTCTTCTTTCATTTACCTTTTTTGCCATTTGTCATCTCGTATGAATTTCAATTGCATCCATCCATTGGACCATTACTCGGTACAGAGCATTGGTGCTGCCTAAACAGTCTCCTTGGCTCCTTGGGCACAATCCTGGGACGGTGCCACTTCCGACACAGGATACCAGCAAACTGCGCACCTTTCCCGACTTGGAAGATGACAGGCAGATCAACCCCACCTTGTATTAATTGAACAGCCGGAGCGGATTTGAACTCGGGATCCTAAGTCCAAGCTCCACCCAACCTTACATTAAGTCAAACCAGGCATGATTTTTACATTATGTATGCAAAAATAGCGAATTTCATTCCTCTTCCTCCAAACCCCCTTTCCTTTGTATACCCCTTTTTCTAGTTCTGTAATCCCCAGTTGTTCATTTATTTCTTATCTCCATCACCCACCTGCACCCTCTCCAACTTTTTAATTACAGCAAAGTAACATATTCACAAAAAAAACAGAGTTCACAATACCTCGAGTATTTGACACCCGGGGCAATCTTAAATCTTCATTATGCACCCACCCCCTCGAAGATGAATAATTTTAAAAATTAAATGCACAGAAAAAACATATATGTTTGTAAGTAAAAATGTCAAGCGGATTACAGTACTGTACCTGTAGTAAGGCAAATAAATATGAAAAATGGAGGAGATTCCAAATTCAGCAAACGAAATACTGCTGGTAATGATATAACAAGAACGTATCTTGCAGGAAGAATTCCAAAAAGGAACAAGAAAATCCAGTGTTGAGGAACGCCCGGTGATTGCACCGGCGTCATTTCCGGCCGAGTTTGTCCTTCCCATTAACGATTTAATGAGAAGATTAACATCTTCAGGATGCCTTGCGAGTACAGTACAGTAATGTGATTAACTTTGCAGAATGAGAGGGTTAACTCATAAAGCACGTAGAGCTACCCATGGCCAGAGATGTGTATGCAAATGAGTTTAAACTGACGTCAACCCGAAGAATGAATGTGAGTTGGTGACATCAACAGAGGAATTTAGTTCCATCCCAAAGACTGCTCCGAACCTTTCCACAATGGCAAAATGCCCAGGTAACTGATGAAGGCTTGCTTCTGATGCGTGGAGAAAGCTGATGAGAAAAAAAGCATTTCTGGGATTCGTTTCTTATATTCAGGGATTCAACAATTTTAAAAAAAAATGAAATTCTCCAATGAGTACAAGCAGAAATGGTATGGGAAAACCCTTCTTCTTCTTCATCTTCACTCACCTGTTCTCCTCAGAATTTTTTTTTATTTTTTTTATTTAAATCTTGAAATTCCAATTATAATTGTATTCTTATAATTTATAAACTTAATTTGTACACTTAAATTTGAAATCACAGTATATCAGAATTATCACGGAAGAATCTTATCTCCCCTCGATGAGAAAACCTTTCATCAAGGCCTCTGTTGTGATGGTATACTTTTGAGCTTTATGAGATTCTTTGATCTTCTTTATTATGAGGTAAATAGAATATTATAAAACTTGCAACTAAAACCAATCGTAAGATGATCGGACTCGTATTTAAACTCTCCCAATGGCAGCCCCCACCCCCCCTCCCCACCAGGCTGTCACCCGGGGCGGACCGTCCGCCAGTGGTTCGCAATGCACCTTTCCCTCACAGTTGAGAAATGGATATGGGAAGGGTGTGGACCCTCCCCTTTTTGGTTAAAGTTAGCTCAGGTGTTGCATCCCGGATGCCACCATTGTCTGAATTCCAGGTCAGGTCACGTATGGTAGCTGCGCCAGAGCAGCGCGTCGCTGCATCCACTTTCCACCGGTACCTCAGGGGCCTCTGTCTGGCCATCCCCCAGGCAGATGCCTGGCCCATGCCCATCTCCTTGAGAGGCTGACAACCGCTCAACCACGAGGCATGTGGTCGGCCCATTGGCCTCCTCCAGTCAAGGGGGACCCCCACGCTGAGAGAATCTGGTGAGCAGGATCAGCGTCAGGAAAACGAGCCACATGTCCATACAGCCGCCAGCTGATGCTCACGGACTATGCAGGTAACAAATCTTCATTTGAGTCTCTCTCAAGCAACCGCTCGTTGGACACAAAGTCCGACCTGCGATAGCCAAGGATTCTCCGAAGTGACCTGGGACCAAAGGAATTAAGTCTCCATCTCAGATCCTTGGTCAGAGTCCAAGTCTCACATCCATAGAGCAAGACTGGGAAGCACCAAGGACCTGAAGACTCGGACTTTCATCCTCCCGCCACAGGTACCGGCAGTGCACCACCCCATAGTCCAGTGAATCCATGACTCCCCAGACGTCTATTCACCTCTGACTCACAGCCAGGAGAGACATGGAATATCACTGCCAAGGAAGTGGGAATCTCTCCACGACCTCAACATCCTCACCACAAAACAGCACAGACAGACAGCAGCATCCAAGATGTCATTGAAAGCCTGGATCTTAGTTTTGACCAGGAAACCCGTAATCCCAGCAGCTCCGACTCTTCATTCAGCACCACGAGGGCCCCCAAAAGGATATCTAAAGTCTCCGCAAAGATGACTGCATCATCTGTGAAATCAAGGTCCGAGATCTTGACATTCCCACGATGTACCGCACTTGATCTCTCCGACATCCTCCTAGAATCCAGTCCATACAAGTGTGCTGAAAAGTGTGGGGCTAGAGTACACACCCCTGATGAACTCCAGGAACAACTGGAAATAAGTCAGAGATGGTACCACCACATCTCACTTAGCACCAGAGTAGAGTTCAGACATCAGAAGATCAGTTTTGTGGGCACCCCACGAAGACGAGTATTCTCAGAGGGCATCCCGATTCACTGAATCAAACGTTTTACAGAGATAAACAGAAGCTGCAAGCAGCCCCTGCGAAACTCTCATCTGCGTTCGGTGAGGACCCGAAGAGCAAGATACGGTCAATCATTGACCTCTTTGGTGTAAAAACCTGACTGCCTGGACGCTGTGCTCAAGCAGATGGTGGCGGAACCCTATCAATAATTATCCGAGCAAAGACCTTGCCGCACCGAGAGCAGCGTTCATCCCTCGGTAGTTGTTGCAATCTTGGCAATCACCCTTCCCTTCCCAGAGAGGGACAACAAGGCCCCTCTTCCAGTCAGTTGGGATGATGCCTGTTGTTCCAGGCAGTGCACGAAACTACATGCAACGACACGAGTGCAGCATTCTCCACCAGCCTTGAGAAGTTCAGTATCGATGCCACAGATCCCTGGAGCTTTACCCAATTTTCAACCGTTCACTGCAGCCTGTTTTTCAACAAACGAAGGTGGAACCACAGTTGATTGGAGGTCAGCAAACAGTTATTCTAACACCAATGACGTCCAACTCGACAGCTTGTGGATCAGCCTGGTCAATCCGCTCAATTAACCGGCCCAGTGGCCTTCACTTCAACTCCTCTGTCAAGAGCCCACCACCTCTTGCTCTAACTGCAGTGCACCGAGGATGGGCTTGGATTAACGCAATGCGTGAATTCCCCTGTAAGCAGGACGAGAATTACGACCACAGGTGATGCTCTACCCCCTCGCAGATTCCTCGCACATAGGCCTCCTTGTCACCCTTAGCGCACGTACAGTTTTTACGCTTCAGCTCCCTGAACAGCTAAGCTCTGCCATTCAGCGCTGCCTGCGACTCTAGTCAATGGTATCCAGTTTCCCTTGAGAGACAAAATTCTTCTTTGCCTAACGGTGAGTCCAATACATCCACCGGCGATATCAAGGACGGTGGTGTTGAAGGCACTCCACAACTCTTCAGGAGTGTATTCGCCTGGGCACTGATCAACCAGCCTCGAGCGTGGCATAGAATGGTTCTCATAGTGAGATCACTCATCCAGTCGGAGCATAACAGAGACCAGGGAAAAATGACACCTGAGGAGTGACGAATCCCTTCGTCTCATAATACGCTCATTGACTGGTGTTACCTCAATTCATTGAGTCAGCTAATTGGACACAGCTACAGCAACTCCTTGGGCATGATAACCATCAGAGCGACCAGACCAATAGTAGGTTAACCACCCACCATGATCTCGCCGCAATCCGGTGTTTCGAACCTCAGAGAGTGCTACAATACCGATGTCCCAACGCTTGAGCTCAGATGATAACAGAGACAGTTGATCATTCTCTCTTTGGGATAGGACATTCCACACTCGCCAGAAGGGACCGCCTCAGGTTAACCCAAGGAGACCGCCGTCTGGTGGACGACACCTCAGCACCACTCTGACGCACTCTCCGCAATCTGACCCGGGAATGTACCCCATGGTTTCCTCCTGTTCATCAAAGATTGGGGTCCGAAGGCTTTGCCCCAATCCCGTCATCCGGTGGAGCGCCCTGCGAAGGGAAGCTTCATAGAGGTACTCCCACAGAGTGGGTTTTCAGATTTCTTTGCATTTTTGTGTTGCGGAATGAAGGGTTACGTGGCCGGAGTTCCAATCCTGCCACCAACCTCCTAATAAGAAGTAACCCAACTGCAGGAGGACGTCTGCAGACATTGGTACTAGATTAGGTGGCCGTTCTCTCACAAGGAGCTCCTCCGCCCTTTGACAGGTTTTTTTTTTCATCCTGTGGTGTCCATATCCAAACACCCTCCTCACCAAGAAAAACTGGTGGGGGAGACGTTAGTCGCCGCCAACCCGACCATAGGATGAATCTCGATGTTGTTCCCCCATCCTGAGAGTGGACAATTTGATTAGTCGAGACGTTATGCAATTTTGCCAAAGTATGTTAAACTGAAGGTTTTTGAAATGCAAACAAGACGATTTGTGTTCCAAATATGGAATTTAAATTTAAATAAAAACATGTTTTAAAGGCTGCAGAAAAAAAGACAAAACAAAACCGATACTGTTACGAATTTGGAAGCCTTGTGCACAGACAGACAGCAGTCCCCAAGTTTAGTTTATCTCAATAAGTATGTGTTTATAGTTAGAGTCCCTACCTGTGTCTAATGGGAATTTCGTGTGCGCTACGAGTTCTTTTCCAGGTAGTTGTTTTTTACATCTAAACAAAACTACATTCTCTTACATCACCAACTACAAAACAAGCCATCGCCCACGTGCATCGTGTCACGTACAGGGTGAGTTCCCTCCCCCACCGTGAGCTCGTCCAATCAAACGGCAGCCACCGAGCCGTCTGCAAAAACCCCGGCCAATCAGGAGCGCGATGGCAACGAGAAGAGGCCCTCCCACCAAAAGAGGAATCGAATGGTTTGAGGATCAGTTTTTGAACAGACAGGAGATCGTGGCAATGCTGAGCGGTTTGTCGTCGTAACTGAGCGGTCTGTTGTTTGTGGTTGGAGCGTCTGTGACCGTGGTTGGAGCGGTCTGCAGTCTTGTTGGCGATTTACTTTGTCTGCGGTCTGTGCTGGCCGTTCGTGGCCGTGGATTCGGGTCGTGGTTCGAGTCGGTGAAACCGCACGGAGTGGGGAGGTACCCACAATAGGCCCGCCCATCAGCTCACCTTCCCTCCGAGCTGAAGGCCGAAAATAGACCACGAGGTCCCATTTCTTTTTGTGTGTGTGTGTGTGTGTGTGTGTTGTGTGTTGTGTGTGGTGGTGTGGTGTGTGGTGTGTGTGTGTGTGCCGTCCTGTAAGTAGAATTGTTAAGTGTTTTTTCTTTGCTCATTGTACATTGCCTGCCTTTTATTCGTGATAACTTCTCTCTGTCTCCCCCTCCCCGATTATTATTGAAAAATAAACCCCCCCCTGTTAAATTACCTGCTCGTTTTCTCTGCTTTTCCTCAATGGCCTAGCCTGGTGCGTGTTGCGATTGGTAGGGCCGTTCGTGCCGTGGATTGTTCATTTTGGTCCGGCGCGGCTTTGGTAATAGTGCTGGCAGAATGGTGGAAGTATTGTGCACTTTTTGGTGATAAGCATGAAACTTTGCACAGTTGTAGTGTTTTACCTACTGAACATATTAGATATGGGGCCAACTGGAATTTTTTCCAAGATGGCGGTCATTTTGAAAATGAACCGCCCCATTGGGGCAAAATTACGATACAACCATATAAATGAATATATTTCCTATGATTGGTTGAAAATTGACCGAAAGTGAAATTTCACTAACTTCCCTTACGTTTCACATGTTCTTCATTTCTTAACCAAGATGGCTTTCAAATTCAAAATGGCTGCCAAATTTCAAAAGGCTGCTACATGATAAATGGTGACAAACATATGAACGTGTAATGTGGTAATTTACCATGCATCACAGTTAACTTCTTCCAGTTAATCTGTGTATACCACGCATTCATCCATTCATTCATCCTTCATTTTCTTCTCTTTCAGATCAGTATCTTCCATATCACAGTGCATGCTGTTGTAGTTGTCGAAGCTGTGGTGGTGTGTCGTAATCAAAATACCAACAATGGCTAAATCCTTCAAGAATTTAGACCCCAGACAACGTCCAGAAACTCCTTCAAATCTTGAATCATCATCATTTGCCGATAGATTGGACAAAATGCATTTGTGTTCAAGAGATATCAAAAGAACCACTGCGATGCCCAGCTGATTTCAAAGAAGACTGATATTACATTAGTACACTTTATTATAATCTTGCAGGTAATTTGATAAGATTCAAAGAGTTTCAGAGTCTTCCAGAATATAACTTATCAAGGTAGACAATGGAACAGGAGTTGCTTCAACTCTAAAGTCGAATGCAGCTAAAATGCACAAAAAATGCAAGGATAAGTACAACAATTCCAACTCAACGGGTAGAAACAGGAAAGAGATGGTGTGAAACCAACAGTGACTCGCCAAAAAAGAAAGTCACTCGCTACAGCAGTGGTGGTGCAGCCAGAACATCGCAAGACACTTGCTTCTTTTGTGGTGAAAAATCAGATAAACTCCAAAGAGCATCGACGGAAAACTAGAACGAAATGTCGTGCGATGTGCGAGAAATTGTTGCAAGACATATGGTTAGTTTGCCAAATTTGGAGCGCTGGAGATATGAGCCCAGATGCATGTACCAACAGCAATGCTTAAAAACTACAAAGAAAGCAGAGTCAGTGAATTGCTCTGACAGCGGGAGAAAGGAATTCTCTGATAAACAACTGCACGGCATTTCCGGCGAGCTGCTTTCTATATTGAAGGGTACTGTTCGTGCAGAATGCATGGAGAATGACGTTACACTGGTGTCAACTAGAACGGGACCAAGCCACCACGACCGCAGACAAAGTAAATCGCCACCAAGACTGCAGACCGCTCCAACCACGGTCACAGACGGCTCCAACCACAACAACAGACCGCTCAGTTACGACGACAAACCGCTCAGCAATTGCCACGATCTCCTGTCTGTTCAAAAACTGATCCTCAAAACCATTCGATTCCTCTTTTGGTGGGAGGGGCCTCTTCTCGTTGCCACTCGCCTCCTGATTGGCCGGGGGGTTGTCAGACGGCTCGTGGCTGCCGTTGATTGGACGAGCTCACGGTGGGCGGAGGGAA
>CM068959.1:79248494-79259645 GCA_035128595.1 Eptatretus atami | reverse complement strand
GGATGTTGAGGTCGTGGAGAGATTCACTTCCCTTGGCAGTGATATTCATGTCTCTCCTGGCTGTGAGTCAGAGGTGAATAGACGTCTGGGGAGTCATGGATTCACTGGATCATGGGGTGTGGCACTGCCGGTACCTGTGCGAGATGAAAGTCCGAGTCTTTCAGGTCCTTGGTGCTTCCAGTCTGCTCTATGGATGTGAGACTTGGACTCTGACCAAGGATCTGAGATGGAGACTTAATTCCTTTGGTCCCAGGTCACTTCGGAGAATCCTTGGCTATCGCAGGTCGGACTTTGTGTCCAACGAGCGGTTGCTGAGAGAGAACTTTTTCAAAAATTTTGGGGAAATTTTGTTACCTGCATAGTCCGGTGAGCATCAGCTGCGGCTGTTTATGGACATGTGGCTCGTTTTCCTGACGCTGATCCTGCTCACCAGATTCTCTCAGCGTGGGAGTCCCTTGACTGGAGGAGGCCAATGGGCCGACCACATGCCTCGTGGTTGCAGCAGGTTGATCAGCATCTCAAGGAGATGGGCGATGGGCAGGCATCTGCCTGGGGGATGGCCAGACAGAGGCCCCTGGAGTACCGGTGGAAAGTGGATGCAGCGACGCGCTGCTCTGGCGCATGCTACCATACCTGACCTGACCTGAGATTCAGACAAAATGGTGGCATCCAGGGATGCAACACCTGAGCTAACTTTAACCAAAAAGGGGGAGGGTCACACCTTCCCATATCCATTTTCTCAACTGTGAGGGGAAAGGTGCATTGCGAACCACTGGCGGACGGTCCGCCCCGGGTGACGCCTGGTGGGGAGGGGGGGGTGGGGGCTGCCATTGGGAGAGTTTAAATACGAGTCCGATCATCTTACGATGGTTTTAGTTGCAAGTTTTATAATATTACTATTTACCTCATAATAAAGACAGTCAAAGAATCTCATAAAGCTCAAAAGTATACCATCACAACAGAGGCCTTTGATGGAAGGTTTTCTCATCGAGGGGAGATAAGATTCTTCCGTGATAATTCTGATATACTGTGATTTCAAAATTTAAGTGTACAAAATTAAGTTTATAAATTATAAGAATACAATTATAACTTGGAACTTACAAGATTTATAAAAAAATTAAAAAAAAAAATATCTGAGAACAGGTGAGTGAAGATGAAGAAGAAGAAGGGGTTTCCATACCATTTCTGCTTGTACTCATTGGAGAATTTCATTTTTTTTTAAAATTGTGAATCCCTGAATATAAAGAACGAATCCCAGAAATGCTTTTTTTCTCATCAGCTTTCTCCAGCAATCAGAAGCAAGCCTTCATCAGTTACCTGGGCATTTTGCATTGTGGGAAAGGTTCGGAGCAGTCTTGGGATGGAACTAAATTCCTCTGTTGATGTCACCAACTCACATTCATTCTTCGGGTTGACGTCAGTTTAAACTCATTTGCATACACATCTCTGCCACCATGGTAGCTCTACGTGCTTTATGAGTTAACCCTCTCATTCTGCAAAGTTAATCACATTACTGTACTGTACTCGCAGGCATCCTGAGATGTTAATCTTCTCCATTAAATCGTTAATGGGAAGGACAAACGTCGCCGGAAATGACGCCGTGCAATCACCGGGCGTTCCTCAACACTGGATTTTCTGTTTCCTTTTTGGGAATTCTTCCTGCAAGATACGTTCTTGTTATATCATTACCAAGCAGTATTACCTGTTTGCTGAATTTGGAATCTCCTGCATTTTTCATACTTCCAATTTGCTTACTACAGGTACAGTACTGTAATCCGCTTGACATTTTACTTACAAACATTATATGTTTTCTGTGCATTTAATTTTTTAAATTATTCATCTCGAGGGGGTGGGTGCATAATGAAGATTTAAGATTGCCCCGGGTGTCAAATACTCGAGGTATTGTGAACTCTGTTTTTTTTTGTGAATATGTTACTTTGCATGTAATTAAAAGTTTGAGGGTGCAGGTGGGTGATGGAGATTAAGAAAATAAATGAACAACTGGGGATACAGAACTAGAAAGAGGGGTATACAAAGGAAAGGGGGTTTGGAGGAAGAGGAATGAAAATTCGCTATTTTTGCATACATAATGTAAAAAAATCATGCCTGGTTTTGACTTAATGGTTAGGGTGGTGAGCTTGGGATCTTAGGATCCCGAGTTCAAATCCACTCCGGCTGTTCAATTAATACCAGGTGGGGTTGACTCTGCCTGTCATCCTTCCAAGGTCGGGAAAATGAGTGCCAGTTTGCTGGTATCCTGTGTCGGAGTGGCAACCCGTCCAGGATTGTGCCCAAGAGCCAAGGAGACTGTTTAGGCAGCACCAATGCTCTGTACAGAGTATGGTCCCAATGGATGGATGCAATGTGAAAATTCATACGAGATGACAAATGGCAAAAAAGGTAAATGAAAGAAGAAAAAAAATAAATATATATATATATATAGGGACAATACCCCTGGGCTCACCTGATATATCCAGGGAACCACTGGAAGGCGTGGATGACCCATGCAGTATGCAACTCAGCTGATGGTTTGAACAAACTTATGAAAGCACCATGCAGAGATGATTCCGACCAAGTTACAGCTCAATGGAGAAAAAATCAAAAGTAGCATCTTGGAATCGTAATAACCTTTGACGTTTAAATTGATCTACTTCATATGCAATTTTTTTTGATGGGATGTGCAAGGCATCAGTCCTCAGTTATACAAAGTTTGGTGAAAATAGGACGATTAGTTTTTGCATCGCGGGTGATGGTTAAATTAAAGTTTCATCGAAATCCTGTGTAGTTTCAGAGAAGAAAGGAAATACATATTTTGGGGGTGTGTGTGGGGGGGGTGGGGTTCGAGAGTCAAGACAACCCCCCCCCACACCCTCTTAGACCCAGATTTATTTATTTTTAATGTCATGGACAAACTTTAGTCCATTGCAGGTGATGAAGGTTGTGGTCAAGCTTCATCGAAATCGTGTATGTAGTTTCGGAGAAGAAGATCCGAGGGTTTACACACCGACTGACTGATGGATACCGCTAGATGCGAATACCTCACATGAACTTTGTTCCAGGTGAGCTAAAAATGGATGGATACAAGCCAGTTGAATGGAGTAAATATTATAAAAGGACAGACCAATTCAATCTGTACCTGTCACTACGAAGAAGTGAGAACCGGATATCATTATCACAAGAAATAAAAACAACTTCGTTTAACAGGGATTGCTTAAAATAAATAAAATAAAAAATAGTTGGTGCTTGGTAAAGTGGGGGAGCGAGATGAGGCGGTGCATGTACAAATGTATTTTTTAAGTTGGGTTATTTGTTTAAACACCTACACCTACATGTCGGTACAGGTGTTTCGAGGAGGGAGGAGGGTTAGTACCTCACATATATTGCCTTCGAGCTTTCGTCTTGGAGTGATTGCTAACCAGATTATAAACTGCTGGACTGGTGCTTCGTCAGGAGGGTGTTGCATCACAAACTACACCAACCCCAGAGGATGGACTGAAAGCCGGTTGTCCCGTTTGGTTGAAGATCCCACATCATCCTTCATGAAGAGCAGGCAAGTTATCAGTGACACCCTAAGCAAATTGCAAATACCTGCATGGCCTGAGTACTGTTGGGAAGGTAAAGGCAAACCACCGAGTGTAATCCTTACCATGAAACTGCTTTGGCAGCAACAGACCTGCCTTCGGTAGAACACCGAGAGAACGCACAGTGAAGGTGTGGGTGGTTGTCAAAGATGTTCAAACACAAGTTTCTCCAGCACCAATAAAAAAGTATATCCTGACGAATTGATCTGTAGATTTGTGGTGATGGATGAAATGCAGATTTACTATTTTCATTCTGAAAATAAAGAAAGTGCATGTCGCAGAAACGGGATATCCGATCAAATGTTGCAGGAAAGATTGGTGTCATTTCAGTCGATATTCCTCCAGCAATTCAGCAAACTGTGCTGAAAGCAGAGCTAGAGCTTCCAAATACAGAAATGACTGATCGAAGACAAAAATTGTAAGCTGAATGGTTATAAAGATATATCACAACTCCAAAATGGCCTCAAAATCTATCTGCAATCCTCTCCAGTGTCTAATTCTATGAGCTGATCATGAGGTGCAAAAACCATAATCTGAAGTGCTATGGGCTATAGGATGATGCCTCCTATCTTACTCAACATAAGGATATGGAGTCATCACCTTGAGATACCTTGGCAAAACTCCTATTACCTTCAATGGAATGTCAGCTCTGCTCAGCCGGTTCATGAAAGACTTGGGTCAAAAGTTTTTATTTATTTATTTTAAACACCACACATTCTAAAAATGCAATATGGTGTAAACCTGGTAGGTTGCATTAAAATTGACAGTCCATCCATACATCTATTTTTTCATTTCAAGCAATTGGCGAAGGTGATGAGCAAATGTGATTAATCTACAGGCGTCATAAGTACATGTCAAACACCAGATTCGCCAGATTGGTTGTAGGCTTTCACAACAAAACAGCAAGTACAATACTAAAGCCCAAGCTCCAACCACATCTTACAAGCCAGCTCAATGTGCATTACTTAGTACAAGCACAGGTGGTAATTGAGCCAGCACCCAATAACCGATTGTGATTGGCTTGCTACTGAATATTTTGAATGCCAAAGCCACAATCCAAGTTTTACAACCTTGCAGAATGAGTATGGATTCTCAATGCACGTTATTGACACCTTCGAATCGTGCTTAGGAATGCAAGCACCAGTCAGTGTTTCACTAATCACAGGAAGTGCCAGAACACACCCAGGTCCTAAACTTTACTCTATGTGCTATAGAGAGAAAGCGCAGTTTATATTTTTCTGACTTTTAGGTGAAAAAAGATGAAGGGATGCAGAAAAGATCAAGATCTTTAAATACTTTCACATTTCTAGCCTTTTTATTTACTTGTTTTTGATCTGTGAAAATTAGTATGGACATGATACCGTGTAGGTACTTTGCTCTAATTTTCCTTCAAGTGTGAGTGTTTCTTGGATGACTTGTATTTACATAAACATAAATAAGAGTATATAATGGAGGCAATGAATATATAGCACGTATAGCAGTTTCCTATGATTTCCACAACTGTGAAAGCGCACAAAGCCAGTGGAATAAATTTGCTGTTGGGAGGCTGACTACCCCGTATTATAAAACCCAATCCCTCAGAACCACAGCCAATACAATGTAATGGTGAGATACATCCCATCACCACAAAAGCCTTAAAAACTAAAATTTGATATTTACAGGATAGGACTTTTAATTAACTTGTCAATTTTTAGACAGAAGTCGAGGTTGATGGTAGTAACAAGGACAAATGTGTCCACGAGCAGCGTCCTAAAGATTTTGTCGGCTAAAAAAAAAAAACAACAACTTCCGATATTTCGTCACATGCCTTGATTAAGCCAATAGCGAAACGCGTCATAATGTCTTTACGTATTTACGAAATAAATAATGTATTTACGAAATTACAATACGATGAATGGAATAATCTTTAAATAGTAACGTGAACTTTTCGAAACTTTAAAGCAAATGTCCGAATATATTTAAAAGTTCATGATAGACGCTCTCAAAAGGCACCGTCTATGTGAGGATGTGTACATGTGCTCAGTATTTAAGGAGATCCGGATCTCGTATATACAAGAGCAGAGTCCTCGAGATTAAGGTTTTGTCTTCACAAGAAGAAGAACAAGAACAAGAAGAAGAAGAAGAAGAAGAAGAAGAAGAAGAAGAAGAAGAAGAAGAAGAAGAAGAAGAAGAAGAAGAAGAAGAAGAAGAACGCCGAGCTCTCTATGAGCAGCGTTCGCTACGCGAGACGCTGCTAAAAAACACAAGCGGTGAAGGGCACATCTGAATTAGCCTCTGGTATAGATTTGCTACGAACAAACCATCCTTTTTTTTACTTTAGAAGTGGTGTTCGACTTGAAAACCACCTAAGTATGATCGATGTGCCTTGTTACAGTTAAGAAGTTTAACTTGAGTGAGTTTTTGTTAAAGGAGGAAGGGAGGAGGGTGCTTTGCAATTTTTCTAGGCCAACCCTAACTAGTTTATGATAAGGACAATATATTCTGGCTTAACGTTAGAGTGGGGGGGGGGGGGGGGGAAGGAGGGAGGAAGAGAAAAGTCCTGTCGCATTTCAAATGTTTTGAATAAATAAAATGAACTATTAAAAATAAAAAAACGAAGCTCGTGGAAGAACAGCAGAAACCAGGGAAACGCCAACAGGAAGGCAGAGGGACACTTGGAGGAAGAATAGGTGATTGCGAGGAACAAGCAGGATACAAGCTCACACACCACAACATGAAGCTGTGGATGAAGATGGTCAAGGAAAAAGGAAAAAAAAAGCCTGAAAAGGAAGGTGAGGGCTCAACAGTGGTTAAAAAAAATCATGACAAAACAAATGATGCGAGATGACCTGAGGTGAACATCACCTTGAAAGCCTTGCAAGGAAGAATTGAACAAGAAGTTTGTTCCTCTTCTATACTTGCAGTTGAACCAACAAGTAGAGGTGAGCAGTGAGCAGTGAGCCTGGATTCTGGAATTTCACCAAAATGGAGAAGGGAGTCGGTGTGTGTGTGTGCGTGTGTGTGTGTGTGTGTGCGTGTGTGCGTGTGTGTGTGTTAAATCGAACCTTGGACTGAAAGGCATCAATACATGAAAGATGTGACGTGGGTGCACCAAGCCAAAGGGAATTACAGCACTTGAAGGAACTGCAGATAAAGGCGTTTAGGTTGAAAGTTCAGATTTGCCAAGGAAAGACTTGACCTGGCACAGAAAGCCCAGATGGCAGCTGGCTTGGGAGGCCAACTCCAATGTGGTTTGTCCAGAATATATTGGTATAGGGAACAAGAAAACCATTTACATCATAGACAGGCTTATTTTGAGAATTGGAAGTGAGGGAGAGGGGCTGCAGGTTGGGAGGAAGTAAGGCTTCCCATTTTCAGGAAAAACATTTTATTCATTGTATCAGCAAATTAGCACACCTGGTCATTAAGTCTTCCAAAATAAATATGTTCAGGTATCAAGTATAATAAAATATAAAATGAGAAAGGAATATTTTTGATGACTTTTCTAATCAATCCTGTCCACACAAAGGTAGGGTGTGTGTATATATATATATGGGCATGTATGTATATATGTGTGTGTATGTATGTATGTAATATATATATATATATATATATATATATATCGATATCGATCCTGTTTGACACATTTTCTTGAAATAAACATTTGGAGATGGAACTGTGACAACACTGAAATTCAGGAAATAACAATGGATCACTGTTAAATGTTTTTATTTCAGATGTTATAGCAGGCCAATTGTTATTGACAAGAAATTTCCATTCTTTCAGACCACCTTTATAGCGGGTAGTGTACGTTGTCCTGGAGGCTGAAAAAGAAGAAAACAAGGCAAAATACATTTACAATTTGTTATGTAAAAAAATAAAAAGCAGGCAGAGGAAGGACAGTGGCCGGAAGAAAATTCCTCCACATCCCATGCTACCTGCCATTATGGAAATATGTACATCCATCCAGACAGGCAAAGGAAAAATGCAAGAAAAAAAAATGTAACAAAACAAACAAACAAAAAAATTGGACGTACTCCGCCAGGACGGAAACGTGGAGGTGGTGTCCGATCCTTACGGGCTTCCTTGGAACGATTTCGTACCACCTTACTATGGATGGCACAGCTGACACAATACAGCAGCTTGGCATAGAGCTTGGGAAGGCTGTATGCTGTGGAAAACAAATAAACAAATGTGGTTCAAGCACAAATCCAATTAATAATTCACAACCAACTCGAAGGGCACTCAGTGGAGCGCATACCACCGCCACGTAATGCCTGATCCACGAGAACATATCAGACCTAATACATTTTTGAAATATCGTGCTGTATCGTTTTTGGCCCTATCTCTCAATGGTGAACAATCACTGAAAAAAAATTATAGGATCCAGATCCAGATCTTCACCAAAATCTAATCAGTTTGTCTTTGTCACACACCAAACCTGTCCAGAAAATTTCATCTGGCTCTGTCCACAACTTTTTGAGATATCCTGCACATTGACAAACAAACAAACAGAGCCATCTGTTAAAAGAGTCCATAACAAGGCAGGAATATGTGCAGTGAAAACATAACCTCTTTCCACCTGCGGTGGCAGAGGTAATGATTGATAAGGTTGACACAATGCCATTTTGTTCTTCGAAGTTATGCAACTACATCATTGGTTACCCTCGATAGCAAATAAGTCAAGTTCAAAGCCTCATAGCCAAGGACAAGCTAAGGACACGACACGTGTCCATTACTTGACCATCATAATGAACTGGCATAAACGTAAATTATGTGATGAATAGTATTCCTGTGCTTAGAAGGCACTTCAAGCAAGCTGCCATGCTTGTTCCTGTTCTCATGGATAGCGTGGTCACAGACGACATCTTTTACTCGATTTCTTCAAACGTGCAATAACTGACGACACTTATTAAATATCCTTTTTGCATTATTAGTTATTCTGAAGAACACAATGCAAGCTGTTACGACATTCACGCGAAAAGAAAGCCCAACATATGCTTGTGTCAAGTTACAACTTAAATGTTAAGCATATCAGCCAAGATATAATAAAAGTGATTTTGGGGTGGGGGGAACCATGAGATCGAAAGTGAAGCAAAGGTTCTGTACGAGCACGATGCATGGATAATATATTTGAGTTATGGTGACACCCAACACGCTCAGATCGAGACATGTAGTTTTACTTTACCACTGTAATGAAAGGCATGTCCACCACAAATAGCAATGGAGGATAATCAAAATACGGTAATTTACCATCAGGGAGTCCATTTCAAAAGGGAGCGAGTGCCGAGCGAGCCATCCATGAGCCCATAGTCTCAGAAGAAAGACTGGTGCTTCACACACAAATAATACTTCCAACAGAGCACCTCACCTTTTCTCCCCACATATGGGGTCAAGGTAGTCCGTCCACGAGCATCAGTCTCCCCATCATGTGATGGGCACATGAAAAAAGTGTGATTCGCTTGTAGCACACATTGGTATGCTTACTCTCAATAAACTTGTTAATTGTAAACATGTTGCACTTATACCCCGCAAGGACACAATTACCTATCTGGCAGATCAGCTATTAAAAAAAAAAGCCCACAATGAATCGTGAACAATCTCGATGCCGTCTGACATGATCCCACAATTGTTATTTTTGGGAAATAAAGAAATAAAAAACTGAGGCCGAGATGTGGATAGGATGTACTCAGAATTAGAGTTATCAACTTAGGACGAATCAATTGGAAAAAAAAATAAAAAACAAAAAACCGATAAAGAAGCGATGTTGACATATATTCACTTGATTTGAAAAAAACCAAGAAAACAAGAATCCAGCCAGATTCAGACAACAAAAATGAAATAAAATAACTCCTTACTGTCAAACACACTGGCCTCGGATATATCCCGAACAGCAGCTGCTTCCACAATGTTGCGGATAACAAACTTCTTTATGGCCTTGTCTTTGGGCACACAACGGGCACAGTTTGTGCAGCGTACTGGCTGTACGTGGCCACGGCCTTTCTTCGAACGGCCATTGTTTCGGCGTTTTTTTGTCTGTGTACACAAAGAAGACAACAATTTGTCATGAGGGTTAACAAAGCATCATGTTGCTATAGATAGATATTCTGATGTACCATACTCTTTAACAAAGAGTGGGTGCTGCCAGAGCAGTTTCTTGGCAATCGTTATACTGGGTGGCTTGCCATTGCCTTCCCAGCAGTAGTTAGGTCAGGAACTTATAAATTATTCAGGGTGCTGGCAATAATTTCACTACATTCATGAAGGACACCATGGGATCTTTATTTTTCTTCTTCTTTTCTTCAACAGCCACAATTATCTCACCTTTCTTGTGGGGTCAATCGGGGGAAGCTTGGCCTGAATCCTCATGAACCAGCTCCCCAGACCTGACATTAGACGAGTTAGGGCAGGAATTTGGCCATGGTGCCGGTGATAGCTCACCTAGTTTTGGTGAAGGACACCATTGGATCTATAACATCCACCAACAAATGCTGGCAGATGGAACACCCATTTAACATCTATCTGAAGGATGGCACACACATTGATGAATCAACCTTCCTACAAAACACTGGGATGACAGCTCAACGCTCAGACAAGATTTTACCCCAGACTAGACAGCTTTGAGGTGAGTGTGCGTTCCTCTCGACCACCCTGCTAGCCTACACAAATCCAGGATTAACTGCATTTCTATGTTTAGCTTTTGAAGATAGGTTTATGGATGCAAGGCAGATCTAAATCTCTGAATCATTATAATATGGTGAGATGCAAGGAGAAATGCTAAATCAAAAACAGAAGAAACCTCGAAGGGCACTCGGTGAGCACATACCCCCGCCCGGATCCGGATCTTCACCAAAATAGAATCAAATTGTCCTCGTCACACACCCAACCTGCCCACCAAATTTCATCTGAATCAGTCCACAACTTTTTGAGATTTCATGCTATATATCGTTTTTGGCCAAATCTCTCAATGTTGAAAGAACCAACTTTTAAAATTCCAGTGTCCGGATCCATAGCCAGATCTTCATCAACATCAAATCAGTACATCCTCGTCACACACCCAACCTCTCCACCAAATTTCATCCAAATCTGTCCACAACTTTTTGGGTGAAAACTGTGCAGAAAGGATGATGGGGGGGGGGGGGGGAGCAAACAAACAACCAATTAAAAAAAAGGTGAGCCAAAGAATTGCAAACTGACCGAACACCACACAAGGGGACCAGAGAGCTTACAAGGGGATCCCCATGAATGTATCAATTTAGTTTTCATCAATAATCTGCGAAAGAGGCTGGCAGGATGGCCGAGACACACACACACATTCACCTTTGTGCAGTCTCGCCCCGGTTAGAATCCTGGCCCAGCTACAAAACCGTCATCCCGTTGTCTTGCAGGCAGGGCGATCCATCAATGTGTGCGCAGTCTCTCGGAAGGACGTTAAACTAGGTGTCCCATCTACCAGCATTACTTGGTGTCCACCAACGTCCGTTAAAGATCACTTGGTGTCCTTCGCAAAGAGTATGCCAGCTATTGCAGGCACCCTGGCCAAAATCCAAATTCTTACTTTAACCTACAGGAGGCACTGCATCAACGGCAC
>CM068959.1:79162293-79186444 GCA_035128595.1 Eptatretus atami | reverse complement strand
TATTATCATCTCCAATATGGTGTATTATCATCTCCAATATGGTGTATAATCATCTCCAATATGGTGTATAATCATCTCCAATATGTTGTATTATCATCAACAATATGTTGTTTTATCATCAAAAAATAAAAAAATCAATACTTAAATAAATGAAAGAAGAATTGTGACGTCAATAGTGATGTCATAGACACGTGTCCTGTCATTGGTTGAAAAATAAATGGCCATAACTTGGGAACCGCTTGTCCGATTAATATCAAACCTTGAAACGGCACATCCGGGTCCCCAGCAATATTCCTGGCAAGTTTCAATTAGATCGGACCAGTGGTTGTCGAGAAACGGCGGTCGCAGACACACATCCAGACAGACACACAGACAGACACACACAGAGATTGCTGGAATTATAGATAGATGTAAAATGCAAAATTAACTTAGTTTAGTGCTTTTAAGAAAGAATTTAATAAATATATGCTGAGAAAACTATGAGATGGCAGAATACACACATTCCCCTGAAGTCGTAAACAACCTTGCAAAACATTATTGATCTGATGACATCTGAACCTACAATAGCTCTCCCCTACACCCTTTCCCGGGGATATAAGCAAGCTCCAAAACAGACCAATTATCCTTCTATGTTGAAATTTTAAAGTTCACAAAGTTCCATCTGTTATCGAGACACACCCTGGTGAAACTGTATACATACACTCAATATTCTATGTAGAATTAAGTCTTCAGCTTGCTTCGATATGGCAGACTGGAGCATTCCTTCTGTGCACAGAAGTGTCTTTTGTTTTGCTGAATAAACGGCTTGTATATGAACTTACATTTCTCTGTCTTGAGGTAGCGGGAAACTGCTTCCACAACACCCAGCGACTCCGCAATCGGCGTCCAGTTTCTCTATTATCTACCGACTATAAAATATTTTCCAAGGTTCTTGCCTCTCATTTAAGATCAGTTGTTAACTTTATAGTCCACACTGATCAAACTTGTTGTGTGCCTGGACGGTCAATATATGATTAAAGCTCGTTCTGTCGTGATATTGCTGATGTGTGCGACATTTTGCTTAAAAGCACAGGTCTATTGTTTATAGAACAAGAGCATGCCTTCGATAGATAGATTATAAATATCCATTTGCAGTTTTGAGGGTTTTGGATTTGGAACTACTTTGATATCGTACATTCAGTTATTGTAACACAATACATATATATATATATATATATATATATATATATATATATATTGTTACGGCTGTGGAAATTCGCATTACACCATCAGGTCCGTAGGTGAGATATATTTCTGAAGTACATGTGTAGTTAGCCCAAACCCATTGTTTAGAGGGAATTAATGTGATTAATTCGGGCTGCGATACTTTGAGATAGCCGTTTTTCTTTCTCTTTCTTTAATTTGACGACACCACCACGTCTCCGCTTCTCAGCGGCCCCACCCCGCATCTCCGCCCTCGCCGTTGACCAGCCCCCTGCGGTGACGATCGACGCAGCGGGAACTGAAAGAGCTGCAAAAAGATTCTCGCCTGTGACTTCCCGCGGTTCTTTGCTGGCAAGGCGCCAGGCCTGATAATTCCTCGCCCCCCGCAAGACTGAGGAGGGAGGAACGAGAGGAAACGCCCCGTTGCGAGTCGGTTCCAGAAGCGCCTCGAAGGGGTGGAGCCAAAAACGGCGGGAGAAACAGGGCGTGGCGCGGGCGGTATAAAGGACGGTGAAGCAGGAGGTTTCTGAAAGAGTTTTCGTGTGGGCTTCGTGCTTCCTTGAGAAGTGTGTGTGCTGTGCGCTTCGAGCTTCGTGCTTCTGGATCCTGCTTGTGTGCTTCGTGCCCGCTGGATCCTGCTTCGCTTCGTCTCGTCCTGCTGCTCTCGTCCTGCTGCTCGTGGTTCGGTGGACTCGGTCGGTGCTCGGTCCCTGGCGTCGGGAGGCCAGCACGAGGCAGGCGCGAGGACGCCGGAGAGGCTCGCCGACCACGCTCGATCGGAGTCACGGCCAGCCGGGACCATGTGGACGGCGCCAAGGCCTCGACATACAGGGAAGTCGCACTTCCATTTATTTTGGGTTTTGTGTAAATGTGTGTGTGTGGCGCCGAGTCTTAATAAGTAAAATTGTATAAGTGTTGCCGAGTGTTCGCGTTGGTCGGTTGTAGCTCTGCGTCGTCGGTGTCTATTTTCTATTTGATATATGTGCATTCTGGCTGTAAATATGTTATATGTGTGCTTTGTGTCCGTGTGTGTAATAAATGCTTGCTTGTTGAATTGTTTCCCCGTTTCGCTGCGTCCTTCCTTCGTTGGGTCTCCATCTTGTTTTACGTAGTGGCGCGGGGACGCCCGATAATTAATCAGGAACCGTCGAGGCCGACGATAACACCGCTCGGTTATCCCGATAGCACGGAACGGATCGCTTAAGCGGCCCGTGTCCGAAGTCGACCTGCGGCGAGTGCGGTCGCCCAGTTTACCATCCGCGTGGTACTTGGTAGGTCGAGTTTGGCGAACAACCCTATCCCACGCGGGTGCCGATTGGCACGATCGTGGTGAGGCCGAAAGGCCACCCGTGACTGGATCCCGGCGTTAGTCGAGAGGGTCACGACAGAATTGTCCGTCCGGTGGGCGAGGCGGTCGCGATTCGAGTCACGTGGCCGATCGCACGCCGGCGGGCGCGAATTCGCAACACTGGTGTCAGAGAGCGGGAAAAATACCCTCCTGTCCCAGCTAAATTCACAGGGAATCGTCCAGGGGTGAGAGGAGCGACCCCCGATTCCCTCCAAATTACGAGCGATTAAATTACCTGTTACGTGAAATAAGATGGCGTCTCAAGGCGAGCGGTGCCGGGGTAGAAATGTATGTGTGTAGTAATGTAGGATCCATGGCCCGGGATGGTACTACTTCTTGTAATTTTAATCAAAGGGGAAGCTCAACCCCATTTACTGAGCACGAACTTTGCCGGCAAACTGGGTCGCATAATGGCGGCGCGATCGCCCCTCAGCGCAGCACGGAGCGAGCGGCTAATTATGGCTCGGCGAATGGCGCAACACGAGGCGAGCGCTCCCAACAGCCACCGCTTCAAGCCACGTGGTTATGGCAGGTGAAGCAGGCGGACATTAGCGGGCTTCAAAAACAATTGGAGAAATATGGAAAAACAAAACAGAGGAGGAAGGCGAAATGCAAGCTGCAATTGAGGAAGAATGGAAAAACAAAACAGAGGAGGAAAGGCGGAAATGCAAGTTGCAATTGGAGCAACTGACGAGGAGGTAGGAAGAAGCAATCGGGACAGAAAAAGCTTGGAAGAGAAGGTAAAAAGAGAACAGAATATCAGAAACAACAGTTAGAAGCCAAAGCAGTCGGAGTGTGTGGAGATAGAAAGGAATTGGAAAAGAAAGCTTCTGAGTTACAGAAACGCCAAAACAAAAGAACAACTACAAAACGAACTAAGAGTGTTAAAAGAGGAAAGGAAGAGAACGGAAAATGAAATGTCAAAGAACCACACTGTACAGATCGAACAGCTGGAAGCGAAGGCCAGATTAAAGAAAGGAACAAGAAAGAGTACTGAAAGAACAAGGAATGAGACAGGAGAAAGAAATCAGTCAGTTGAAAGAAATAATGAGATTGCAGACGGGAAAAAGACAGTGAATGAAAAACTGAAAGGGTATGAATTTGAAATTGAACGACAAAACGAAAAAAATAGGTTGGAATACGAGAAGTTGAAGGAGCAAAATGAAGCAGCAGGAGGAGAATGAGGAGATTGAAGGACACAACGAGATTGGAGAGGGAAGAGCGAGAGGAACAATGGATAGAAAACAAAAAAAGAACATGAAGCTGAGGTTGACCAATTGAAAGAAAAGGCAAGGCTGGAGTACGAGGAGATAGACAAAGAACAGCGAATAAAACACAAAATGGAGATGAACCAAATGAAGAAAACCACGAAATTGGAGAAGGAAAGACAGGAGAAGAAACAAGGAAGAGTAACGAGACAGCAGCAGGTGAAACACAAGAAGGAGATTAACCAAATGAAGCAAACCATGAAACTGGAGAAGGAAGGACAGGAGAGGAAACGAGGAAGGTAATGCGAGAACAGCGAATGAAACACAGGAAGGAAATGAGCCAATTGAAAGAAACGATGAGATTGGAAAATGAAGAGCAGGAGAAACTGTGGGAGAGAAAACAAAAACTATACGATGTTGAAATTAATGAACTGAAGGAGAGTGTAAAATTGAATCAAGAGATGGAAACTCCAGAAAGAAGCAGAGACTGATAAATGTATAGAGACACGGGAAACAGAAAAAGTAGAGGAGAGACTGCACGATAATGACGGTTAAAGGAACAGAACACACACCCACAGAGTTAGCGAGGCTTAATGGGGTGAGCTCGCGGAGCGTGTGGAGACCCGGTGGAGCAGCGGGATGGCTGCCTCAGGAACGAGGGGAGGAGTATGCCCCCTTGAGGCGAATCACGACCAGGTGGGTCGGTCGTGCTTTGCGGAGTTGAAGGGACGAGTGCTTGGATAGGTGCACGTGCAGCTTGGGGGTATAGAGGCCCCGGGAACCTTGTGGGGACACGAATCCCCAGTGTGGTTGTGCAGGGTGTGTGTTTGCGAGTGTGCGGAGATGCGTGCTTTCCGGCACGCATGGTGTGAGTGAGACCCCCTGTGCAGGTGAAAGGTTGGGTGTGAGTGAGAGGGTCCGTGTGAGAGAGACCTGTGTGTGAGGTCTCTGTGTTGAGGGAGATGACGGTCGGCACGCGGGAGCATGCAGCCGCGTCTCCCGGTGTGAGTGCGATGGAGTGGAGTCTGTGCGTCGTAACACGCAGGTGTGCGTGGTCGAATGGCGACGACGACGGCGACAGAAGACGAAAGCCGAGTAGCGCTGTATTGGAATGGGACCGTGCCGGGTTCACCCAGCAGCGAGCCCGAGGTCCGTGCTGTGCAACGCACGAGACCCCACGGGCTCGCTTGCGGGAGTGAAGCCCGGTCCGGAAACGCCAACGGTGGATTTGCCGATCCCGCGCGACGGACAAAGTTTAGGCAGGTAGACGGATTTGGACCGGATGGTTCTCCACGCGAGCTTGTGTTAAGCTCCAACGGCAGAGCACATGTGTTTCGCGTGGGGAGCCCCTCGGAGTGCAGGTTTGTTTTGGGGTGCGCAGGGTGACGTCATGGCTGCACGTGTGGTTGAAAACCGGCAGGAGGGTATCCCTGCCGGATGGTACCGTCCAAGAGGACGAGGTACGCGTGCAGCTGCATGACGTCAGGGGCAAGGTGCAAAGTGCACGAGCTGCGAGTTGCCGCCGCTGGGGCTGCGCATAATTGGAAAAACAAAATTAACAATAGCAAGCCTCGCTTTCGGTGAACAGGATTCCCGGGTAAGGGTGGAAGACCCCCTTGGCCTGGGCACAGGATGGAACTAGCTAGGGAAGGGTTAGCTTAGTTAGACCGACTTCATGGGCAGGGTAAGTCCTCATGGAGTCCGTGGAATGGATGAGTAGAGGATTGTAGTGAGCTTTAGGTGGAAAATGATTTTTTTGATTTGGAGGACAGTGACAGACTGTGGATGTGTAGAGGGGACGTAGTTTAGCTACGTAGTGTTAAAAGGAACGTGCTATAGTTTAAGGGACGACGTGGGAGCACGAGTTAGTTAGGGAGGTAGATAGAAGGATGGCAGGATTCAGCGATGTGTGTGTTGGAAAGTTGTGAGGTGAGTACGTGATGAGTAGGCCAGCGGGTCTGTGTGTTTGGAGCGAATGTGGAATGCATGGTGCGATGAGTGATTGGGGGAGGAGTGACTCCGCCAAGGGACCCCGGTCGGTGTAAAGTGAGTTAGTGGGGTAGTTAGATTGACAAAATGGAGGTCGTTTTGCTGTTGGTGGAGTGTAGGCTCGAAACCTGTTTGGAGGGGTGCAGGAGCCCTGTTGACGGGCTGGGAGCGTGGCTGCGAACGGGGAGTATCGCTGAGTGGGTACCCCGGCACCGGGCTGGTCGGCCGTGGTAGGCCAAGGCCCATGGCGGCCGGTTAGCGTAGTGGCACGGGTGCGCCCGCTTGGTGCGGGGCCCGGAGCGCCGTTAGCCGCGTGCAGTGTCGTGGGCACGGGTGACCCTCGGAAAGGGCCCGGGCGCCAGCCTGCCACGTGTGCGTTTCAGGGAGTTGCCATGGGGGCACTCCCCGGTGTTTAGGGACTGGTAGGCTCGGAGGCAGTGTAGTGCCCGGGGTGCCATTGTAGGGGATTCGGCAGAGGTCGTGCCTGCCAGGGGGAGCCACGCGCCCAGCCACGAAACCGTGTGAGGGCACGGGAGGAAAATTGGAGGGCGAGGCCCAAAATTGTGAGACACCAACACAGGCGACGGGAATCTGGGTTGTTAGAACCAATAGTTTAAGCGAGAGGCGCTTGTTGAAAGCCCCGGGGTAGTTTAACAGTTAAATGGTTAGGTAGTATTAGGAAGTGTACCCTCCGCACCATCCATCCCTTCGCTCTCGTTGTGGGCCGCTACCACTGGTTAGATCGCTGAACTCTGGGGAGGCCATCCTGAGGCTTGAATTGGGCCTCGACACAGGACCCTAGCTCTCCCTCATTCCCCTCCAGGAAGGAACGTAGGGTTGGGAGTAGGCTAGGGACGATAGGTTAGCCGAACAAAGACGATAAAGGGGTTAGGGGACGATTTATAGTGGGGAAGTAAAAAAAAAAAAACAAACAAAAAATAAGTGGGCTAAATTGGTTTTGACAAATTAAGGGTGGGTATGGACAGTGACAGGCAAAGCGTAGTGGAGGAGACAGTAGGTAGGTCCGAGCCCGCCTTCTGCGGTGGCCAGCACCACCGCACTCCCTCCACCAACTGCACTGCACGGCAAGAGGCCGGCCAACTTCATCGGCTGGCTGTTTGCTGCAAGGCCTGTGCCGGCCGGATCGACTGCAGCTGTTTTCTGCAAGGCCTGTGCCGGTCACTTCATCTGCCGGCTGTTTGCTACAGCGCCTTGTCATGCCTGCTTTGCCATTCATGCCCACTGCCCATGTTCACCAGCCCCATTCAATTTTGCTTTGCCCCCCCTGTTCATTGCCATGTGTGCCAGGATCATCGAGCAAAGTTTGCAAGCTGCAGAACTGTCCTGTTGGCAGCTGCAACACGGGCCTGCAGTGGTGGCCCGTGCACCGGTCTCTTTTGACTCTCCTTTTTCCTGCAGAGTCCATTGATCCTGGGCCATGAGTAGTGTAAATTTATAAGGTTAAGGTTAAGTGTTAAGTGTGTATTGTAAATACGAGTGCGCCCCCGCATGTCTGTCCTAGCGCCGGCAATTTTATTTAAGTCGTCCGTGTGAGTGGGTTTGTTTATTAGTTACTCAGCCCTCAGGTTATTTATTTTGGGACACGAATACCATGAATGTCGCACTCAGGGATCCGAAGGTAAAACGTACTAGGGAGAACTACACATGATGGCACACGATAATTTGACGACTCGGGACGAGTCTGTAAAAAGGGAGGGTAGTGTTACGGCTGTGGAAATTCGCATTACACCATTCAGGTCCCGTAGGTGAGATATATTTCTGAAGTACATGTGTAGTTAGCCCAAACCCATTGTTTAGAGGGAATTAATGTGATTAATTCGGGCTGCGATACTTTGAGATAGCCGTTTTTTCTTCTCTTTTCTTAATTTGAGCGACACCACCACGTCTCCGCTTCTCAGCGGCCCCCACCCCGCATCTCCGCCCTCGCCGTTGACCAGGCCCCCTGCGGTGACGATTGACGCAGCGGGAACTGAAAGAGCTGCAAAAAATTCTCGCCTGTGACTTCCCGCGGTTCTTTGCTGGCAAGGCGCCAGGCCTGATAATTCCTCGCCCCCCGCAAGACTGAGGAGGGAGGAACGAGAGGAAACGCCCGTTGCGAGTCGGTTCCAGAAGCGCCTCGAAGGGGGTGAGCCAAAAACGGGGCGGAGAAACAGGCGTGGCGCGGGCGTATAAAGGACGTGAAGCAGGAGGTTTCTGAAAGATTTTCGTGTGCTTCGTGCTTCCTTGGAGAGTGTGTGTGCTGTGCGCTTCGAGCTTCGTGCCTTCTGTATCCTGCTTTGTGTGCTTCGTGCCCGCTGGATCCTGCTTCGCTTCGTCTCGTTCTGCTGCTCTCGTCCTGCTGCTCGTGGTTCGGTGACTCGGTCGGTGCTCGGTCCGTGCGTCGGGAGGCCAGCACCAGCAGGCGCGAGGCACGCGAGAGGCCTCGCCGACCACCTCGATCGGAGTCACGCCAGCGGGACCATGTGGACGGGCGCCAAGGCCTCGACTACAGGAAGTCCACTTCCATTTCTTTTGGGTTTGTGTAAATGTGTGTGTGTGGCGCCGAGTCTTAATAAGTAAAAATTGTATAAGTGTGCCGAGTGTTCGCGTTAGTCGGTTGTAGCTCTGCGTCGTCGTTGTCTATTTTCTATTTGATATATGTGCATTCTGGCTGTAAATATGTTGATATATGTGTGCTTTGTGTCCATGTGTGTAATAAATGCTGCTTGTTGAATTGTTTCCCCGTTTCGCTGCGTCCTTCCTTCGTTGGGTCTCCATCTGTTTTACGTAAAGGGACGTAGTGGGCGCGGGGACGCCCGATAATTAATCAGGAACCGTCGAGGCCGACGATAACACCGCTCGTTATCCCGATAGCACCGAACGGATCGCTTAAGCGGCCCGTGTCCGAAGTCGACCTGCGGCGAGCTGCGGTCGCCCGGTTACCACCGCGTGGGTACTTAGGTAGTCGAGTTTGCGAACAACCATATCCACGCGGGTGCCGATTGCACGATCGTGTGAGGCGAAAGGCCCACCCGTGACTGGATCCCGGCGTTAGTCCGAGAGGGTCACGACAGAATTGTCCTCCGGTGGCGAGCGGTCGCGATTCGATTGACGCTGGCCGATCGCACGCCGGCGGGCGCGAATTCGCAACAATATGTATACAGTAGTTTGGTTAAAATAAACAATGGTTTGATTTCTCCCTTTTCTGTATCAAGGGGTATAAGGCAGGGTTGTCCCTTGTCTGGTCTTCTTTATGTACTTGCCATTGAGCCCCTTTTAGTTCGGCTGTGGGAGAAACTTTCAGGGTTCTCTGCTTCCCCAAATGAATCTCCCATAAAAGTTATTGCATACGCAGATGATATCTGTGCTATAATCCAGACGCAAGATGATGTATGTGAACTACTTAAAGCTCTTCAAAATTTTAGTGTTACTTGTTCAGCTAAGGTGAACTGGTCGAAGAGTTATGCCTCCTTTTTTGGACTACCATCAAGTTTTTCTTTCCCATCACTCCCTGGAAACTTGTCCTGGAAGAATGATGGAGTGTACCATTTGGGCGTACATCTCGGTGATTAGTGATTTATCCCCAAAAAAACTGGGATGGTTTAACCACTAAAGTGTTTTCCAAACTTCAAAAATGGAGAGGGCTGCTTTGTAAACTTTCTTACCATGGTAGAGTATTGGTGACAAACAATTTGATCACTTTCACTCTATGGCACAGGTTTATGGTTCTACAGCCACCAGAGTGGCTCATCAAAAACACCCAGAAACAATTAATTGACTTTGTTTGAGGTGGTAAACACTGGCTCTGACCAGAAAGAGAGAGAAATGAGGGGGCCAGGGGCTTGTTGACATCACCAGCAGGCTCATGACTTTCCATCTTCTCTTTGTAAAGAAGCTTCTTTCCAGTCATATGCCTTGGGAGAGTCGAACCCTGTGTTTACTGAAGCAAGCAGGTCGGCTGGGATATGGTCGTTAGCTTTTTTTGCTCGACCTCCCTAAGATTGATATGTCATCGTCTCCTCTTTACTTGCAGAGTGTCATCAATGCCTGGCAAGCTTTGTCACCGTGTTGTGAGATCAGTTCTTTTACCACCTCAATGTTTCTGAATGAACTTATTTTTGCAGCCATTCCTTCTTCCAGGACCTTTGTCCAGCACTTTTGCAGGGTCAGATTTCCTTTCAGTCCACAATTTGTTGGACTTTCAAAGAGAAAGGTGGAAGTCCAGTTGCAAAATTTCTGGCCTTTCTGGCTTTAGGTCAATTCGTATTATTGGTCAGATTTTTCTTGCAATTTGAAGAGCATTAGAAAATGTGGGAGTAGATTACAAGAACCTCTTTGAATCTGGTAGCTTGTTTAACCGATATTCTTTCCCTGTGTTGCTTTTGAGTTATAATGGCAAATCTGTACCTTTTAACTCAATTGAGAAAGAGACTTTACATGACCTTTGTGTTCATTTTAATTTTGCTGATTTAGTGAAAGGCCCTTTTGGTGTCCAATGAAAAGAGCACCAGTCAACCCATTCAACCATTTCTTCGCTTATTCCTGCATGGCAAAGTCTATACAAGGCTCCAATGTCAAAACGCTCAGGCGACTTGCAATGGAGATTAGTGCATTGGATTCTTCCTTGTAATGTTTTGTTGCACAAACTTTCCAATGAAATTTTGGTAGTGTGCCCTTTCTGTGAGAATCGTGAAACGCTGTATCATGCATATGTTGGGTGCACAAGACTTGTTCCCTTGTTTAATTTTTTACATGATATTTTTTTAAAACTGGGTTTTGCTTTATCTTTTGAAAAATTTATTTATGGTTACGCTATGTCGTCTGTACATAAACCTGAAGCTGCGTTGGTTAACTTTTTGATCGCCGAGGCGAAAATGTCAATTTATAAAACCAGAAAAAAGAAGGTGGAAAGTGGTGATCCTTCTGCTTGTAATATAATTTTGACTTGTAGATCTATAATTTCTTCTTGAATCCAGCTGGAGTACCCACACTGTAGCCGGTATGGAAAAGAGCAGGACTTCATTGATAAATGGTGTGTGAAAAATGTTCTTTGTTGTGTAACAAATTAGGCACTTGTTTTTTCCTTTTGATGGATTCATAAATTGCTTCTCATGTTCTGTTTCCTAAAAATGTTTCCTTAACATTTGTTTATTCTTTTTGTAAATGGTTAGTAAAATTTATTTTACACTTTTGTAATAAAAGGATGTAAATCTCTCTCTCTCTCTCTCTTCTCTCTCTCTCTCTCTCTCTCTCTCTCCTCCTCTCTCTCTCTCTCTCTCTCTCCTCCTTCTTCTCTCTCTTCTCTCTCTCTCTCTCCTCTTCTCTCCCTTCTTCTCTTCTCTTTTTCCTTTCTCTTTCTTCTCTTTCGTCTGTCTTTGTCTTCTTTCTCCCTTTCTCTGTTTCTCTTTCTCCTCTTTCTCTTCGTCTTCGTCTTTCTCTCTCCTCTTTCTCCTCTTCTCTCCTCTTTCTCTTCGTCTTCGTCTTTTCTCCTCCTTTCCTCCTCTCTTCTCTTTGTCTTCTCCTCTTCTCCTCTTCTCTTCGTCTTCGTCTTTCTCTTCGTCTTCGTCTTTCTCCTCTTTCTCTCTTTCTCTCTCGTCTTCTCTTTCTCCTCTTTCTCCCTTTTCCTTCTTCGTCTTCGTCTTTCTCCTCTTTCTCCTCTTTCTCTCTCGTCTTCGTCTTCTCCTCTTCTCCTCCTTCTCTTCTCTTCTCTTTCTCCTCTTTCTCCTCTTTCTCTTCTCTTCCTTTCTCCTCTTTCTCCTCTTTCTCTTTCGTCCTTCCGTCTCTTCTCCCTCTTTCTCCTCTTTCTCTCTTCTTTCTCTTTCTCCTCTCTTTCTCCTCTTTCTCTTCGTCTTCTCTTTCTCCTCTTTCTCCTCTTTCTCTTCGTCTTCTTTCTCCTCTCTCTCCTCTTTCTCTTTCTCCTCTTTCTCTCCTTCTCCTCTTTCTCTTGTCTTCTTTCTCCTCTTTCTCTTTGTCTTCTCTTCTCCTCTTTCTCCTCTTTCTCCTCTTTCTCCTCTTTCTCCTCTTTCTCTCTTGTCTTTGTCTTTTCTTTGTCTTTGTCTTTGTCTTTCTCTTGTCTTTGTCTTTGTCTTGTCTTTGTCTTTGTCTTTTCTTTGTCTTTCTCCTCTTTCTCTTTCTCCTCTTTGTCTTTCTCCTCTTTCTCCTCTTTCTCTCTCTCTCCGCTTTCTCTTTCTCCTCTTTTTCTTTATCTTCTCTCTTCCGCCTTCTCTTTCTCCTCTTTCTCTTATCTTCTCTCTCTCGCTTTCTCTTTCTCCTCTTTCTCTTTCTCTTTCTCTCTCTCCGCTTTCTCTCTTTTCTCCTCTTTCTCTTTCTCTTCTTTTTTTTTTCTTTCTCTTCTCTTTCTCTTTCTTCCTGATCCATTCAGTGTTCAAGTTCTTCCATGAGCCTTGACTCTCTATAAATGTTTTCGTTTTTTTTTTATTTAACAAATTCCTGCCACTAAGGTCGAATGTCAGGCCTGGCCAGTTGATTCATGAAAAACCTTGCCCCAAAATGGTCCTTGGGCGACTGCAGAAGAAGGTTGGTATAATTGGGGCCTTTTGTAGTGGTAGTATTAGTAATAGTGCTGTAGTTGTTTTTCTGACATTGACCTGATGAATGGAGTGACCTTTGATGATGTCAGATTCTACTTGTATTACTCTTTAAGTCATTGTTTTATAACCAAGGGATGATTGCTCTTGAATCTGTTGCCATGGGAGCACCACGCCCATCAAGAGCTACTGGATCCCTTTGGCAATCCTATCGCAGAACCAACACGGCCTGTTGAGAGTGGCACAGAATGGCAACGTGGGAGTCTCTTGGTCCTGAGGCCATTCCTATGTTAAAGGATGCTTATGATGTCCGCAGGAATCTCTTGGAGGAGGAAGCTGGTATGCAGCAACCGACGGAGGAAGATGGGGATACCAATCCGACAGAGAAAGGAGGAAAAAAGAGGTGAGCATATGGTGATGACTTCATATGCTGGGAATAAATAAATGAACATACTGTACAGTTTTTTTTTTTTAATGTGCAACCTTTTTTTTTGCACAGAAGGAACGAAAGGTTTTGAGGCAATCCTTGTATTGCTATTAATATGGTGGACCACACATCACAAGGTCCAGCAATCTGACACCCTTTTGTATTTCCCACTTAGTTGTACAGTACACTTATTTATGAATGTCATGACTTGTGAGGTGCGGTGTGCTGTATTATGAAGGAGACCCCATATGTTTGAGAAATTTGAATGTAATTTTGTTTCATTTATCTGACAGTCAGACAGGATGGTGCAGATGTTGCACCCTTACCTTAAGGCTGTGTAGTCTGAGTTTGATTCCTGACCCGATTAATCTATCAGGTTTATAAAAAGTAATTATCGACTTCTACTCACTGCTAAATGTTGATGACTTCGTCCAGTCTGAGTGGTGTCCCATAGCTGTTAAGCTTGAGTGCAGGTGAATACAGTCACAAGTTCAATAATATGTAAGAAATAGCGTATCACCAGTGGGACAATTCGGCTTCGTGTTCATGAAACAATATGATCTGCTCGGTAACTCAGGTGTCATAAATGGCCAGTGCCCCTGGGAATAAACTGCTCACCAAAAGGGGTTCAATGATAGTGGTCCTGTGATTGAAAAGAGCGAAAACCCACTGAAGATAGAGCCATGAAGTGGCATGTGTTATGAAGCTGCAGTAAAGAGAGCAAAGTGCTGCTGGAGGATAGGACCATGAACACGGTTTAACTCCAGTGAAACTCATGTGTAAATTCACTTAACTTGGCAATGATATTCATGACTCCATCTGTTGTGAGCCAGAGGTCGATCGACGTCTGGATCAGGGCTGGGGAGTCATGGATTCACTGAATCATGGGGTGTGGCACTGTTGGTATCTATGCAGAAAGACGAAGGTCCGAGTCTTTAAGTCCTTGGTGCTTCCAGTCTTGCTCTACGGATGTGAGACCTTAACTCTGACAAAGGACCTGAGATGGAGACTTAATTCCTTTGGTACCAGGACTCTACAGAGAATCCTTGGCTATCGCTGGTCAGACTTTCTGTCCAACGAGCGATTGCTGAGAGAGACTCAGATAAGAGTTGTCACCTGTGTCATCTGTGAGCGCCATCTGTAGCTGTATGGACATGTTGCTCGTTTTCCTGATGCTGATCCTGCTCACTGGATTCTCTAAGTGAGGTAGCCTTCCTTGTGAGTGGAGGAGTCCAAAGGGCCGATCACATGCCTCATGGTTGCAGCAGGTAGATCGGCTTCTCAAGGAGATGGGGATGGTCCAGACCTCTGCCCGGGGGATGGTCAGACAGAGGCCCCTGCAGTACCGACATAAAGTGGACAGTGAAATGCTGCTCCAGTACATGCTCCCATACCTGATCTGATCTGGTGCTTCAGTGTTGGGATGAACAAGAAGTGTGGCCTCAGCCAACCTCACCTTCACCTTTTTGAAGGCAGACAATTCTTTTTCATCGAGGGTGATCAGCTGATTTTTCTTATTCTTCTTATGTGGTGTGCCCATCACTGGCTGAGATACATCTGTGAAGTTGGGGATGAAATGCCTGTAAAAATTCACAAGGCCAAGAAACTCTCCTAAATTGCACAGTGATGTTGGTGCAGGAAAGGCTTGCATGGTCTTGACTTTCTCCTCCAGTGGGCAGATACTATGTTTGTCTACGATGTGGCCAATGAAGGTGAGTGATGGCACCCCAAACTGGCAATTGCTGGGATTAATGACAATGCCATACTTAGCAAGGTGCTTAAAAAGTAATCGGAGGTGTGCTTCGTGTTCTTCCTCTGTAGGGCTTGTAACTGGCAGATCATCAAGGTAAGCATAGACGAAAGGGAGGCCATGGATGACATCATTGATCCACCTCTGAAACATCTGCGCAGCATTACGCAAGCCATCCTCTTCAATTGAGGTGGGTTGAGATTGAGGGGAAAGCAGGATGCAGGTAAACTGTTCCAAAGTGATGCAGTGCGGGGGAAAAAATAACTAGAAGAGTACCTCATAGTCTTACTCTTCAGGACAGAAAGTGTATGAATAGGAATAAACTGCAAATGTAGATTGATTGAAAGTATGCTCAGGTGGAACAACCTGTGAGAAACCCTCTGAGCACATTTCATGGTAATATCTACAGAAAAGGCTCAAAGAAGGAATAGAGTGGTGGACTGAGAGAGGGTCCAGCATGATGCCAACTCCTGTCCCATCAGAATGGCAGCACGTCACTGGATTCTGTCAAGGAGAGATAGGTGACAGGCCAGGGCACCAGCCTAAATATGGCAATAATACTCCATGACAGGTCATATAGTGGCCATGTATATATGGAGCAGCGTAGCTTGAGGAAGGTGTCGCTGAGCACGAGATAAGCAGCCAAAGCACTGGAAGGCTCTTTTAGCTATATCAGAGATGTAATTTTCCCAGCTGAGGTTTGAGCTGATATCCAATCCAAGCAGACGGATAACAGGAATTTCCTGCAAAGATGAAGAATCCATACGACAGGGTTGGAAAACAAGGTGATCTTGAACTAGACACAGACAACAAGTGGGTCTTTTTTGGTTGAAAGTAACAATCCAATCTTGAGTTCCAGTGAACATTGGCAAGAAAAGAACGCAAGGCATCACAGTCAGCCTTGCTATAAAGGGAGACAGTTTGATGGATAGGATGAACAACAGTTGATGGCGAGGAGTAAGAAACAACCTGTACTTCGATGTTGACATGATCAGAGTTTCCTGGAGGGAGGAGAATTTTTGCAGGACAATCCCCAGGATTTGAGCACAAAAGTAGATCAAGTAGATACCTGTTATCAGTAACTGGACAGGAATTTGAGTCGTGGTTGAAATGATATGAGTAAGGTCATGAGGCATGGCAAATTTAAATGCACCGACACCAGAAGCATCTGTGCTATGCGAGTGAACTAACCATTCTTTGTGGTGAACATTATTAAAGTCTCCAAAGACCATAATATCAGCAGTTGGATGTCGAGACAGCGCCATATCAATACTATCAGTGATAGCATTGAAAATAGCACAATTGGGTGATGATGGAGAGCAATACAAAAAAATATTGGTTGCCAGTGGAGTGTAAAAGTGCTCGGCGAAAGCATATAAATTCTTCTTTCATATCCTCAAGGGAGACCTCACGGCCGAGTGGTAGAGAGGCCTTTGCTAAATACACAAACCATGAAAAGGTGGAAAATGAAGCCTATGGAGGATGTAGTCAGACACTGCAAAATATTCAGAGAAAACCTCAGTGTGGAGACGAGTTTCACAAAGAGCAAAAAAAAAAAACAATCACAGCGCAAGCAGATCCCGAGAGTTCAGTTTCAAGAAGGATTGGATGGTAGAGAAATTGCCATGAACACCCCTGATATTAGTATAGCAGATACTTAGATGGAGTGTAAAGAAGATTTCGGAGTGAGTTAGATGAAGTGGTGGAGAGTGTATCCAAGGATGAAAGAGTGGTATTGGAGCAGATTTCAATGGGCATGTGTGGAAGGAATAAAGAGGATGAGGAGTGAGGTAGTACGGTCTCAACAAGAGAAAGTGGAAGGCAAATGGTGTGTAGAGTTTGCAAAAAGAATGGAAATGGCAGTGGTAAATACGTATTTCAAGAAGAAGGAGGACACAAGGTGACATACAAGAGTGGAGGAAAGTGCACACAGGTGGATTACATCTTAAGCAGGAGATGCAACCTGAAAGAGATTAGTGACTGTAAGGTGGTGGCAGGGAGAGTGTAGCTCGGCAGCATCGATTGTGGTCTGTAGGATGACTTTAGAGTGAGGTTGAGGAAGAGGTGAGGGCTGAACCAAGGACCAGATGGTGGAAGCTGAAGGAGGAAGACTGTTGCGTGAAATTTAGGGAGGAGTGAGACAGGCGTTGGATGGTGGTAAAGATGGGTGGGATGATTGGGCAACTACAGCAGAAGTGGTGAGGGAGATAGCTAGGAAGGTACTTGGTGTGACATCTGGACAGAGGAAGGAAGATAAGGAGACTTGGTGGTGGAACGAGGAAGTACAGGAAAGTATAAGGAAGAAGGGTTGGCAAAAAGGAAGTGGATAGTCAGAGAGATGAAGAAAGTAGGCAGAGAGTACAAGGAGTGGCGGCGGAAAGGCAAAAAAGAGAGTGGCAAAGGCCAAGGAAAAGGCATATGACGAGCTGTATGAGAAGTTGGATACAAAAGAAGGGAAAAGGATTTATACCGATTGCAAGACAGAGGACCGAGCTGGGAAGGATGTGCTGCAGGTTCGGGTAATAAAGGACGCAAATGGGAATGTGCTGACGAGCGAGGAGAGTGTGTTGAGAAGGTGGATGAGTACTTTGAGGAGCTGATGAATGAAGAAAATGAGAGAGAGAGAAGGTTGGAAGAGGTGGAGATGGTGAATCTGGAAGTGGGGTGGATCAGTAAGGATGAAGTGAGGACTGCTATGAAGAAGATGAAAAGTGGAAAGGCGGTTGGCCCAGATGACATACCAGTGGAGGCATGAAGTGCTTAGGAGAGATGGCAGTGGGGTTGTTAACAAGATTGTTTAATAAAGTCTTGGAAAGTGAGAGGATGCCGAGGAGTGGAGATTAAGTGTACTGGTTCCGATTTCAAGAATAAGGGTGATGTGCAGAGCTGTGGAAATTACAGAGGGATAAAGTTGTTAAGCCACACCATGAAGTGTGGGAAAGAGTAGTGAAGCTAGGTTGAGAAGAGAGTGACGATCTGTGAGCAGCAATATGGGTTTATGCCAGAAAGAGCACCACTGATGCAATGTTTGCTTTGAGAATGTTTATGGAGAAGTATAGGGAAGGCCAGAAGGAGTTACATTGTGTGTGTGGATTTGGAGAAAGCTTATGATGAGGTGCCAAGAGAGGAGTTGTGGCATTGTATGAGGAAGTCGGAGTGGTGGAGAATATGTGAGGATCGTGCAGGATATGTATGAGGACAGTGTGACAGCGGTAGTGGTGCGGTAGGAATGACGGACCGGTTTAAGGTAAAAGTGGATTGCACCAAGGATCGACTCTGAGCCCTTTCCTGTTTGCAATGGTGATGGACAGGTTGACGGACGAGATCAGACTGGAGTCTCCATGGACTATGATGTTCGCGGATGACATCATGATCTGTAGGAGAGTAGGGAGCAGGCTGAGGCGAGCCTCGAGAGGTGGAGGTACGCATGGAGAGAAGGGAATGATAGTCAGTCGGAGTAAGAGCGGATACATGTGCGTAAATGAGAGGGAGGTGGTGGTATGGTGCGGTTGCAAGGAGTTGAGGTGGGGAAGGTGGATGGGGTTTAAATACTTGGGATCAACTGTCCAAAGTAACGGAGAGTGTGGGAGAGAAGTGAAAAAGAGAGTGCAGGCAGGATGGAGGTGGTTGGAGAAGAGTTGCAGGAGTGATCTGTGACAGAGGTAGCTGCAAGAGTGAAGGGAAAGTATATAAGACGGAGTAGACCAGCTATGTTGTATGGTTGGAGCGTGGCACTAAAAAAAGACAGGAAGCAGAGCTGGAGGTGGCAGAGTTAAAGATGCTGCGATTCTCGTTGGAGTGACGAGGATGGATAGGATAAGAAATGAGTATATTAGAGGGACAGCGCAGGTAGGACGGTTTGGAGACAAAGTGAGAGAGGCGAGATTGAGATGGTTTGGACATGTGCACAGGAGGAAGCGGAGTAATCGGGAGAAGGATGTTGAAGATGGAGCCGCGCAGGCAGGAGGAGAAGAGAAGGCCAAGAAGAGGTTCATGGATACGGTGAGGGCGGACATGCGGGTGGTTGAGTGTCAATGGAAGATGTGGAGGATAGAGCGAAATGGAGACGGTTGATCCGCTGTGGCGACCCTAACGGGAGCTAGCCGAAAGAAGAAGAAGAAGATACTTAGTGGCGTAGACTTCGGTACCCTTGGTGGTGAGACTCATAATGCAGGTGGAGAACGGGTTTCCTTAGATTTAATAGCCGTAGTGTTATAATATATAGAGGAAGAAAGAAGAGAGAAAAAAGGATCATTAGTTCACCAATGTACATGTCACGTACAAGGCCACAACGAGAGACATGAAGAGCCCAAATGAACCCCGAGCCATAGCAAAGGCACCGATATGGCATTGGGAAAGCAACCAGAAGTAGATTCAAGGGCCACCGTTCATGCATACCCATGGCAGTACAGCTTCTCCCGCATTTTACACTCGCTGATAGATCAGCCTCTCAATGCATTACCATCCTGTACTATCGGGCGGGATCCTGTACTATCCCGTGGCCATGACCTGCAGCATGTTTTTAACCTGTACCCTTCAGAGAGATCTGGCTCAGGTTGTCAAACACAGGGCTCAATATACATGAATATAATGATAAACTAAAGCTCCTCAAAACAGAACAACCAGCACTTTGCATTGAAAGAAGACAAATACAGGAAGTTTGTCTCTTCACAGTACAAAAAATAGTGCCTCTACCCTCATTTTTGGTACACTGCTGACAAAGGCTTATGATTACCACCTACCTAGTATTGAGATCAGAGTTGTTCCTCTCTTCGGCAGATAGCCATTCAAGGCTAACGAGCTCCACTTGCCCGGAGCACCCGGTTTTAAGGTGACAGGAACTTGCCTACACCATCTGCTTTTACTTAGTAGCAGAGTCGGCATGAGAAGCAAGACAGTAGGATTTGGTTAAGAGAGGCTCTTTGATGCGCTTTGCTCTATTTGGGACATTTCTGAACAAATGAGGATGCTCAATCAACCAAACCAATCCCAGCACATTCCCCAACCAATTATGACACCAATAACTTGGTGATTTTCAGACGATCTGAGGCAAGGAGCTGTGGTCGTGATGCAACTGAAGGTCCACAAGTTACTATGTTGAGTGGTCGAGTGCTGGATCTCACAATCCCTGTGCAAAGGACGAGCAATTCCTAGTTATTTATGAAGGAAGGTGTCATAACGTGAAGGAGATGTAGCTTTCACAAACATGACCTGGGCAGCACGACCAGAGCTAGCTTGGACCTGCCAGAGTCAAACTCCACAGCCATATGGTGCACTGTTAGTAGAAGGCACTCTCAGGTTGTTCTAGTGATCAATGTCATCAAGAAGACATTACCACTTGGCAAAACCTTGTGATGAGTTTGCAACGAACCCTGGTTTAATCAAACTTTTTGAGAGTGGCAAACGTCCCCAGGTTTGTAATACATTAGGGTCAGGAATGGTGTCTCCAACCTGCCAATTTGTTGGTCATAAGTGTGATTAATGGATGTTAAGCTTGGTGCTTGAGAGTACGGGTTTCAGTAATTGAGTGGTGATCAGGTGTGGGTTGCTAACTGCCATGGAATAATTGTAAATGTCTGGTGGGATGCTGTAGGAGCACATAGAGGTGTGCACCCAGGTTGTTGAGGTAATAATGTAATAATATATGTCCCCTTGCATGTATCTTCCATTCATTGCAGGATGGGGAGATTGGGCACATCAAAATGCAAACTGAGAATGATCATAACTAATTACTGTCAAGAGAGGTATGCTAATGCTCACAAGAAAGAAGTTAAAGTGACCTTTTGGGTATGAGCCATTCTTCAAAGCAAGAGGGCCATTGAGAGGTTATAGTGCTAATTTTTAAAGGTTCTGAGGTTGGCTGGGGATGTAGTGAATAATGGTAAGAAGCTTGGTTTGCTGAGTCTTTTCAGCAGATCTGTGTCTTTAAGAAGGTGTACACATGCCTGCACCCAGCTGTCGAGTTGGAAGGTTGCTGCTTTGCAGAGTCCTTCAGGGCCAGCTGATTGTCTGTAGAAGCACAATGCCTTGTGGACCTTCTTCTCAGTTCTTGATAGTTGCGACCTGATGTGCTTGCTTACAGTTGGTTGGTCTACATATTGGCAAAGACTGCCTGACTTCAGCGTCCGTGTTTTTTGCTCTATTCAGCATTGTGTTGTTGAATTTGAGCCTGCATGTGTGGTGATACTGTGGCGACTCCAAAGGCAGCTTCAATGCCGCATCCATCGTCGAGTTTCTCCAGAAGCTCAGTGTCCTTGGAAGTAGACCCAGCTCACTGAATTTGACCAGGTTTTCTGCCAGTGAAGTGTATGCACTCCTCACGTCAGTTTCTTTAGACTGTGAAGGATGTCAGCCGCTCTGCCTTGTCCTTTTGGCAGATGATGCACTGCTTCCGTTTTGTCTCACTTGGATGCGAAGAGGTTTATGGGCCAACACACTCTGGGTCAATGAGTTTGAAGCTTTTACATGCAGACATGGTGATCCCTTGATGGTGATCCCGCGATGAGACAAAATCATTATGATAATGACTAATCATCTGCTACGACTACTACTACAACCATTACTATTACTACTACTACTACCACCACCACTGATGTAACTATGACATACACGTGAAAAAAGATCATGGTATGGAATTAAGCCCTTTATATTGTTGGCATAATTAGCCTACTGAGACCAATTTAACAAATTATTCTGTCTAAATCATTTGGGTTCTGTTCTCCAACATGTCTACACGTGTCTGTGTGTTCATTAGCTTTTACTTACAACTTCTGGAAAACAAAGTTCAGCGGTCAGTAAACTAATTGACACCACTTGCGGCAATTTTGTAAAATGGCCACCATGGCCTTCAGGGACCGAATCCACAATGTCTCAATATCCAGATCTATTCACAATATATTGGCCTATCTTTGTGACAAATTTGATGCTTGTATCAGTAAATGCACAATATGCCACCCTACTTTTGAGAGAACAAGAGGAAGAGGCAGACCTTACATGTACAAAGACTCCTGTATAGATAGGCAGCTATCTATACAGGAGCTATGGGAAGCAGTGCAAGATTAGGATGTTTGGAGAAATCTGATCATGAATGTCACCAGGAGTTGGACACGACTTGACGGAACTACATAAGAACCATCTATCTGGTCAAGTCAACGGAGTAGAATATTTTCAAAAGTTTGCCTAGCTTCAAGCTACAATCTCCTTGAGTTGTGTAATTAATTGTATTGAAATATTGAAATTTAATCGATCAAAGAGAAAAGTTTAAGTCTTTATTCATATGACATAACCCTTCAAGTCTGTGTTCGTCTTGAGACGTATTAGTGTGAAAGTCTTATACGGCTTCAGTGTGTCAAAAACTGTTCAAATGAAGAAATTGCCTTGCACTATGTGATGTCTAGTGTGAAAATGAAACTTTTTATAACATAAACTGAATGATTAAATTTGATTTTTGGTTTTTGAAGAGCACTATGTGATTTGTCTCATTTACATATTCAGTCAGGATGAAAAACCGAAGAAAATCCCCATGGTCAGCATCTTTGGAGTGGTACGTAAATCACAACGTGATACTCTGTTTGCAAAATTCAATTTACCACATCCATGAAAATGCAGGATTCCCTTGGATATTAACTGCATGCTGCAACTTTATATTCGTATGACAGACAAGTAGCAGACTCAGTGGCATAATGGTGAGTGTGTCCTCTCTGAGTCTGGGAGGTCGGTGGTTCAATCCCTGGCAGAGTCATACCAAATATTTAAAAATGATATGTGCTGCTTCCTTACTTGACATTGAGCATTTTAAAGGATAAAGGAAAAAGGATGGACAAACAACACTGGCAAGGCAATGGCAAAACCACCCAGTATAACCCTTGCCAAGAAACTGCTTTGGCAGCACCAATGCTGTGTAAAGAATATACATCAAATGAAATAAAATAAATGACACACTTCAGACTTGAACCACAAAGCATGATTTGTTTGCCATATGGATAAAGTAAATACTCGTACTTGGCATTTTCTTCTGAGTGTACTGATTTATATCTCTTGTTAACTTGAGAAAATCTGTAAATCTCTCTTCTCTCTCTCTCTCTCTCTCTCTCTCTCTCTCTGTCTCTCTGTCTCTCTGTCTCTCTTGTCTCTCTGTCTCTTCTGTCTCTCTGTGTCTCTGTGTCTCTCTCTGTGTTCTCTCCTCTCTCTCACATAAATGTTGCCCTTTAATCCTGAGAAGATCAAAAATGGCTTTTATCTCGTTCTGTAGCTCAAGACCATTGATTAGCTCACTCTGTCAACATTCAAGTTCATCATAATCTGTTTTCAATCTTCGAGAGGTTTACCGCTTAAGCATTCAGTGCTTTCATGACAAGAACATTGGGAAGTCATATGAGTGTACTTTTACATGAATTTGCACATTAGTGGACAAGGGATTCATGAGTCATTGAGACATCATTGAGATTATGAATATTTTCCAAAAAAAAAGTCATGTTTTTTTTTTTTCAAACCTGCCCGAACCTTTTACCATTTTGGATGACACGCTTTCTGGGTCATGTAGCATTTTCCCACCTATGGAGTGCCAAGCGCCTGTGCAACCACTTAAAGGAACATAAAATACAAATTACAAAGGGATAAAAACATGGACAGAGTGTGAAAGGATAGCGGTTTTAGACAAACGCATATGGGAGGTATTATTTATTAAGTGAAACAGATACAGTGGCCTGCAAAAGTATTTACCCCAACCAATATACCACATTTAGTGACGACGCAGAGTACCCGCCCTATGGGCGATCTTGTTCCAAGCATGCAACACGTTCTTCTGACGCCGACTTTTATTTAGGCGGTGCATAGGCAACTATGGACACGACACGACACATTAAAGACAGCTCTGTATAGGCAAAAAACAACAACACGGGTTATGTGCATGAAGCAAAAACATACCTACTGCTTATAATTCAAAACACCTCACTGTACTGGAAAACGTGGGGACAGGAATACTGCACTGTAAATGGTGGAGACTTGTAATACCCTCTCTCACCTGGAGTGGGCGCTACACGACACACATTTACATAGAGAATTCGCGTCCCTCCCATCCAAGACCACCAGCGAAGATAAAAACACCCCTATACAATAATTGGGGTCGTGCTGATCCTCTGTAGCAAGTCTGGATGGAATTAGCCCAGAACTGTAGGAGGAGAAGCGCAACAAACAAACAAACACACACACATCAGTCCGTGAATTATCGTAAGAAGTACGAATTATGTAGAAACAACTTTTCCAAATGAATTTTTTTATTCATAACTAAAGAGATCAAATTAAACACTGTTATAGTTGAAGGTTACATGTCAGGAATACCTGCAAAAAGCATGTACAGATCAAAGTTCACTGGTTGTAAAAGTATTCAGTCCCTGAGATCAGTACTTGGTGGAAGAACCTTTTGCAGCAATGACTGCAACGAGTCTTTGTGGGTGGATCTCTACCAGTTTGTCACAGTGAGATGGTGAAATCTTTCCCCATTCTTCATGTGAAAATTGCTGCAGTTGTGCCAAGTTTGATAGGGATCATTGGTTCACGAGTCAGTAAGTGACCACTATATTCGTTATTGGTGTGTGTCTGTCTGTTGGGTATAGTCAGGCAGCAGTTGTCACCTACTTCAAGAATTTTGCCAACTTTGATTTTTCACTTTTATTTGTT
>CM068959.1:79130221-79147649 GCA_035128595.1 Eptatretus atami | reverse complement strand
GACATGCAGAAAATAATTAATATGATGCATTTATTTCTTTGCTGTTCAGCATACACACTGAAGTCATTTTTCTCTTTTGTTCTCACCCCTTCTATCTATAGGCAATCCATCAACAAACTCAACACTGGAGGAAACGATGACAATGTGAGTATAATATAGAATTTTCATTGTGATTTATGTGATGTATATAACCTGTAAAACTATAGCTTTACTTTATAGATAATTAGCAGAGGTACCCGGCGTTGCTTGTTGCTGTTCTAATCCTGTTTGCATTTTTAAGAAATCAAATTTTGATATCGTATTTCTATTTTATGTGGGGACAGTGGAGGTTGGGGTGGGGGGGGGGGGTCGAAAGCACTTCCCGATGCCCACTAAGAAATGGTGTCAGGCATCATTTAATATTACCTTTCACGGAGCTACAAAGTATTAAGGTACAATAGAGTGATTTTAGGGGTGGTGTAAGTTTTCTTCAAAAATAAATTTCAAAATATTGAAAACATTTTAATTTTTTTGGCCTAAAACACTCACTGCTGAACCTCTGAAAGTTCGACAAAGATCCGTTTGGTCATCTCTGAGAAAATGGTGACACACAGCCAACCATCTCTCTTATAGTGTAGATTATAACGAACTGCAGTTGGTGGTACTGTTGGAATGTGGATTTGGCATCGACTTTATGAGCTAAATGGCTTCCTCCATGTTTAAGTTTAGAGCGTTTATGGCTAAATGGCTTCCTCTGAGTCTGTGAGGTCAGTGGTTCAAACCCCTGTTGTCATACCAAATATTTTTTAAAGTTTTGTGTTCCTTTGGGTCAAATATTTGCCAGAAAGCAGACGCGGTGGCGTAATGGTTAGAGCAGCCACTCCAAATCTGGGAGGTTGGGAGTTCAAACCGTGGGTGAGTCATACCAAAGACTTTCAAAATGGTACGTGCTGCTTCCTTGCTTTATGCTCAGCATTTAAAAGGATAGAGCACGGACAATCCCCATCAGTTGGTATCCATTGGGAAGAGGAAATTCCTCCTGAGGAAATGTCACGTTGAGTTCGGTGAGAAGAGTGGCACCATTGTTGTAACATCGCTGGTACCAAGATTATCCCAGGAAGTGATGGCACTTCCCCAAGTTTAGTGGCTGTGTTAAGTGTGTGTGTGTGTGTGTGTGTGTGTGTGTGCGTGCACGCGTGCGCTCCATTACGAGCCTTAAGGACCAGTCACATCTTGACGTTTTAGCCAGCTTATGCGAGTTTTGAAAAAATTGTCTAAAACGCTGGCACACGTCGAATACGTTATGGGTAAGTTTTGGAAACATTGAGAGCACGTTGAAAAACACTGCCATACGTCGTAGTACGCTGGCTTTCATCGTTGTACTTTGCGGTTGTCCTCAAATTTTCCATGCTTGAATTTTTACGACTTATGCCAGCGTATGACTCACCAGTTCCGCATAATGCTGGCCATAAGTTGTAGGCACGTTATGCGATCGTTGACACACGTCGACACACGTTACTTGTAAATTAATCATAAGTCGAAACACGTCGAGGTAATGTTTAGCGTACCCGAAACGTATTTCTAACCTATGAGTAACGTTTTTGTAGGCACGTTACGCGATTGTTGACACACGTCACTTGTATGTTTTTCATAAGTCGAAACACGTCAATGTAATGGTTAGCGTCAGTGTTCCAGACTCCCTGTTTTTTTTTTTTTTTTTTTTCTTCTTCGGTATGACGGTGATGTTGACACCGATTTCTAGTACGGTTATGATTTAAATCGTTGAGCGCCAGCCTATTAATTATATTATATTATAACCGCACTAGAAATCGAAGTGTCAACATCACCGTCATACAAAGAAAAAAAAAAACAAACAAAACAAAAACCAGGCAGTCTGGAACACTGACGCTAACCATTACCTCGACGTGTTTCGACTTATGAGTAACTTACAAGTAACTTTTGTCGACATGTGCCAACGATCGCATATCGTGCGTACAACTTATTCCATCGCATGCGGAACGTGTGAGGCATACGGCAAGTACGTCGTAAAATGTTTAAACAGTTTAAATACAAGACGTACTCCACTTACTACGATGTATGATGGGGTACTTAAGCGTTCTTTTCACGTATACAAACTTACCCATACGGTATTCGACGCGCGCCAGCATTTTACGCATTTTTCAGAGGTCGGCATACGCTGGCAAGATCGCCAAGGTGTGACTCGATGTTGACACTTCCATTTCTCTGGCGGTTATGATTTGAATCATTGTGTGGCAGCCTTTAATAGGCTACACACGTGATCGTCGGCGATACGTGCAGCGCGCTATGCATAAGTTAGACTATCGTTGGGCATAGGTTGTGAACGCGACAACAGGCTAAGCATTCGTTGGTATAAGTTATCTATAAGCAACGAAACGTTCTGTGTCCATTACTAATATGTTATGCATACGACAACTCGTTATGAATAGTCCGAATCTTTTAAAAAAAACATCAAAAGTTCAGCGTAAGCCAGCGTTTTACATACATTTTGATACGTTGCCATTGCTGGCTAAAACGTCAAGTGTGACTGCGCCTTTAGACCTTGTATTCAAAAAAAAGTATATCATTATACAGTGCATAATCATTTTTGTCAATGGAGCATACTCTTGGCAGAGCATCTGTGCTACCAAAGCAGCTTCTTGGCAAGAGTTATTCTGGGTGGTTTCCCATTGCTTTTCCAGTCAGTCATTCATGGCAGGAATTTGGAATTTTCTTTAAAGGTGCCATTGGTAACTTTCCTATTCTTTGTAAGACACCTGTGGGATCTTTAATGTCCATCAACAACCAGGTGACAACCAGTGAACAGATGTTCACTCCTGCTTGATGTCCATCTGATGGGCGTTGAACAAATTAGTACACACTCTGCATGTGCAACACCAGGGTGACAGTTTAGAGCTGGGTTGAGATTCGAACCCTGGCTAGAGAGCTCAAAGGTGAGTGTCCATACCTGTAAGCTATCATCCAGCCCATATATCTATATATTGAAATAATGCGAATTGCCGTGTATAAGCCGCATTTTCTTTAAGAACAAGAATGTTTTTTTTAAAGATAAATAAAAAGTTGGGGTGATGGCTAAGATGTAGTGATCAGGAATTTTGGACATATGACACGACAAAATTACCTATTTACAATGTTGAATTTCAAAAAAACAAAATTTCTTTTGCTCAGGTGCACATTTGAAGAACTTGTAATAAGTGAGGGGATGATGTTTTAATGAAGGAACAGTAAATTGCAAAGCAGTCTGTGCCAGTAATAATGGTATGAGACAGACGGCAGCACAGTAACAAAGTCATTAAGGCCTAAGTCACATTTGCCATGGCGGCCTCCAAAATCTACGGCCACTAGCAATTAATAAGCGGCGGCCGCAGTATTTCCACGGTCAACAATGTAGCAGTCACATATGTTTTTATTTTCGGGAGGCGCACGGTGTATTTATAAATTGTGGAGACCGAAAACGTGGTGGTGCGTACGGTCTTGATTTGATGTCGCACGGTGACCTTAGGGCGTTCCTGCGGCGGCCGTATAATTTAAGGAGATGCAAGGTGCCCGCAAGGCGACCGCAGGGGACGCAGGGGGGCCTAAGGCGAACGTGGCGGCCAGACGGACATTAACGAGTGGGTTCTTTTTTTTTATTTCCTTTTTTTTTACCAGTTCTTTTGTTTCAGCTTGTCGAATTGCTACCGGCGAACGTAGAAATGAAAAAATTATATTCCATCCGGCGACCCCTACGGCTGTAAATAGCCAAATGGCGTAGGGCCACCCTGAGGCCACCGCAGGACCTCTGCGGCCGCCGCACGTTTCTGTCAATTCAGAGGGCGTATGGCCGCCGTATCCTCGCCGTAGAGCAAATGTGACTTAGGCCTACAGCGCAATAAGCTGACACCTTACAGGTAGGTATTATCCAGTCTCTTTCCCTGATCGTAATAATCGTACATAATAGCAGATTATGGGGCATTCATTGAAATCAATAGCCATTTAGTGGTTACTTGCTGTCCTGGGTGTGTTTCTGGTGCGACGAGACAGAGCGAACAAAAAAGGGCAAGAAAGAAAGTTTTAAGAAACTATATCCCCATCCCACTTTTTTCTTTTCGATGGATCGATCTTATTTATTTATTTATTTTTTCTTCAAAACATCTTTTTTAAAGCGGGATGATTGAGATGGCATTCTATAATGTCTGCGGGTTTTCACATACTCCGCTGACGAAGTTGTCGGTCTGTCCACATACTAGTCTGTCCATATGTACTGTATATACGTATGTATGTCCGTCTGTGCTAATTTTCTCTGTTTTCTCTGCAACTGCTTATCTGATTGACACAAAATTTTCATAATAGGTGCGACTACTCATGTAGAATATTTAAATAATAATTATGATGTCATAGGTCAAGTGGTGTGGCAGCCATGTTGGAAAAAAGGAAAAATTTTGAACCTCTTTATTTCTGAAACTGCTCCATGGAAAAAAAATTGAATCTTGGTACATGTGAAGTACTTACTCCCCATGGGAAACAAGTACGATTGTATGGTATGGCAGCTAGAATTATTTAATATTTTGAATCTGGGTTCAGGGATTTCAATCAAACTTGGAAAAAGTATGCATAATGATGTAATAATGTGGGTGGAGGTATTTCTGGTGACTTTGCATTGTCGAAGTGTGCCCTTATTTTTTTTTTTTTAATGGCTCACTAAGCCTGGCGTTGGCTTAGCGATTCGGGTGGCTGGCTTTGGATCCCAGGATCCTGAGTTCAGGCCCCGTCGGCCGCTGAATTAACACCAGGTGGAGTTTGGCTCAGCCTGTCATCCTCCAAGGTTGGTGAATGAGCACCAGTGTACTGGTAATAGGGTCACTGCATCAGCAGCATAGCCACAACCATATCCTGGCAAACAACAGCCACAAGGCTGCACATGAAAAGAGAGTGTGTGTGTTGTGTGTGTGTGTGTGTGTGTGTGGTTGTTTTGGGGGGTTTTTTTGGGGGGGGGGTTGGGGGGTGGTGGTTTTTTTTGGTGGGGAGGGGGTTCGAGGGGGCATTGGGTTTATTTTTGTTGGTGCTGTGTGTGTGTGTGTGTGTGTGTGTGTGTGGTGTGTGTGTGTGTGTGTGGCTCGCTTTCAAAATAGCATTTGTCTTTCTAAAACATATTGGACCATTTTTAAATTTCTTTCACAGGTAAGGTCACAAAATAAGATTTTTTTCTTTCTGCAGGAAGGGAGGAGGAGTAAGGATGCACTTTATGTATGAGTGCGGTTTATACACGGCAATTTACGGAATATAGTAAATTAATTTACAACTACAGAATGGCACTTGGTGGAGCGCATACCTCCGCCGGGCGAAACATTTTATCTTTTGTATGAAAGAAAAGGTATTTGCTAATTACAGCACAAGTTAGTGGCCTGTGTGGGCAGCAAAAGATGATAAAAACAAACACAACCACATTAATATTTGTTTTTACCTTTTGTATCCCACTGATGTGCTGGATCTGCATCCGCACCTTAATCAAAATCGAATCAGCTTGTTATTGTCACCTACCCAACTCATCCATAATGTTTTGTCATAATCCGTCCATAACTTTTTGAGATATCTTGCGATATATCGTTTTTGGTCATCTCTCTCAATGGCGAAGAATCACTAAAAAGATTCTAGTATCCAGGATCCAGATCTTCACCAAAATCTAAACAATTCATCCTTGTCACACACCCAACATGTCCACCAAGTTTTGTCTCAATCCATCCCTAATGTTTTTAGATATTGAGACAATTAGACAAAACACAAGATGACCCAGAGGAAGAAGAATTGACAAAAGTTTATCAGACAAATCTCACACTCTCAAGGTCTCTCTCCGAAAGGACCATCTGGAAAACTCTCCCATCTGCTTTCTTAGCATTCCTCTTGAGGAAGTTCAATCACTCAAATTACTGGGTCTCACTATCAGCCATAATCTCTTTATGGCAAACCACATTTCTAAGTTGGCCACCAAAGCCAGCCCCCGACTGGTCATCCTCCGTCGTACAAAGTCCTCCTTGGTACACCTGAACTCCTATCCACCTACAAGTCTTTCATTTGCAGCTTGATGGAGCTTTTCCCACTGGGCTGGCATTCCTGCCTCACACCTTGCTCAGCTTGATGCCATGTAAACCAAGGCCTTCAATATTATTGGAATCTCCCACGATGAAGCTGAGCCGATGGGCCTATCATTTCCTTATCACAGACAGGTCGGTCGCCTCTGTCTTCTCCCACGCCCTTTCTGGTTTTGCACTCTCTACTCTCTCTCCGTGCTCTGCCCCACCCCAACCCCTCCCCCAGGGTTCTGCAGGATATAGGTGGTCTTCCATCAACCTCCTTTTGAAATTCTCACCTCCACCCATTCATTCCTCTCTTTTTGCCTGCATGGGGAACTGCCACATTCTCTTCAATCTCATTCTTCCCACCAGATCTTCAAGACAGCTGTTCAGCACATCTCATATCATCCCCTATCCAAAACTTTGATATTTTCTACCCACGTTAACCGTCTCCAAGTCCACCCCTTTCCAAGTTTCCAGTTTTTCCTTCCTGAGAGTTTGTTTCTGCATCCATCTTGTCCACCTCGTGCGTCCTCCCCTTGCCCTCATTCTTCCCCACATCCCTTATTTGTCTAAGTCTTCCTCTATTTTGTCTCTCGATTCTGCTGTTGGTGTGTTTCCCTCCTCTCTTTCTACTGTTCCTTTTTTCTGTTATGTCCTGATCCATTCTATGCTCTTGCTCCTCCACGAGCCTCGACTTTGTATACAAAAGAAAAAGTTACCGCTTTTCCACTTTTATATCTTCGTGATACACTTGAAATATTAATATATCATTGGTCTTTCCCATCTATTGCATTAGACATTAAAATGTTCTTTAATTATCCTTATTATTATGTACTAGCAAATACAACCTGTCACTTCGCTGATGGTAATATTAAGGAGGTGGGGGGAGAGAAAGGGAGAGTGGGGAGGGTAGTGGGGAGAGAGACGAGGGTGGGGATCAGGAAGATGGGAGGAGGGAGGGAGGGGAGGGAGAGAGGATGGAGGGGAGGGAGAGAGGATGGAGGTGAGGGAGAGAGGACGGAGGGGAGGGAGAGACGGCGGAGGGAGGGAGAGAGGATGGAGGGGAGGGAGAGAGGATGGAGTGAGGAAGAAGGGTGGAGTGAGAAGAAGGGTGGAGGAGGGTGGGGAGTTATGAGTCAGTAAGGAAGGGGGAAGAGTGAGGAAGGGTGGGGGGGTGGAGAGAGTGACATCCCACCAAACTCACTATACACTCTGGGAAAGGGTTCTGGACTTGCATTTGGTAGAGGGTCTTGGAGAGAAATGGGGAGGGGGGGATAGCACAGGATTGAAAAAAAATTGGGTACATTAAAACAGCATGTTAATGCACAATGCAGAGTCCGCGCAGAGGATAGGGGAGGGTTTTGGAGGAGGTAAGCATGAGGGGAGGGAAGGAAGGCAGCATGAGTGGAAGGAAATATGGTGTGAGGGGAAGGCAAGGTGGTGTGAAGGGAAGGGAAGGCAGTGTGAGTGGAAGGGGAAGGGAAGGGAAGGCAGTGTGAGGGGAAGGAAAGGGAAGGTGGTGTGAGGGTGGGGAAGGGAAAGCAATGTGAGGGGAGGGGACAGGTGATAAAACATGCCCAAACAGCAACATTTTATTTTTAACCACCGGGTTCTATATAAAACTGGGTGGGAGCATTTAAAACCTATGCTATCTATCTGGCAAAGGCTGCCTTCATGCATGCATGCCCGCACATGCAGCAACCTTGCACCCCTCCGGTGGACTCAATCCAATCTGATTCACACATGCTACACTCTGGGGAAGCTGATTTAAATTCAAAACTCAACTGTCAGTCCTTAACAGTCCCCTTAACAGAGGTAGGGGTGGGGGAGTAGGGGAGGGGTGGGAGAGGGAGAGGGTTGGATGAGAGAGGTTGAGAGAGAGCGTTGGGAGAGAGAGAGGGGGTTGGGAGAGAGAGAGAGGGTTGGGAGAGAGAGAGAGGGTTGGGAGAGAGAGAGAGGGTTGGGAGAGAGAGAGAGGGTTGGAGAGAAAAGGTTGGGAAAGAGAGGATTGAAGGGAAACTGAGGAGGAGGAGCAGGAGGAGGAGGAGGAGGAGGAGGAGGAGGAGGGAGGAGAGGGGAGGGGGAGGGGAAAGCAGAGGGAAAGAGCGAAGGGGTGAGGGTGGATTCCAGCATATGTGATGTCCAGTTTAACATCCATCCGAGAGACGGCACACACATTGATGAATCACCATTACTGTGAAACACAGGATGATAGTCTGTAGCTGTGTCAGGATTTGAACCCAGGCTCGACAGCTTTGAGCAAGCATGCATACCTCTCAGCTATCCTGCCATGATGTGGCGATTTGTTGCTTTGTAACAAATGAAACCATTTCTACTCATTGTAATCAACTAGTTTATTTTGTCTTCCTAACTCCAGATATGTCTCCACGGAGAACCGTGCCACAGTATTGCCATGTTAGCTGATAGTGGTCGAAGCTTGAAGAGTGCTCGCTAAAAGTGACTTAAGCATCCAAGCAATCACTCCAACAAAACAGATGAAGAAACGTTTAAAATCAAAACGTTTAATATTTTATATGTATCTATGTCTAAGTGACAGGTCGTACAATTAAAGAAGATCGTACAAAAATTGGAAACGTGTAAAATAAAATTGCACAATTTCAGCAGGTGATCCACCACCTGAGGCATCCCACGACAACGCAGGGCCAAACACAGGCGAGTAGGGCCTGATCTCTGTTCAAGTCAAGTTATACTGTATGTTCAGTGACAGTGTGAATAATTTTGCAGTATATGGCCATGGCTTGGAAATGAACAACCAAGTGGCTTTGGCACTCAAGCAAGCACTCCAACAAAACAGTTGATAAGGAATGGTGAGCTTGGCAAGCGATTCGCGATCGCTGTACGGTCATAACATGTCCATGCACCCGGAGACGCTTGGAATGTCAAGCAATGTCTGAATTGGACAAATTAACACTTTTCTGTTTTTTTTTTTTAGCAGTCGGAACTGCCTGCTGAAGTCAACAAGAAAAGTTCAAATTTTGAAATTCGGCTCAGATAATGAGATTATAAGAGGTTATGGAATGTGCAGATATGAAATAAAGCCACAAATGATGGCGTCTCTGGGAGTTTATAAGCATTGCAATCTATCCAGCGATTCATCGTTATGATGATAAGGCATTCGACGATATGAGTGAGGGAAGTGAAAAAAAAACTTTGTCATTAAGGAACCATTGTGGCCTGTTCCAAGTCAAGGTATTGTTGAGCAAGCCCCCCCCCCCACAAAGGCGAATTAAGACCCCAGTGAGGTTACCATGGATAATGCATTGATAAAAGGATAATGAAACAAGGCCATTAATTATCTTCAAAAGTGGCGTTTACATTTACCCAAACACCCAGTTTTCATCACGCACTACCTTGGAGTTTCCTGAGTATGCATGTAAATATTGGGGCCTCTAGGTTCATGGTTTTGGAGTTGTGGAGTCGACACATTGACAGACTGACTGACTGACGGACGGACACACACTGACATTCATTGTTGTAGATAACAGTCAGTAATTTGTATACAGTTAGCGACCAGCATTTAATTATAACTCTTCCAATAAGATGTCAAAAACTTCAAACTCCGAGATAAGGAGAGAAAAAGGAAATATATTTACAAGAGGAAATTCTTGTTTCAATTAGTGATAAGGGCCTTTCGGACTTGCACATTGCACAAAGGAATAAATTCTCGTAGATTTAAGGACCGTTGAATTGAATACCATGTCAGCAACTCTTTTCGCGTAACATGTTTGAAATTTCAAAATCTCAGTTTTACTGGATCTCATTATCGTTTTTTCACTTTACATCCTTGTGTGCAATCAATTTCAATGGATGTTTCACTTGAATTAAACATTCTAGGTTCACGATATAATTCATGCCTGGTCTCCTAGCATACCCTGTAGTGTTCATATCAGGCTACACTGAATATACTTTCCAGATGGTCTCTGAATAAAAGCAATTACTTATGTAAATGAACACCATTTTCCCCTCCAACTGAATAACAGGACAGGCCAGTTTGCCAATCCTCTCATGTCACTCATCTGTTCCCGATGAGTAAAATATGCTGGTTCCTACCTTCCCCAGTGCCGTATGGAATAGCCTGCTATATCCACTAATTCATATCTTAAAAGGATGCTTAATTCCACATCAACCTGTTATTCTCAACCTTAATACGCGAAATTACAACTCATTTAAAAAGATAATGAATTGAACATTCTATTCCTTACAAAACAGAGCAAACAAGAAGAGAGGATAAAAGGAAAAAGCAATTACATCCATTCCCTACCAAGACAACAGGCAGATAATGAAAGATCATTTTAACAGTGCATCACCAATTATACATCCCAGCCCTGCCTGCTGATGAATGCTCGCCACTGCATATAACGGTGGCTTTATTCATAAATCTTTATCACAAAGTGTTTATAAACCTTCTAAGAATATTAATTATAACATTGTTTACCCTGCCATATTTGATAATCCAATCCCTGCTTTCACCCTATTTTTGTTCTTCTGTTCTCACATTACATCTTTGATGAAATTTGCTTTTGCACAAAACCCAATCCCCTCAATTGTTTACCAGTTTTTTTTTTTTTTTAAAGTCTATCAGATTGTTTTTAAATTATAGGGTGCTGCTGCTGCTGTATCGTTACAAAATTAAATCCATCTGAATGTTGAGTTTGGTGATGTGTGTATTCTTTTTTGTTGTTGTTGGTGCATACTACCATCACACTTCAAACTTTCCTTCCCCACAGTTTTGCATACTACTACGTGGGCATCGGTGCAGCTATTCTGATTGTGGCTTTCATCCAGATATCCTTTTGGGAGCGTGCTGCTGCCCGGCAAACACGGCGCCTCCGACAAACCTTCTTCCATGCTCTCATGCGCCAGGATATGAGCTGGTTCGACATCAACACGCTCGGAGAGCTCAACACAAGACTTACCGAGTATGCACTTCACTTGTGTCAAAACCAAATACCTCCTCCAACTCTCCTTTTTTCCGTTACACCTTCATGTTCTTTGTAGCTCATAGCCAAAACGTTGAAGTGTTTGCTGCCATGTTTGAAATCTGGTTTAGGCTGAACTATAATTTCATATACATCCTCTTAATATGTTCAAGTAATATAGACAACTATCATAGAGCTTATAACAGTTTGGTACAGGTCGTCCATTTACCAATTTTAATTTTCTGTTATAAATTATATATCCCTTTGCTGTGCTGACATCTTGTGGAGAAGATGAAAAATATAGGGCAGATGTAACCACAAGAGGATCAGGAAATGTTCGGTCAGGCTGTTTCGCTTATATTGTTCAGTTTCTGGGCAAGACGCATCACATTGGCCTGGGTGGATCAAGTGGGTACAGCTTTGTTCAAGGCCTGGTGTTAGCTTAGTGGTTAGGGTGGCTGGCTTGGGATCTTAGGGTTCTGAGTTCGAGCCCCATTTTCCATTGAATATGCTGAATAACTAGGTGAGGTTGACTCAGCCTGTCATCCTTTCGAGGTGGGTGAAATGAGTATCAGGGTACTGGTATTGGGGCACAGCATCAGCAGCTTAGTCATACCCCCAACAAAATGATAGCTACCTGGCAGCCAAGTTGCCATGCGAAGAAGAAGAATAAGCTTTGTTCAACGTTCCACATACCTGATTGGAACAACATCCCTGCATGTGCAATAGGTAGTGACACCCGAGAACAATTCCAAAATCAGCTGAATAAATATATTAACAACATTAATTTGGACTAACGGACATCTACACATAAAATGATATTCTTTGTAATAGGCTGGAAGAGTTCTTTGAAGATTATCCCAAGAAGAAGAAGAAGAGAAAGAAGAAGAAGAAGAATAAGGTTTCAAATTCTATGCTTTCCATGGACATCAATGATTCGATGAGAATGGAATCGCTAATGTTGCATTGTCCGGGTGAACGCATGTGTGACATGTTTGACACCTCGACAGCATGTCAACAGCTGGACCAGAAACATTCAGGCATCTTTGCAGATGCGAAAACCCAGCGAGATAAGAACTTCACATCTGAACATAGTGCAAAATAAACGTTTTTCATTTTGCCAAGTCGAAGCATGGAGAACTGCTGGAACCTATATGCCACAAGACTTCATATGTTAGCACAAAACTGTGAACTTTCAAATGTGTACACTGAGATCAAATCCCAAATCATCCGGAGCAGTACTTTGATCCGATGACGTACTCATGCTTTTGCAAAGGAGACATTACATTAAAATATGTCTTGGATACTGGATGAGTTCTTGAGACCACAAAGGTAGAAGCAGTGGGCATTAAAAAATGGTGAAACGAAGAACCCAATGCTGTTAACATTGTCATCAAATCACGACAAAACAATGAGCCCACCATCACCAGCCATAAGAAGTTGAAGACACCCTCATGGTGGACTGTGTGGTCCAGAATCATGTTGCTCAGATGACAAAGAGTGCCACAGACCACAGTAACAACGAGTTTGCAAGGTTTGCCATTCAAAACTCAAGATTATACAAGACAACAGATGGCATTTCTGACACAAAGACGCTACTCATCATATTGACGTCGCGGAAATCAACAACAAACCAATTCATCAAGCGCTGAACAAGTTCCCTTGCAACTACTATGTGATGCTACGCATGACGTCCAATTGATGACTCCTGTCTCCATCAGCAAAGCAGAAAAATGAAGCAGTTTTATGCTGATCGACGTGCTCATACTAACACTTTGAGATTGATCATATGTGATATGGTTTTAATCCATGAAGGGAAAGTAAAATAAGTTATTATCCGTGTTGCTCATAAACAAAAACTGTATCGTCTCTGTAAATACGTGCCCTCCGGGAAGCGTTGCTAAATTGTTGTCAAACCTGTTCGACTGTCTCATTTCCTTCAATGGTTCGATATAGCATGTATAAATCGATAGACGGGATATTTTACCCCATACATTCGCTCATACCAACAGCCAACGTTCATCCATGGTTTGTTCGACCGTACGTATTAAACATTCGGGTGAACGTTGCGGGCACGGTTCCCCCATTGACACTACCAAACCACTGGAAAGGTAAGGCGGTTGTGAAGGAGTGAGGACTCTGCTTTGTTTGGTTATTTCAATCAGCGTCCGAGGATGCCAAGCAACCATGGCCGGTGGCCTCAAGTCCGGAGGTCAGGAAGTGAGTCCGAGGAGATTAATGCACTTTTACTTGAATCACAAGGACAGAATATAGACAATGCACAAATCAACAAACTATATGGAATTTGAACTTGTGATCTCAGCATCATGAGCTATTTGCTCATAGGGAACACCAAATAGGCCAACCCAATTGGAGTACCATAAAACGTTTTTTTTCTTATTTTAATATGGCTTCTGCCTTTTAGTTATGCTATTTTGAAATGAGGCATGTTCTATCCATGTATGGCATTGTGGTGTAATAAACAGACAAAAAGAAAGGGAAACTAACAATGACAAGGAATCTGAGCTTTAGTTTCTTTTCATCCAATATTTATCACTCATTGCCTAAAGCTCGTCACCACCAGCCAATGCAATGCAACAAGACCGTCTGTGACAGTTTAGTGATTTAGTCTGTGAAAGTCTTTGATAATCATGGAATGTGTGGTGGTGATGACCGTCGTCAACAAGGTTTTCAGGCGCAATGGTGATCATCGTAAAACTTAAACATGTTCAACTTTTATGACGAGTTGTCCACAACAGTCTTGCATCAATGTGTAGTGTGCGGCGATCTACGATGATCACGACACGGCACAATGTATTGACCAATTAAACTTCAGCTTTCAGTGACTTCCAGCTATAGCATCAATATGGCAAACTTTTGTTTGGAAGAGAAAGAGGCCCAGCTCATAGATTTGTGCTGAGATTATGCCTGCCTGTAATAAATCTCTTGTGAATGATAAGTTACCATAAGAGAGCTCATCTTTTGCAGCAATTTCCATGAGCAAGTTGTTGAATGCTCCTTGAGCCGGCCTTCTTTCCACATAGGGCTTTACCCAAAGCCGCTTCTTTCTCCTGGCACATAGTCAGTGATGGACCAGCACTCGTACCAGAGCAGCAGTGCTCAGATATTTTTCCTTGCATTTCTTCTGCATCACCATTTTGTTTTCCAACAATAATGTCAACAGTCACATCGCCTTCTTGATCCCAAGATCCCATCAGTCTACAACAAAATGACATTGTACAAGATTCGTCGCAGCCAGTCTGGATGAGTCATATCAGCGAATGTCAGCTAGAGTGCGGTGGGCTTAACAGATTACAAATTGATCACTGATAAAGCTCTTGTCTGTGTGCATGAATAAACATACATGAAAGAACCCTGGCCTATGATATTTTGTATTCTCACAGTGATATCAACAAGATCAGTGAAGGAATTGGTGACAAGGTGGCTTTGCTGATTCAGAGCTTGTCCAGTTTCGTATCTGGATTTATCATCGGCTTCGTGCGTGGTTGGAAGCTCACACTGGTTATCTTGGCCGTCAGCCCACTATTAGCCATCACTGCTGCTCTCATGTCCAAGGTGAAAACGTTATTTCTAAATGTATATGAAAACTAGCTTGCAAAGGAACTAAATGAGATCATGGAGGAGGATTAATAGATTGTGGCGAGCAGCTACTTTGAAAGTATCAAAGAAAGAATTAGTTTTAATGTTATAAGGGGCAATCCCGGTGTGTGAGCCTCAATCCAGTTCCATTTTTCTGTCGAGTGCTTCAAAATGAGTTTGCTCCAAATTCATGCCTCCTTTATTATCTTATGTATTTATCCTTCATTATCTTATCTGTTGCCACTAACTGATCCCCCTTTACTCTGAGCTACAGGCTTCTTCTTTGCTCACTCTTTCATCTGTACATCTGTCTGTTTCCCATTTACCCAGTGTTAATGCATCACCTTGTATCATATTTTGTCTTGATCTTCCACAAGCCCTGATTCTGGACACAAGAATAATGTTTAAGTGTATGTATCTGTAGAATATACCCCAGTCCCCTACTCTCTAACTCAGCATTTCTCAACCTTTTTACCCTTGTGGAACCCTTGAAATAGTTTTCATGTCTCCGGAAACCCCTGAATAAAAATTATTATATACCATTATTAATATCTAGCTCATTTATATTTTTATCGTAGTTCACGTTGGTAAATATAATATATTTTTTTCGATACCTGGTTTAAGGAAAAAATGACCCCCTTTTGTTAATTTATTGGCAATGAAAAAAAAACATACTGCCGTTTATGAGACCTCACACCGAGGTTTTAATTCACAAAAAAAAATGGATTCCATGACACGAATCCGCCGCGTACAGGACGTCCATAACCAGTGAGGGCGGTTTCACACTGGCGCCATATAGACATCGTTAAATACATCCCTATGGTTGTTATAATTGTAAATAATATAAGAGGTTGAAGCCTCTATTATAATAACCAAGGAGTTTCCAACAATATGCTGTACGTGTATAGTAAAATTACGAATATTAAATCAAACAAAAACTACTCAAAAATACATTAGCCTATTTATTACTGTTTCTCGCGGAACCCCTATCGACCTCTTGCGGAACCCTAGGGTTCCGGGGAACCCCGCGTTGAGAAACACTGCTCTAACTTGTAAGTTTCTGTGTTTCCTCTTTTTCCTCTATTCCTGTTCATGCATTCATTTGCCTCATGTTGGTTTCATGGTTAGGGTTGTGGGCTTGGGTTCCTGGGGTCCTGAGTTCAAATCCCACTCAGCTGTTGAATTAATACCAGATGGGGTTGACTCAGCCTGTCATCCTCCCGAGGTCGGCAAAATGAGTACCAGCTTGCTGGAATGATTGAGCCATTCGAGTATCCTGCGTCGGAGTGACAACCCATCCAGGATTGTGCCCAATAGCCCAGGAGATTGCTGCAGCAGCACCAACGCTCTGTACAGAGACTTAATTCCTTTGCTTATCATGTCCACTTGTTGCCGCACTACCTCATTGTCAGTTCCTTTTTTCTATCTGGCACCTCACTCTTCCATGAGGTGACATTCCATACATAAAAAATACAATATTATTGAATAAGTTGCAACTTTTTATGTTTTTATCAAAGATTCGTTTTACAATTAGCCATGTTTGTGAACAGGATTTTGTTTTGCTGTTTAGAGTGAATCACCACTTTTTTTTAAAATCTCAGACAAAAGACATTCTAATAAAGTGGATATCCCGTTTTTCATGTCTGATGCATTCATGCAGCTCTTGACTGCATTCACCAACAAGGAACTTCAAGCTTACTCAAAAGCAGGGGCAGTTGCTGAAGAGGTCCTCAGTTGCATTAGAACGGTAGTTGCCTTTGGAGGACAGAATAAGGAGATTGAAAGGTTAGAACATGCGCCACACTTTGTCATTTATTTTTTCACTCTGAAACATTCAGTCTCGACATTTTGTAATTGCCTTTCATGTTGTCTGAAAATTGTGCAGGTACAAAAAAAACTTGAATGAAGCGAAAGCTGTTGGGATCAAGAAGGCCATCATAACAAACCTTGCAATTGGCTTCACTTTCTTCTTAATTTATGGTTCCTATGCTCTTGCGTTCTGGTACGGCGGAGAGCTTGTGAATACGGATCATTACACTGTTGGGAATGTCCTCCAGGTAAGTTTCCTTATCATGCATTCATTTCATATATACATGTTTATGTATGTGTGCATGTATATATTTCTTAGTGTGTATATATATTATATATATATATATATATACACATGTATAAAAATATACACACATGTGTATATATATATATATGTATATACACATGTGTGTATGTATATATATAATTAGTGGCGTGTGCTTACACATTGTGTAAGCATACGAACCATGCTTCCCCATTGTCTCAGGTCGCTCACCAGCATTTGATTTTTCATTCATTTATTTTCATTAATTTTTTTCATTTATTTATATTTTCATTTACGGATGCTTTTTGGTTGAGTCCACCTTTATATTTGATTTCTTTTCCTAATGAAAAGATTAATGTTTTATGTAATTTTTAATTTTGGGTTGCGTGCACTAGCCTAGAGACAAAGTAACTTCCTCGCATTGGAATCACCAATATGGATTCAGCACTTATTGAGGTAGGTTGGGCTACAGTTTTACATTATTTTTAGAGGGGAAGAAGAAGTACAAATTGGTGTTTTAGCGAACTCCTGATGTGGTACTCTAGCGATGAATTTTGGCGCTTTTTTAAGTCTTGGTAATTTAGAAAATGCTTGAGAATAAATGTTATGGCTTTTAAATGCTTATATGACCACTCCATAGTAATTTGTCAGTGAACCATCGTGTCCACATTTTAATGGGTGGCCATTTTTTTCCTGTATCATCCCTCCAGATTGAGTACTACCATACTCCTTGATATACTGTG
>CM068959.1:79119706-79130211 GCA_035128595.1 Eptatretus atami | reverse complement strand
TTCGCAACAATATATATATATATATATACATGAAGTATACTTTATATACAGGGTGACAATTAATTGTTGAATGCATTTGTTTTGTTGATAAATTATTTCCTTTGAACCCCTGTTCTTCATTGCATGGCCCGTGAGCCATTGGCGACCGCTGGTAGCCCCTGATGTGTGGTCGATAATACACAAATGTGAGAATACCCCCATCATAATCCACCAAAGATGCTATCACATTGACCAAATCGTTTCAAATGAGTATTCCAACACGAAGCATAAGTCACATCACTACATCAGGATATGATTGCAGTATACAAACAATTATGCTTGCAACCCAGTTAACCACAACAACGAAGAGTATTTGGTGGTGGTGCCTAGTAGCAGCCATTATGGAGTCCTGTACGCAGTGTGGCAGCTCTCACATTGATGTCTTATCAGCAAAAGTGGCCCCCCTTTCAACCAATCGTGAACATCACTGATTTAAACAGTGTAATTTAGGGATACGAGATATTTAAAATAACAAAATATGGAAATATTGTTTCCATTCACACTTCTTCATTTCTTGAAAATGCCTGATGTCAGTTAACTTCCATTGAAATGTATGCATGCATTCACGGCAGCGGAAAAATAAGTTTTCCATTCTGTCCTGAAATGTTTCAGAAGAAATGCGACTTATTTCATCATGGATTGTCTGTTGGTTTCAACTGCTGTGACACTTGGATTTTGTAAGCTTGGCATTGGATTAATGGTTAAGGTGGCTGGTTTAAGATCTTAGGGTGTTGAGTTCAAGCCACTGTGGTGCTGTTGAAATAACACCAGGTTGGTGTCTCAGCCTGTCATCCTTCTGAGGTTGGCAAAATGAGTACCAGCTCACTGGTAACAGGGCATCAGTGCTTCCAGAAAATGATGCAGCCAGCAGCCATAGGCTGCATATGAAGCAACAACAAACTTGGATTTGTGTGGATATAGGCCAAGAACCTTTGTCACAATTGTACGCATAGTTTCTCTGTTAATGCCGAGCTCTTGAGATTTCTTTCTTGCCGACTTATTTAGGCTCTGTAGAACTAATTCGCTCACTCTTTGAATTGTTTCTTCAGTTGTTATTGAAGTCTACCGTCACACTGACCTTTTTGCATCTGCTGCACTGCCAGTTGTACTGTGTGCTTTAACATAGCGCAATATTGAATTCAATGTGAGACTTTTTTGCAAACCAAACTTTGCCTGATATTGTGTTTGAACAATTGTAATACAGTAGTGATTGGCAATATAAAGACGGTTCTGTGTTCCATGCTCCAATTATCGATTTTTGGTTTTGATGTTTGGGTTCAATTTTCCAAAGCTGTCCTTCACATCACCTGAAAGGAACACAACCAGATATTTATTATAAAGAGTTGTTCATGATTATAGTCCATGAGCCAAGACCCGAATTTTGGGATATCGGTACCACCCGGGGTGACTAATTCTCTTAGGTGTTTTTAGCTTGCTACATGTCTCTAGTTTATGTTTTGATATGATAGCCTTGCACACTGGTAGCTTAATGGTCGTTATCACTTCTTGAATAGACACACCCTACCGAAAATTCAGAAAAATTTTAAAATGTCAAATTTGGGGACAGGAATGCCTAAATGTCACTAAAATGAATATAGTAATTGTCACATTTAATACAAGTCCTGTAAATACACACTAAGCATGCCATGGGCTTGTACTTACTATTATGGCAAATTACTCCTCCTCAATATCATCTACGTCAGACTCGAATCTGACTGTTGTGCTACCGGCTCTTCTTCAATAGCCTTGTTCTGGCATGTCTGTAACCTGCACATGTCCGTACACTTCAGGCCATTGCTGAGGCAAGTGCACTTAGGGAGTTCGCATGACCGCACACACTTGCAGGACAGTAGCTGCATAACAGCATCTGGTGCTGGTGAGCCTCGCATCCAGTTGACAGCAAGCTTGCCGTCCTCATCTGTCATCCAGCCGCAGTCTGTTGGGTTCGCAACAAATGGCTGGCTCTGCAGACTTCTCCTCCAGATCGCAGCCTGGTAGTTTGCACGTAGTGCATGCAATGAGAGGCAGTCCTCACAAGGAGGGAGTTGACTTGACTCCACCTCTCCACGTCTCGCACAGAACAGCTCATACCGAAGCTTGTTCACCTCAGTTGTGTGGTAGATGGCAGGTACATGTGGCAGGTGATTTCCTGTAGCTTCTCAAATAGTTCAGGAGACACTTCCCATGAGCGCCCAAGTTCGTGGAAAGCATCCTGGTATGTCTTGTCCATCTTCACCTGCTTGAGTGTCGTCATCTTCCCCCGGCCAGCGAATGCACTGACGGTATCACAGCCTGTAAAGGCATGCATACCAATCAATGAATCACACACGCTGCCTCCCAGTGTACGGCTCATGTGGTGATATCCAGGAATCTTGTCCGTTCTTCGTCCCGCACTTCTGGAACAGGTGGGATGGGATCTTGTGGCACATGCCCAGACACAGGACCATGACATCTGTATCCTCTGCAGTGATGATGACAGACTTGTACCCAGATTCTGCTGCATGAAGTGCATGGAGAAGGAGGCGTGTGTCTGCTTCTTCTTGACTTGACTTTAGCTCAGGAGCCTCTTCCCACTGCTTTGGTGATCTTGAAGCAGAGCTGCTCACATGTGACATACAGCTCCTTGCCCTCGAGCTTGTCCCTGTGCTGTGGTTTTTTCCATTCTTCTACCAGGAACTTGATGAACTTGCCTTGTTGGAGGAACTACCGAGTAACTTTCTCCACTGCGGATGTTGTGCCCAGGTTGAATGTTCTTGAAATGGATCCCTGTGCCTGCACTTCTGTTGGCTCGTTCTGCATCTTTGATGGATGTCTCCTTGTAGACGTCAAACACAACATCAATGCGCCTGCTCTTAGCACCCTCATGGACAACGTGACTCAGTGCTGTGCCTGCAAGCTGTGAAAAAGTTTTGTCGTTTCCCTTCAGTTTCTGGACCAGGCTCATCCCATCAATTATGGTAGCAGAGGGCTGGGATCACCTCTGCAGGAGAAACATTCCTCTCCAACTCCATTGCTAGGGCAGCCTTGTTGGTCTTGCGGAGAGACCTCTTGTAGAGAATCAAATTAGCTACAAGAGCTGTTAGAATATATTTTTCAATTTCTCCATATTTAGGGATTTATTCCAGATTTATGGGAAAATACCCAAAATTAAATTTTTTAGGGTAAATCCCAAAATATGAGGAAATTTGAAAAATACCTAGGAACAACTCTGGTAGAGAATCAAATTCTACATAGGTGTCCAAAGTTTCGCGTTGATCGTGTGATTGATTTTAAAGAAAATGAGGAAAACCCGAGCGTCACGCTGAAAATCTGTTTTTATGGGTAGCACCCCCATTGCATCACAAAATCAGACTAAGCTACCAGTGCGGGAAGGCTATCATATCTTAATGTATTTACAGTCACTCTATAAACATTTTAGTACCATTCGTGTTTAGTCACCCCAGGTTGGTACCGCATATCTGGCCTGGCTCATGGACTATTAAAATGTATTCATGAATTAATTGTCATACAGGGTGTTCCAAAAAGACCCTGACAACTTTGGTTGTCAATATGTTTGGAACTACAAATGATACAACGATACCGTTTGTTATTTGGAACCTGGGTTCGATTCCTGGTCTGGGCATATAATTTTTTTTCCCCACATATACTTGCAAAATCTAAACAATTCGTCCCTGTCACACACCAAACCTGTCCACCAAATTTCATCCAAATCCGTCTATAACCTTTTGAGATATCCTGCTCATAGACAGACAGACAGACGACAGGAGTGAAACATAACCTCTGTCCACGTTCCATGGCAGAGGTAATGAAGGGCCAATAAATTTGAGAGGCAGATAAAATTTATGTGAACAGTCTGTTTATGCTCTGGAGTGCATTACAAAAGTGTTGGGAAAATATTGATTCAAACATAATAGTTTTCTTTTTCATCCCCGCTTTCCCCTTCCTCTTCTTGCTGTCTTTCATTTCGCTTGTGTGCAGCTTCGTCACCGGCATGATTTCTTCTCCCCCTCCCTTTGATTTCACTGTCACTCACTTCTACTCTGTATTTGGTGTTTTTATCCCCTTCCATTCTGCTCAAGCTCTTCCACTAGCCTTGATCATGTCTACAAGAACAAAATTAAATTAGGCTTTATATTTTCCATTTAAATCTATGTATTCCAACAACCTAACAACTTGAAAGCTTCCTTCACATAACTACAATTTGGTTGCAACTTCAAAAGTGTGTCGATGTAATTTGATATTTTCCATTAGAAAGGTGAAATTGCCGTTGATCCAGTGTCGCATTGGAGGAAATTCAGCATTTTTTGTTTTTTTTAACCACAGGTATTCTTTTGTGTCATCATCGGAGCCTTCGCCTTAGGCCAAGCCGCTCCAAATATTGAGGCCTTTTTTAATTCCCGAGGAGCTGCTTATGTCATTTTCAATATCATTGACAAGGTGGGGCATTGTGAGATGAAAACAAAAGTGGAGAATCACTTGTATCTTTATAATCTATTTGTTGGATTAAAGCCATTTTTGATATCTAGAAGTAGTTTTGCATCTCAAAGACTGACTTGGCATGTTCTGGTTCAAGCACGATACATACTTCAAAATTATCCATCATACTATCATCTTGTAGGAACCTCCTATTGACAACTTCTCCAAGATTGGGTACAAACCACAAAAGTTGAAGGGCAGAGTTGAGTTCAAGAATGTTCACTTCATGTATCCCTCAAGACTTGACGTGAAGGTATTTTACAGCTCACCTTCTTGCAATCGCATCTCAAACTTTAATGTGTCAATTGTCTACAACACAGCCAGACAGCAGTAATCTAATAGAGTATAAATACAAATTTATGTACACAATAAGTGGGCTCTTACCTTCTCTTTCACACCTTTCAAATTAGCATTAAAATAAACAAAATTCAACACACTTACTTTTTTCGCCACATTTGCAGATCGAAAAGTACATAATGCAATATCTTTTACAAAACAAATGATAAGTTTGCTTTAAAAATAAAAGTATATTACTCACAAAGAATGGCTGTTTCATATACAGGTAGTGGACAAAAAATGGAAACACCAATGTAAAGTCACTTAATAGGGTGTTGGGCCACCACGTGCGCCCTGTACGGCGTGTACGCGCCATGGCATAGTGTCTGCCAGCATCTGGAATTATGCAGCAGGGATGCAGCACCATTCTTCCACGAGAAAGTCAATCAACTCACACCTGTTTGATGGAGGTAGGAAATGCTGTCAAAGGTGTCATTCCAGAATATCCCATAAATGCTTGATTGGGTTAGGTCTGCTGACTGAGAAGGCCATAACATGGATAACATCAATGTCACTCTCATCAAAACATTTGACGACCACACGTGCTCTGTGGATGGGGGCATTGAGAGGTCTCCTCTTACAGCCATGGTAGCCATAATCATCGGCAACCAGAGCTGTGCAGCATTTTTATACATGACCCTAAGCATGCTGGGATGTTATGTGCTTAATTAACACATGGGTCACACCTTTGGGGAAGCCGTTGCTTGGTGTCCCTCATTTACCCAGGTGTTTCCAAGTTTTTTTTGTCCACTCCCTGTATCATGCCAGCAATGGGGATGTGGTTAAATTTGTTTCACTACTTGTCCTGTTTAATCAAGTTTTGGTTGGGGGATGTTTTGTTTATTATTTTATTTTCTCATGATCGATTCAAAGTATCAGATGTGTACTACAAGAGGAATTCAAAAGGCATATGAACGAGAGACTTGCAATAGTTGCAGAAATGGAAACTCTTTGTTATTTTTCAAAATATGAGTGCTGTATATATAATGAGCAATAAAATATCTTAGTAAACATCTATACTTCTTTGTTGAACAAGAAAGATATTTCTTGGACTGTTTTGATTTGTTGCCATAACTTATTGAATGCTTTCATACCTTTAACAGTTGCTTTATAATTTAATCGGAAAACTGCCAAACAAAAGACGTGTCTGCATATTGAAAGATACTTTGCTTTTGGCCAAAAGAGTTTGACTTAATCATACTAAGGTTCGCCAATTCTCTGTGGGTATGTATGTATTTATGTATGTATGTCTGTCTGAACCGGAAAGAATTGAAAATGGCTTCACTGATCTCCATCAAATTTTACATATGTGCTCAGGGTACCCAGGGGTTAGCTCATGGGCATGAAGTAAATTCAGCCCAACCCCAACCCCTCTCTTCCCTCGTGATGGTGGGTAGACAACTTGCAATTTTCTCCTGTGCACATGGTACAATGCACGTGGTTTACTGAGCCCTGTTAGAGGGAGTGGGTATCACTAGACACAGGCACAAAATATACTTGCCCCACCTGTACCCCATCTTCCACGAGAGCATCAATAAACTCACACCTGTTTGATGGGCCACTCTCAGATAGAGTGCATGTTTCTAGTATTGCTTAAAATATGGGTAAACTATTGATAAGTAGTCTTCATGCTGCCTCCTCTAACCCTTTAGGTGTCATCATAAGACGAACTATGAACCCATGTGTCCATTGAAGGATGCCCCCTCATGCTTTCTGTTAATCCATCATTAAATAAACAAGTGTCTATGTACACAAGGGGTCATCAAATATCTATATTGAGGAATATGAACAGACACCACTCACGCACTCAAAGCAAGCACTTGCGATACAATTATAGTGCTTTAACAACAACAGCAGATTTCATAAAGCCAGTATGTTTCCTAGAAATAATTATCACCAACTAGCATATGCTTCCAGAAGCTTCCACAAAGGTTAAGGATTTAACCTTTGTCTAAAAAAGGTAATTTTGCCCAAAATTAACGACTCGCTTAAATTTTGGATATTAATTTTAAAAATAATGAAAACAAAGATGTGCATTCGTGGTGAAACTCTGCAAGCATTTCAACGTGTACCATCAGTTCCTCCATCCTTGGAGTCCATTTGAGTTATCGTTCACTCTTGGTTCACATTTTCCATTAAATGCTGGACTGAAACATGTCGGCGCCCAATTTTATGCCACTTCATCTGAACATGCAGTCCTCTTCATCTGCCTGAGGTGCGATGAAGTGAGGCAACAGGGAAATGGACGCACGGGTTCTTAGCAGTAAGCAAGCCACGCTTATACATTAATTGTTTGTAAATCAATATTGCAACGAATTAGTACCATTACCAAGGTGAGTATAATCGATGTTTCTTGCAGGTTTTGCAGGGCTTGGACCTAACTGTAAATAGCGGAGAGACTCTTGCTCTTGTCGGCAGTAGCGGTTGTGGAAAAAGCACTACAATACAACTGCTGCAGAGGTTTTACGACCCACAACAAGGAATGGTGGGTTTTCTCAGGCACATGTGATTTTGTACAAAAAATCATTCGAGAAAACACTCTGGTGGTTTTGCTTTGCTCATACGAGGAAGTTAAATGAAACAATTTACCTGCAGCCATGAATATTTCCTATCATTGGCCCATCTGGTGCTCCTATTGGAGCACTTTCCTCACAATGTTGGGATTTCATGTTCAAATACCACTTACTCTCTTAATTTCTCTATTTTTTTCCTCATGTCCTTGTAATTCTGGTAAAAGCACAATAATGTTTTGTAATGCCTTTGTCTTACATGTGAATTATGTGCAAGCTCATCCCTGAGAAGAGTGGGTAAGCGATCGCTGGCACCATGTCCAGATTCCAAATTCCTGCCCTGACTTCCTGTGTCAGAGTGGCGACTCGTCCAGGATTGTAACCATAGCCAAGAAGCTGCTTTAGCGGCACCGACGCTGTGTATATAGAACATGGATCATGATTTGATGTGATCATCCCTGAGCCTAAGATCATTGTTAAACCACCCAAAGATGTAGTTTGCCTGTCATTAGTCATTTCGTTATTTTTGTGACATCAAATACCCACTACACTCTCAAAATGGCTGATCATTACATTTCAACGAGTTGGTCAAATTTCCAATTTTACGCTTGCTCTTGGATGTAGGATTTACCTAACACATGTATTTCGTCTATCTAAATTTTATGAAGTCAGCTATTAGCTACTCCATATCATTTAACACCACGAGGCGCTCAGCTTCAGGAGAATATAACTTCTTGCACGTGCTTCCAATAAAAGGTCAAGAGTCTTGTGGAATTACAAAACAGATGATGAAGGGGTGACAAGTAACAAAAGAGGGCAATGGGCAACATACAAATGGGTGATGGACAATCGATAAAACAGGTTCTGAAAAGGTTTGGGTTTAAAAAGTCGGTTAGGAGAGCAAAACAAATAGTGGGTGGGAATGGGAGGTCAAATGAGATTATGAACTGCAAACCGTAGCATTGGGTTTGAGCAAAAATTGGATGCACGCAGGGAGATGATCCAGAAGCAGAATAAAGGAACAAAGGGAATCGGGTGAGGAGAACACCTGGACTTTGTAAAGCTGACGAGGAGGGGCTTACTGCAGGGTGCAAATAAACAGACGTTGAAACCTTTATGCCATTAACTTGTGCTTTTAATTGTCAGGTATGTGTGGATGGACAAGATGTACGCAGCCTTAATGTGCGCTGGCTTCGTGAATCCATTGGCATTGTGAGTCAGGAGCCTGTGCTTTTTGCAACCACAATTGAGGAAAACATCCGTTATGGCCGTGAGGACGTCACAATGGAGGAGATTGAGAAAGCGGCCCATGATGCCAATGCCTTGAATTTTATAAACAAGCTTCCTGAGGTATTTGTACAATCCTCCTGGAATAACACCTTTTGTAAGGATGTTAAAATTGCCTCAGATAGACTGGGCTGATTGGGTGGATCTCACAGGCTACTCCAAAGATCACCCAATGGCAGTGATTTACCATGTGCTTTCCAATTCCTTTGTTTGTTTTTTTCTTGGAAATAATTTGATGTATATATTTTTAACATTAGGCCTCGTAAGATAAATTGCAGATATCCATGCTCAACTTTGAGCTGTTTGGGCTCAAATCCCGACCCAGCCATAAGCGGTCACCCTGGTGTTTCACATGCAGGGTGATACGTCAATGTGTGTGCCATCCATGGGAAGAATGTTCAGCAAGAAAACCCATTTGCCAGGAATGAGAGCATTGGTGGACGTTAAATACTCCACAGTGAATTTTGTGAAGAGAAGATTAGTTATTGCCCGTATCCTGGATAATTTCCAAATTCCTGCCATAAAAATGTCAGTCCTGAGTTGCCGGTTCCAGAAACACTTGTGCCAGAATCGTGCCACCCTTCCCTCCAACCCCCAACTGCTCCCCCCACGAATCATACAGGAAGTTTGGAATAATAGGGAACTTTCAAAATGACATAATCCACCCCAGAATGCTCAGTGTGCATAGGCAAAAACCCTGAGAAACAGTGATCTTTGGGGGCATGTAAATTCTATTGTGCATGCAAGATAAGAATTGTTTACCTAAAATGGCTCACAAAGCTTCTAAAAGAAGCTGAAAATACTTGGAAAAGTACCAGAGAGAAAGCTGGGTGTGCCTCTGCACAACAAAAGAGTTGAAGAGAGACATCGTGTCTCGTTTGGGTTCTTCGGAATACTGATGGGCTGGTCATATCTGGAGCTTGTGAATGCACAGGGTAAGTTTAAAATCAACTCTTCAGATGATGGTTTTATTAATTAAACATGTTGGGGGAGTAGGGTGGGCGGAGAGCTGTGAGAGCTTTTTTTTGTTGTTGTTGGTATACACTGTCGAGGCTCGGAAGAGAGCTAACACACAGAAACGCACAACAAGGGGAGCAGGAGACAAGAGGGGCGGGAGAGGGAAGGAAAAAAACAATGGGGAACAGAGACATGAGGAGATCTGTGGAAGGGAGAGGGATGGGGCAGGGTACACAAGGCAAACAAGATTGATACTACAGGGATTTTCAGGTCCTTACATGACATGGACTTTCAGGAAGGAAAGCAGGGAATTTGAAGGTGGTGGGTTTGGGGTGGATTAGCGGGGGTAGAAAAGGTCGTGGTTTTGGATGAGGGAAGAAAAGAGATGGTGGTGAACAGCTGTTTTGAAGACCTGGAGGGAAGAATGGGATATAAGAGAGTGTGGGAGTTTGTTCCAAAGGCAGGAAAAAAGAGGAATGAAAGAGTGAAGGTGAGCAGTGATATTTTGGTAGTTTACCAGAAAGGGGTTGCTGGCGGACCTTGAGCTCCCGCGGAAATAGGGGGGACATATCTCGGATTAAGCAGGAGGGGCGAGACCGGAGAGGAGACTGTAGAAGACAGAATGACCACCGACCTGCCTTTGGTGAGAGAGTGCGAGGCCCAAAGACTCAGCCTCATCGCGGGAGATGCCAATGGTCTGAAATGCCTTGGCTTCCACAGTGTGAAGCCAGGAAAGGTGAGAGGAGGGAACACCAGCCCAGAGGGGAGAGCAGTACTCCATCAGGCTGTGGACGAAAGCTTTATATGTGACCAGGAGCTCAGGTGTGCCAAGGAAGGACTTTGCATGACGGAGGATTCCCAGTCGGCGACTGGCTTTGGAAGCCAGCTTGGAAATGTGGC
>CM068959.1:79095410-79118976 GCA_035128595.1 Eptatretus atami | reverse complement strand
GATTGGTCTGTAGTTGCAGGGATCTGTTTTTGTACCGTTTTTATGCAGAACGATGATGTTTGCTGATTTCCAAGCAGAGGGCAAATGACCTTGAGCAAACGAGAGGGTGAATAGAATAGAGAGAGGGTGAGCAAGATCAGCAGAGCAGGTTTTTAGGACACGTGGGCTGATGTTGTCTGGACCGGTTGCAGAGTCTGAGTCGAGGTTTAACAGCAAATTCTCCACCTTGTTTGGAAAAAAAGGACACAGAGTCCAGGAAAATGTTATAAATATCGATAGTTTATTTGGTTCCGGAGCCACAAGAGGAATTATTCGAGATTTTCGCATAAGGAGAAGAAGTGTGTGTGTGTGTGTGTACATATATATATATATATATATATATTCTATATGTATATCTATTATATGTCATGTATATATGTGTATATATGTATATATGTTATATTGTATGTATTATATGTATATATATATATATACGAGGTGTGTTCAAAAAGTATCCAACCTTAATTTTTCGTGCGTAAACAAATGAAGCTAGAGAGGCGTGGTTTGGTGCATGTATGTAGGCAATCCTAATCCGTATGCGTGAATATTTTCCCGCCTGCAGAAGCTGTCAGTCGCCGACCAGCCCGATGAGTGAGGAAGTGTAAGTGAGCGCCGTCGGATTTTCGTTTTTGACAAAATGACGGAAAAACTTGAACAACGCTACTGCATCAAATTTTGTGTAAAGCTTGGCGATTCCCAAGTGGAAACGATCCGCAAGATTCAACAGGCCTTCGGGAACGAAGCAATGGGCACCACACAGATAAAAGAGTGGTACAACCGCTTCAAAGTGGTCGCACATCAGTGGAAAGTGAAGCACGTTCTGGTAGGCCTCAACATCCCGAAATGAGATCGTCATTGACCAAGTGAGGACCCTGCTGATGCAGGATCGTCGAATCACGATCAGAGAACTTGCAGACGAGCGGGCGTCAGCATTGGATCCGTTCATTCCATTGTGTCTGAGGATTTGGGCTTAAGGAGAATCTCAGCGAAGTTCGTGCCAAGGCTAAGATCGAGCAGAAGCAACTCCGTTTGGAGATGCACAGGACATGCTGGAGACTGTGAACAGCGATCCCAACTTCTTCAACACAGTGATCACTGGCGATGAGACCACATGATGTATTTTTGAAAAACGAAAATCCGACGGCGCTCACTTACACTTCTCATCATCGGCGTCTGTCAGCGACTGACAGCTTCTGCAGGCGGGAAATATTCACGCATACGGATTAGGATGCCTACATACGTGCACCAAACCACACCTCCCTAGCTTCATTTGTTTCGCATGAAAAATTAAGGTTGGATACTTTTTGAACACACCTCGTATATATTATATATATATAATATATATTATATATATATATATATATATAATATATATATTGTTACGGCTCTGGAAATTCGCAAACACCATAAAGGTCCCGTAGGTGAGATATATTTCTTAAGTACATGTGTAGTTAGCCCAAACCATTGTATAGAGGGAATTAATTGATTCATTCGGGCTGCGATCCTTTGAGTTAGGCGTTTTTCTGTTCTACTTTGTTTTGAGCCACCCACGCCAACCAACAACAACGCCAGCAGCAAAACTACCTTCACCACTCGCTACCGCAAACCTCACATCACCGCCATTCCAAACAGCACCATGGCCATCGAACACGCCGAAAAACCTCCACCACCTTCTCCTACGGCCATTCCCGCACCACCTGCGGGCACCGAGCGTCGGGCTATCTTCAGCGATACACGCGAGACGCGAGTGCAGATGGCGGGTTTTCTGAGGAGAATTCGGATCAGGAATGATACACGCCCACATCTGATCCCACCAATCAGGAAGCGCGGGCGGCTTGGCCACCTCCAGACGCGCCTGACGAAAATCGGCTATTGCAAATTTGAGGATCAGGAATGATACACGCCCCTTTTTCTCCGTCCAATCGGCGAGCGTGGCTCCGCCCCTGAGGTCGTTTGGATCCGAGAATTTGCATATGGTGGTTTCCCGAACCGATAAAAAGGCGAGCGCAGTGAGTCAGGCGAGATCGGTGGGCAGATTCGGGAGACGGAGCTCGAAGCAGAGGTGGGCAGACGGCTGCGGAGGCGAACGGCAGCGGAGGCGATCGGCTCAGGAGGACCTGGAGGCTCGGGACGACGAGGTCGCGTTGAGTCGAGCAAGCCAGCCATACTCCCTCCCAGAGCATCAACAATCTCCCCTTTCCCCGCGCTGAGAGAGTGCGACAAGGGGCCCCGTTCCCACTTACACCAGCAGGTGCCCACGGAACCGCCGTGCAGCGACATTCTGCGGCTCGCCACGAGGCGCGGGTAGGACCCCTCGGTCTCGTGGACCTGGCCGCTCATCCAGGTTCACGCGCATTAGGCCCACGGCCCAGTCTGACTCCTTGCTGTGAGGGGGTCTTTTCTTTGCTTCGGTGTGAATGCGTGTTGTGGCGCCGTGTCTTGTAAGGTAGTAACTGTATAAGTGGTCCGTGTGTCGTGTAGTCGTTTTAACTCCTTTTATATGTGCATTTCTTTTGTTCTATGTGATATATGTGCACATTGCTTATTGTGACTGTAAATACATGCTGTTTGCTTTACGTGTGCTATATGTGTGCTCCGTGTGCCACGGAATAAATGTGCATTGTGTGAACTGTTTTCCCGTTTCGCTTCGCTTTTCTTTAATTGAACCTCCATCTTGCTTCACGTAAAAGGGTTCGTAGTGGCTGGATACGCCCGGTAATAATCTGAACCGTCGAGGTCGACGATAACACCGCTCGTTATCCCGATAGTACGGAACGGCCCGCCAAGCGCTCGTGTCCGGAGTCGACCTGCGGCGAGGTACGATCGCCCGGTTTACCATCCGCGTGGGTACTTGGGAGGTCGAGTTTGGCGAACAGCCCTATCCTACGCGGGTGGCCGATTGGCACGATTGTGGTGAGGTCGAAAGGCCACCCGTGACTGGATCCCGGCGTTAGCCGGGAGGGTCACGACTGAATTGTCCGTCCGGTGGGCGAGGCGGTCGCGGTTCGAGTCGCGTGGCCGATCGCACGCCGACGGCGCGAATTCGCGACACTGGTGTACAGGTGGGATTCTAATCCCTCCCGTCTCCAAGCTAAATTCACAGGGAATCGGTCCAGGGGTGAGAAGAGCGACCCCCGATTCCCTCTAAATTACGAGCGAGCTAAATTAATCCCTTACGTGGAATAAGATGGCGTCTCAAGGCGAGCGGGTGCCGGGGGTAATAGAAATGAGTATGTGTTTAGAATCCATGGCCAGGATGTCGACGCCGAGCAGGACATTGGTGTGCAGGAACAGTTTCCCCCCAACTGAACCCAGGCCCGAAATGGGTGCGGCGGCGGCCGCGGTGTATAACACCTCCCTCCCCCTCTCCACCAAAACCCCCGAGCCTTGTCGAACGAGTACACTCGACAGGATTCTGCAGGCAATAACAGAGATGCAAAGAAACGCAAATGAAATGAACGGCAAAATGGATGGAATGAACGAAAAAATGGATGGAAACGCACTCAAAATGGAAGGAATGAATAACGAATTGAACGAAAAAATGGATGGAAACGCACTCAAAATGGAAGAATGAATAACGAATTGAACGAAAAAATGGATGGAAACGCACTCAAAATGGAAACAAACAAAAACGAAATGAAGGAAGAAATAAAAGAAATGCGGGGTGAAACGCAGCAAATGGGCCGGAGCCTGCAGGCGGGCATGAAGCCACAACAGCAAAGTGCGTAATGGCGACGCCACGTGTGAGAGCGAACGAGCTGGGAGGGGGTGCAACGGTTGTCAGGCCCGCGGTGAAGCAGGTGAGAAAAAAGTAATTCGGGAGACGTGTTGGGCGAGAAGTGTGGAGTGACGGAAAAGTGACGTAACGAGAGGGAAAAATTAATTGGGTGACGGAGTCGTGCACGAAGGAAATAAAAATAGTGGAGTGTGAGAAAAGACTTCAAGACATGACGAAGAGAGTTGATAAGCGGGACGGGAGGTAAAAAGGAGACAGAGGAACTGGAAGACTGATAGACAAACACAAGGCAAGATGGAAGAACAGTTAGAAGCCAAAGCAAGGTCGGAGTGTGCGGAGATGAGAAAAGAATTAGAGAAGAAAACTGAGTTACAGAAACACCAGAACGAAGAGACGGAATTACAAAACGAGTTGAGGATGGTGAGAGAGGAAAGAACGAGAACGGAGAATGAAAGTTAAGGAACCACGCTGTACAGATCCAACAGCTGGAGCGAAGGCCAGATTAAAGAATGAGATGCAAGAAAGAGTAATGATGGAGAAACGAATGAGACAGAAGAAGGAAATCGATCAATGGAGGAAACCACGAGATTGCAGAATGAGGAACAAGAAAGAGTACTGGAAGAACAAGGAATGAGACAGGAGAAAGAAATCTGTCAGTTGAAAGAAATGACGAGATTACAGAATGAGGACAAGAAAGACAGTGGAATAAAAAACTGAAAGAGTATGAATTTGAAACTGAACGACAAAAGGAAAAAGGTAGGCTGGAATACGAGGAGAAGTTGAAGAAGCAGGAGGGAGAGGTCGGGAGATTGAGGGACACAACGAGATTGGGGGGGAGGAGCGAGAGAACGATGGGATGGAAGGCAAAAGAACATGAAGCGAGGTTGACCAATTGAAGGAGGAGGCGGGGCTGGAGTGCGAGGAGGTGGACGGGGAGCAGCGAATGAAACACAAAAGGGAGGTTGGCCACATGGGGAAGGCCATGAAACTGCAGAAGGAAGGACACGAGGGAGGCAGGGAGGAGTGGTGAGACAGCAGCAAGTGAAACACAGGAAGGAGATTAACCAAGTGAGGCAAGCCATGAGGCTGGAGAAGGGGGACGGGAGAGGAGGCAGGGAGGGTGATGAGGAGCGGCGAGTGGGGCACGGGAAGGAATGAGCCAATTGGGAGAGGCGATGAGATTGGAAAATGAGGAGCGTGAGGAAGGGTGGGAGAGAAAACAAGAACTATACGAGTTTGAAATTAATGAACTGAAGGAGAGAATGAAATTGAAGTCCGGAGAGATGGAGGGACTCCGGAGAGAAGCGGAAACTAACGGTGTTGGAGACGCGGGAGACAGAAAGAGTAGAGGAGAGACTGCATGATGGGACGGGTTGAGGGAGCAGAACACACACACACAGAAGTAGTGGAGGATAATGGGGTGAGCTCGCGGACTGGTAGGGACCCGGTGAGCAGCTGGATGGCTGCCTCCAGGAACGAGGGAGGGAGTATGCCCCCTTGAGGCGAATCACGACCAGGTGGGTTCGGTCGTGCCAAGCGGAGTTGAAGGACGAGTGCTGTGGAGGGTGCACGTGCAGCTTGGGGGCATAGAGGCCCGGGAACCCTTGTGGGACACGAATCCCCAGTTGGTTGTGCAGGGGTGTGTGTTTGCGAGTGTGCGGACATGCGTGCTTTGCGGCACGCAAGCGGTGAGTGTGTCCCCGTGTGTGGAAGCGACCCCGTGTGTGAGTGTTGTGGTGGCATGTGTGCCGGAGTGCGTGCTTCCCAGCGTGCCGTGTGTGAAAGGGGCACCGCAGGTGGATGAGGCACCGTGTGTGGAGGAGCCACGGGTGCGGGTGAAAGACCACGGGTGGGTGGAGCGGCGTGTGCGCCAGAAACGGCACGCGTGTGCGAAGCACGGTGTGTGAGAATGCGGAGTGTGAGGAGACCGTGTGTGTGAGGTCTCTGTATGTAAGGGAGATGTCGGTCGGCATGCGTGAGCATGCAGCCGCGTCTCCCGTGTGAATGTGAGTGTGATGGAGTGGAGTATGTGCGTCGTGACACGCAGGTGTGCGTGGTGGAACGGAGACGACGGCGACAGAGGACAAAAGCCGGTAGCGGCCGTAGCTGTTGTGGGGACCGCGCGGGTTCACCCAGCAGCGAGCGCGAGGTCCGTGCTGTGCAGCGCACGAGACCCCATGTGCTCGCTTGCGGGAGTGAAGCCGGTCCGGAAACGCCAGCGGTGGATTTGCCGATCCCGCGACGGACAAAGGTTAGCGCAGGATTACGAATTTGGACCGGACGGGTTCTCACGCGAGCGTGTGTTAAGCTCCAACGGGCAGAGCACATGTGTTCGCGTGGGGAGCCCTCGGAGTGCGAGGTTTGTTTTGGGGGTGCGCAGGGTGACGTCATGGCTGCACATGGGTTGGAATCCGGCAGGAGGGTATCCCTGCCGGATGTACCGTCCAAGAGGGACGAGGTACACGTGCAGCTGCATGACGTCACGGGAAAGGTGCAAGAGTGCAGGCTGTGAGTTGCCGCGCTAGTGCTGCGCGTATTTGGCAATACAAAATTAACGAAAGCAAGCCTCGCTTTCGGGTGAACAGGATTCCCAGGTAAGGGGTGAAAGACCCCCTTCCTGGGCACAGGATGAACTAGCTAGGGGAAGGGTTAGCTTAGCTAGACCGACTTCATGGGGGGGGTAAGTCCTCATGGAGTCCGTGGAATGGATTAGTTAGAGGGATGTAGTGAGCTTTAGGTGGGAAAATGATTTTTGATGATTTGGAGACAGAGACAGACTGTGGATGTGGAGGGACGTAGCTTAGCTACGTATTGTTAAATGGAACGTGCTATAGTATAAGGGATGACGTGGAGCACGAGTTAGTTAGGGAGGTAGTTAGAAGGATGGCAGAGATTCAGCGTGAGTTGTGGAGTGTGAGTTGAAGAGCGGAAATGTGCTTGTCGAGTGAGTGAGGCCAGCGGTCTGTGTGAGTGGAGCGAATGGGAATGCATGGTGCGATGAGTGATTGGGGGAGGAGTGACTCCGCCCAAGGACCCGGGTCAGTGTAGAGTGAGTTAGCTGGGTTAGTCAAATTGATAAAAATGGAGGTCTTTTTGTGTTGGTGGGAAGTAGGCTCGAAACCCGTTTGGAGGGGTGCAGGAGCCTGTTGACGGCTGGAGCGTGGCTGCGAAAGGTGAGTATCGCTGAGTGGGTACCCCGGCACCGGGCTAGTCGGCGTGGTAGGCCAAGGGCCCATGGGGGCCGGGATAGCGTAGTGGGCACGGGTGCGCCCGCTTGGTGGGGGGCCGGAGCGCCGTTAGCGCGTGGGCAGTGTCGTGGGCACGGTGACCCTCGGAAGGGCCCGGGCGCCAGCCTGCCACGTGTGTTTCAGGGAGTTGCCATGGGGCACTCCCCGTGTTTAGGGAGCTGGTAGGCTCGGAGGCAGTGTAGTGCCCGGGGGTGCATTGTTGGAGATTCGGCAGAGGGTCGTGCTGCCAAAGGGAGCCAGCGTCCCAGCCACGAAACCGTGCAAGGGCACGAGGGAAAATTAGAGGGCGAGGCCGAAATTTGAGTGGACACCAACACAGGCGACGGGAATCTGGGTTGTTAGAACCAATAGTGTAAGCGAGAGGCGCTTTTTGAAAGCCCGGGGTAGTTTAAAGGTTAACGTTAGGTAGATAGGAAGTTGTACCCCTCGCACCATCCATCCCTTCGCTCTCGTTGTGGCCGCTGGACCCACTTTGGTTAGATCGCTGAGATCTGGGAGGCCATCTTGAGGCTTTGTTGGGCCTCGCACAGGACGCTAGCTCTCCCTTATTCCCCTCCGGGAAGGGAACGTAGGGTTGGAGTAGGCTAGGTGACAGAATAGGTTAGCCGAACAGGACGATAAAGGGGTTAGGGGACGATTTATAGTGGGAAGAGGGTGAAAATAAAAACAACAAAAAAAAAAAATAAGTTGGGGCTAAATTGGTTTTGCAAATTAAGGGGTGGTATGGAAGTGACAGGCAAAGGCGATAGGTGGAGGGAGACAGGTAGGGTAGGTCCGAGTCCACCTTCTGTGTGGCCAACACCACCGACTCCCTCCACCAACCTCCACTGCAAGGCAAAGGCTGGCCAACTTCATCGTCTGGCGCTGTGTGCTGCGGGCCTGTGCCGGCCAACTTCATCGGCTGGTTGTTTGCTGCAAGGCCTGTGACGGCCGGATCATCGACGGCTGTTTTTCTGCAAGGCTGTGCCGGCCAGTTCGTCTGCGCTGCTGTGTTGCCTGCAACGGCCTTTTCTGCAGGCTATGTTGCCTTTACCTTGCCATGTCATGCCCACTGCCCCTGTTCACACAGCCCGTTCAATTTTTGCTTTGCACCCCCTGTTCATTTCCATGCGCGCCAGGATCGTCGTTACAAAAGTTTGCAAGCTGCAGGAACTGTCCTGTTGGCAGCTGCAACACGGGCCTGCAGTGGCGCCGCGTGCACCGGTTTTCTTTTGACTCTCCTTTTTCCTGCAGGTCCATTGATCCTGGGCATGGATAGTGTAAATTATAAGGTTAAGGTGTTAAGTTGTATTGTAAATATGAGTGCGCCCCGGCATGTATGTGTTAGCGCCGGCAATTTTATTTAAGTCGTCTGTGTGAGTGAGTTTGTTTAGTTAGTTACTCAGCCTCAGGTTATTTATTTTGGGGACACGAATACATGAATGTCGCACTCAGGGATCCGTAGGTAAAACGTACTAGGGAGAACTACACATGATGGCACACATATTTGACGACTCGGGACGAGTCTGTAAAAAGGGGAGGGGGTAGTGTTACGGCTCTGGAAATTCGCAAACACCATAAAGGTCCCGTAGGTGAGATATATTTCTTAAGTACATGTGTAGTTAGCCCAAACCCATTGTATAGAGGGAATTAATGTGATTCATTCGGGCTGCGATCCTTTGAGTTAGGCGTTTTTCTGTTCTACCTTTGTTTTGAGCCACCCAGCCAACAACAACAACAACGCCAGCAGCCAAAACCTACCTTCACCACTCGCTACCGCAAACCTCACATACCGCCATTCCAAACAGCACCATGGCCATCGAACACCGCGAAAAACTCCACCACCTTTTCCTACGGCCATTCCCGCACCACCTGCGGGCACCGGAGCGTCGGGCTATCTTCAGCGATACACGCGAGACGCGAGTGCAGATGGCGGTTTTCTGAGGAGAATTCGATCAGGAATGATACACGCCACATCTGATCCACCCAATCAGGAAGCGCGGGGCGGCTTGGCCCACCTCCAGACGCGCCTGACGAAAATCGGCATATGCAAATTTGAGGATCAGGAATGATACACGCCCCCTTTTTCTCCGTCCAATCGGCGAGCGTGGCTCTCGCCCCTGAGGTCGTTTGGATCCGAGAATTTGCATATGGTGGTTTCCCCGAAGCCGATAAAAAGGCGAGCGCAGTGAGTCAGGCGAGATCGGTGGGCAGATTCGGGAGACGGAGCTCGAAGCAGAGGTGGGGCAGACGGCTGCGGAGGCGACGGCAGCGGAGGGCGATCGGCTGAGGAGGACTGGAGGCTCGGGACGACGAGGTCGCGTTGAGTCGAGCAAGCAGCCATACTCCCTCCCAGAGCATCAACAATTCCCCTTTCCCCCACGCTGAGAGAGTGCAAAGGCGCCCGTTCCCACTTACACCAGCAGGTGCCACGGAACCGCCGTGCAGCGACATTCTGGGCTCGCCACGAGGGCGGCGGTAGGACCCCTCGGTCTCGTGGACTGGCCGCTCATCCAGTTCCACGCGCATTAGGCCACGGGCCAGTCTGACTCCCTTGCCTGTGAGGGGTTTTTCTTTGCTTCGGTGTGAATGCGTGTTGTGGCGCCGTGTCTTGTAAGGTAGTAACTGTATAAGTGGTCCGTGTGTCGTGTAGTCGGTTTTACTCCTTTTATATGTGCATTTCTTTTTGTCTATGTGATATATGTGCAATTGCTTATTGTGACTGTAAATACATGCTGTTTGCTTTTACGTGTGCTATATGTGTGCTCCGTGTGCCACGGAATAAATGTGCATTGTGTGAACTGTTTTCCCGTTTCGCTTCGTCTTTTTTTAATTGAACCTCCATCTTGCTTCACGTAAAAGGGTTCGTAGTGGGCTGGATACGCCCGGTAAATAATCTGAACCGTCGAGGTCGACGATAACACGCTCGTTATCCCGATAGTACGGAACGGCCCGCCAAGCGGCTCGTGTCCGGAGTCGACCTGCGGCGAGGTACGATCGCCCGGTTTACCATCCGCGTGGGTATTGGGTAGGTGAGTTTGGCGAACAGCCCTATCCTACCGCGGGTGCCGTTGGCACGATTGTGGTGAGTCGAAAGGCCCACCCGTGACTGGATCCGCGGCGTTAGCCGGGAGGGTCACGACTGAATTGTCGTCCGGTGGGCGAGGCGGTCGCGGTTCGAGTCGCGTGCCGATCGCAGCCGAGCGGCGCGAATTCGCAACAATTATATATTATTATATATATATTATATATATATATATATATATATAATAATATATATATATAGTGTGTTAAATGCACTGCCACCACTCGATTATGGTTGGAACTTGACACCTCTCATCCACGGATATTTCTTGTTTTTCCTATATTTCCATGAGTCCAATTTGCATTCAGGAACAACAGTTATGGTTAACCATTTTGGAATTGCCACTCTTTTGTTTAAATGCTGAAAATTATGTTCAAATACTATTTGATTTACAGATTTTGCACTCACAAAGGTAGCTTTAAATTTCCTGCCCGAGCAGAATCGAGTCGCTGAAAACACACACACAGCACATGCTCAAAAGGCCCTGTTAGCATTCATACATCATTTTGAAAGTCTCGTATTGTGGCTGTTAAACAAGAATACTCATTTTCAATGTTTCATTGTCATGAGTGATTTAAGAAGGTACTTAACAAATTCTACAATGAGTGCAGTCAATGTTTTGGCCTTTTGTAGAAATTTGACACTCAAGTGGGTGAAAGAGGAGCACAACTCTCAGGAGGCCAGAAGCAGCGTATTGCTATTGCTCGGGCGCTTGTCCGCAACCCAAAGATACTGCTTTTGGACGAAGCTACATCAGCCCTTGACACTGAGAGTGAGGCCATAGTACAGAATGCACTTGACAAGGTAAGACGTGATGTTGAAGTTGATATAACTAGTAGCCAAGTTTAAATAAGTTTGTCCTATTATTGTCCTTCTCCCTCTCCCCCCAAACATCCTTCACATCAACCCCATTTGAGAAGGTTTTGTGGTTCGTTGATTATAGCTCTATGTATCAGCTTTCGTAAAGGGTATGTTGTATTGTTTGCTGTATAGTCGATATGATTTTCTTTTGGCATGAAAATCTCGCTGAAAATGTATGAAAATCGATAAATCTTGAATTTTGAAGAAATGTGAAAAGTTAAATTTCTCACTTCATATTTGTTGAGTTTGGAACTTATTTTACAATTGATCAAGCACATTTCTTTTTACCTCCACCACCGAAGGTGAAGGAGGTTATGTTTTCACCCCTTTCTGTTGGCTGCTCTTAGAGCCCGTGCATCTGGACATTTCCATCTGTCTGTCTGTCCGCGAAACTTTGGTCAAGCCTAGGGGAACCACTCAACGATTCCATTGAAATTTGGTAGTGTAGGACCATATTTCTGGAATCGTGTGCTTCGAATATGGGACCCCGGCCCGACAACGGCATAGCAACAGCCCTTTAAAGTGTCAAAAAATCGAAAAAAATAAAAAAAAATCGAAAAATCGAAGCTTAGAGTCTGTGCGCAATCTATCTAGCTCCCTTCATGCCAATTTGCAGCCCTAACAAAAATATTTGTAGGAGGAGATAGGTTTGGGCGAGTATATGTCGAACATTTCAGAAACGGTTAATTGCGAATATCTCTAAGAGAAAGAGTCTGATTTTGATGAATTGGTGAAATGTGTACAATTGGCTAGCATGACACAAAAAGGAATGGTTGCTATGCACACCTCCGTTGCTTAGCAACAGCTAAATACTTTATCGTACATCGTACACTTATGTGATGTACAAAAATCAATTCTCGGAAACTGGACCTCCGAGGGACCTGTTTTTTTGTGCCCAAGGAGAATGTCTTACAGCATCATATAAAAAAATAAATCTTTAGCGATAGATAAATGGAATTACCAGGGCTGCTTTTGTTAGAGTCTCTTGAAACATGCCTGAAATTCACAAGGCGGGTTGGGCACAACTAAGAGGGCTGTGATAATCATATTTATTGTGCTAAATTGATTATAGCATGTACATGAATATCGGCTAGTCGCGTCGGCCAGCTTTCCATCTAGAGCGAGCAGCCATGTCGCCTTCCGGCTTGTCTGTTTGTTTGTCTGTTTGTCTGTGTACACAAGATATCTCAAAAAGTTGGGGACAGATCTGGATGAAATTTTCTGGACAGGTTCGGTGTTAGACAAGGACGAACTGATTCGATTTTGGAGAAGATCCGGATCTGGATCCGGATCCGACTACTCAGATGTTTAAAGTGATTCTTCACCATTGAGAGAAAGGGCCAAAAACGATATGTAGCACGATATCTCAAAAATGTATTAGGCCCGATATGTTCTCGTGGATCAGGCAATATGTAGCAGAGGTATGCGCTCCACCGAGTGCCCTTCTAGTTCTTTTCTTTATTTACATTGATCATTGATTAGTTCTTTACATGATTAGCTCTTCCATGAGCCTTGACTATATATGATTATAAATGAGCAAACATATGTAGGTATGTACGTATATTTGTGACCCAAATGTCTTCTTCTTTTCTTCAAATTTTATTTAACAAATTCTGCCATGTTGTTACCTCCACCACTGATCGTGAAGATGATTATGTTTTCACCCCTTTCTGTCTGTTTGTCTATCTGTTTGTCTGTTTATGTACAGGATATCTCAAAAAGTTGTGGACGGATTCAGATGAAACTTGGTGAATAGGTTGTGTGTGTGACAAGGATGAATTGATTCGATTTTGGTGAAGATCCGGAAATGACAATTATTTAATTTTCAAGGTGATTCTTCACCATTGAGAGATGGGGCCAAAAACGATATATATCATGATATTTCAGAAATGCAATGTTCCCGATATGTTCTCGTGGATCAGGCATTGCGTGGTGGCGGTATGTTCTCTACCGAGTGCCCTTCTAGTTACTGACCTTTATTCATCAGCGCTAAGTTTTTTTTTTGTTACTTTCACTTGATTAATGGAGATCAAGATCGAAATATGGGAAAAATAAAATATACGACGGAAAAATCCAGCCGGAAGAGCAAGGGAAGTGGTGTATTGGGGGCACGTCTGCTCTGTATGGCTGACAATTCGACTTTCCCATCCAGTTTTTGATATTGTGTTGGCTTTGCCATACAGCTCTCAATGATATAATTTAAAATAAATATAAATTTGTCCTTTTTAGCTCACCTGGACTTTAGTCCGGTGTGCTTATACAATTGAGTAGTGTCCACAGGACAATCAGTCAGAGTCGGTCCATAATGGCTTCAGTCATTATCGCTTGAACCAAACATACTATTTTGATGAAACTTGGCCAGAAGCTTTGTATCTGAGGCCGAACGAAGATTTATTGACTGCATCAAAATATGCACTCATTGAGAGGGTCTATGGGGAGGGGGGGGGCTTGACCCCCCAAAATAGGTATTTGCTCTCCTCTCCAAAACTACACTGTTTCAATGAAACATGACCGCAACCTTCATCACCCATGATGTATCAAAGTTTGTTCACACGATTAAAAGTAATCAGGCTCTAAGGGGATCTATAGGGGGGTTGCCCCCAAAAATCTGCATTTTTATCTTCTCAGAAACTACACACACAATTCCGATGAAACTTGACCACCACCTTGATAACCTGTGATGTACTAAAGTCTTTTCAAGGCATAAAAAATTGGTGTCTCCACTATTACAATGAAGTGCTGTGAAATTTCTTGGACATGCAACAGAGCGGCTCATATCAGGGGCTCACGCGACCAATGATGAGATGGGCACCAAAGATCTATTCAAGAGATTAAAGCCTCCTCAAATGGATTACCCCCATGAGGATAATAGTAGTAGAGGATGGAGGATATTTAAGCATGCATCGCGGCGCAAACACAGCAGGTGAGACAAGTGAGGTTTTCTGGAATGTAAGTCGTACAGGTTCCATTTTCTCAGAAAAGACATCTTAATATTTCAGATCATCAAAAAGTGATGGTGCTGACTGCTAAGTATGTCAGTGGGATGGGTCGTAGAACAACGTGTATGTACAATAAATATTTCGATGTCAATCATGGCGTCACACTAACTATCAAAAATTAAGGGGATGTTAGAGAAAATGCATTTATGTCACCCTATCGCCACGCTGTGACTGAGGAGCGGCCGATTCGTTCTCTGGATGTAGACCTCTGTCAACGCGTACGCTCAAGCAGTAGGTCATAATGCCTGACTTCCAACGACACTAAAGGACAAAGACCGAAAATTAAACACATGGATGGTGAGGGAAACCTAACTATGTGCATGAAGCAAGAGAAAGCATGGCTCTTATCTACTAATTGAAAGGACACAATATGGTAAAATTAGAGAGCTTATCCGCGTACAATGCATGATGCGACATACCGATAGAGATATGGATATATTAAGAGCTTTCCAGCGCGTGTGTCCTTCGCGACAGATGAGAGGCGATGTACTACAGCGCAGGTCTAAATATCTCTTCGAACACCTATTGCGAGAAACCACATGAGTGAGTTCCATATATCCAGCCCCCTACCCTGATTGGATGGCGACAGACCACAAGAATCTGAGGCCCAGTACCATTGCTTTTGCAGTTCAGCAAGAAAACACAATCCTGTCTATCAAGTTTTTCCACCAGGGCAGGCGGACTGATGATGACGATTGAGATGACTGATGACGAGGGAGTAGCAACCGAGACTGTATCTGGAAACGCTCCATGCTGACTGAGCAAAAGCAGCTAGCATGGTTCAAAACGGTGAAGCATTACCGCTGGACGTACTAAAACATCTGTTCCTTCTTATTGAACGAGACGAAAGAGTTCAGCAGCAGAAATTAAATCTGCTGTTTCGTTGTTCATGGAAATTATCACCCATTAAGAATTGACGCAGCCTTGAGTGATCACATAATACATATAAGAAGCGGCTCTTGCTAGTTTTTGGAAGAAAGCTAGACAATCTCCTGATCACACTCTATATTAAACCACCTTGGACCTTTACCAAGCATGTTGATATAGTCCTACCCTAATCTCTGTAGCGATAGACCTCTATTACTCATCGTTCTTTACACCTATGGCCAGAAGTTTAAACGAGCCTTGTAACACATGATGCTATAGACGAGTAGTTAGTTGGTGAACCACTGACTTATTCATCATATTTGTGTAATTTCATCGAATTAACAGCTAGTACGGCATCATGACAACACTCTAAGAATCCTCCAGACGGCAGCTATGAACATGGCCAAGTCAGACAATCAAGCTATTGGTGTCTCTTCAGCACTGCGGAAAGCTAGGACTAAGTCTTATAAACATACAGGGTTGTGTTGTCCAAGGTTGTACTACAATGGAGTGTTGATTCGATAGTTGAGGCCTGTGCCACAGCTATACCTTTTGCTGCTCTCACATAATTGCTGGTTAACACATAGACTCTCATGCAAGGTACTTCCTAATCTAAAGGTTTTAATACCTATTCTATTGAAGCAAAAACAAAAACATGGCTGTCTTATGCTAACAAACCGAAGCCAAAAGGTACAGGACAAATGTGGATGCCATCCATCTACAAGGATACAGAAAGCCAGGGAGGATAAGGACAATGTTATCAGAAAAGTAGGCTGCCATTTCCGATTGCATCAACTGTCAGACACAAGTGATACAGAGCTACTCACTTGTTAAATACAGTCCTACCGACTGTAGCCAACCCACACTTCTACGTATAAGGTAACCCAGCGTGTTGTAAACACCTTTCCTGTTCATTTGAAGCTCGCACCATTGCTTTATCTCTTACCTCATCTCCTATTGCGCCAACCCACCCCTGGTCCTTTCTTCACAGCTGATGAAAAGTCCAATTTTCCCATGACGGCGATAACATCCTACGCTTTCGTTAACTAGTATTTTGAAAAAAAGCCCTATTGTGCGAGAGCGAGATATTTGGTCATCGATCATACCTTTCCTGCCTAGAGCGAGCAACGTAGTGTTCAAAGATATGGCATTCTGAATCGAATTTGTTCCATCACATTTATCTTGTGGGCTGGGGGCGTAAAAGAGTGTGCAATAACGCGGGCTTGGGATCCAAAGGCTTCGAAGGATAGCTTCACAGCCGTCGTGGAGTATGGGGTTGAATACACCACTTCATAATTTAATTGCACTAAAGAACCTAAGCGAGCGGGTTGAGTATAATGAACAACAACAAATTTTCACAACAGTCCTCTTGCAGTCATTAAGCACAACACATCGACCGTTAGTCAGGCGTCGAAATGTCATAGATGAATTGAGCCCCAGTCGTGAGTGGCTAGTAGGGTTTTTCCGGTTTGTATTTATCGCTCCCTATTTTAAAATCCTTAAATTAGTGGTTGCGGCTATGTATATTTTATTTAAGTAACTAAAACCCCATATGATCTAATCTTCTACGTGGATTTTATGAGTGTCCAGAGTAAGATGCTCAACCAGACGGTAAAAGCGTCGCTGCAATTGAGGAATGGTGCATATTCCAGGAGTCCTGAGGGAGACAAAGTACCAGTGTCGTATTAAAAAATTTCAATTGATTGTAGTGAATTAGACCCTCATTATTTCTATTCCAGGAAGGATGAGAATGCATCTGTAATCAGGGCAGGACACTCTTTAAAAAACGTAAGTCTGATGACTCTGACAAACAATCAAGATACCCCGCGACGCCCGGGGTACAGCACCTCGAGAAAGGAAAAGACAGAAGAAGACTTATTCTATTTGTATATCCAGCAATACGGCGAGATACCCGGCAGAGGGGACATCACCAGTTTCAATAAATCTTCTACAGCAAACCACCAAAATCTATATCCACCATTCCATCCAAAATCAATCTCTCCACTTTGCCGAGAAAGAGTGAGGCCAATCGCACCTGTCCGCCTCATCATCTGTATCCTTATTTGGACTATATTCACAGTCAAACACACCACAGAACATTTGACCATCTATACCGACAGATATTTAACAGACCCTCGCTAGCTGCCATTTAAAGCTGAAATTCTCAACCGAATGACGCAGTGCACCCGCGCAAAATCTAGAATTACCCACCAGCTATCAGAACGATCACAGGGCTCCCTGCCGCTGTGCAATCGCCACCCATCCTCTATGGCAGCTAAGCCTCCCTAACAGGTTTGGTGGAACAAGAAAACTGCACACTATATTACCAGAATAGCCCTCCACTCACAAAGCTGTGTGTATAACACATCGCTATAGTTAGATTCCTGGCTGTGCATAACTCAAGTCATCTTGAAAGGGCGTCTGTGTTTTATAATTACTTGTGTGTGTGTTTTCTTCTCTTAACGCGAGACCACGATCGAAAATCGAGGTCCACCACGGTCGTATCATCGTGACTCCACTTCTGTTTGAGAAGACATTGGAAAGTACTGTCAAATGAGTGCGATCGGAGAAAGACGCACTTAGGCGGCTTTCCTCATCCTGCACATTTATTGACGCAATGAGCAAGAGATCCCAACGGTAGAGGTCCCTTAACCATAACTGAGTGAAAGGCTCCGAGATTGACCATCGTGAGCCAGATGATCCAGAGCAAGGTATCAAACAAGCACAGTCGACATTTAAAAGCAAATTGGCTGCGAGAGAGTTAATAAACCGTACGATAGCATACTATCTCGGCTGCGAGACTCTCATTTGTGTGAAACTCACAATCGTGGTCTCGGCAAGCAAGTGGAGCATTTAAGCATTGAGCAGGGCAGAGAAAAAAGAAAGTAAATGGAGGAAAACTCTCTATTGATCCTGAGCTGTCACGATCCTCATAGATAGAAAGCAGGGGACACGGTCTCATCGAAGGATATATGCACTATGGAGCGGTGTCGCACAGAACAAATGACTTGCACAATGATACACATCCTTGTGTACAGACACTGGAGCTCTTCTGTGATCCTACATCTCCCTCAGACAAAGTATGAAAGTGGAAGACAATAACATTCGTGCTACAAGCCTGCCAATAGAACCAATAGGCCCATCTACTGGCACTTTTCTCCCTGATGTGCTACCAGTACTAGTTGGTGCATAAGATAAGATCACATACTATGCCTTTGAAACTTAGAGAGAACTCAGTGCTACCGTCTCTTCTCTTGGAATTGCATTATAATTCACTTGTCTCATCGGTGGAGTACGATTTTATTTGATGGCCAGCAGGAACAACGGAATGACTTCAGCCACCATACGTGAGGAATTCCTTGATTTATTCCACGGAAGATGGATGGGGTGGTGAGCGGGCGAAGGCCTCAACATATAATAAGACAGATGTGGTACTATCATCGAGCGCGATCAGTCACCACCGCAAAAATTGGTCTTAACCTCGACAAGCCTCCACGGCGCCGGGCTCTAACGGCGGAAGATTATGTCTCAATGGAGAACCACATGCCGCATGCAATCCAACAGGAGTGGAGCGAGTGAGAAAAGCATCCACAGTGTGAGGGTTGTTAGTCTGAGTGGCTGCCCGGATTGTGTCGGTAAGCCGAATACCTATTGTATCCACCGATAGGTACTGTTGTTATCATACACGCTACACAGCACACTGCACATCATCTCCAGATCGACTGAATTTGGTGCGTTCTCATGATCTGAATTCCTGTCGCAGAGAGGAATACGACTGGAACTCGTGAATAAATCTATCATTAAATCTTCTGTGACAGTCCCAAGCGCAGCGAGACTGGTCCAAATATACCTTTGGTTGTGTAAACCAGATGGAGGAAAGTACACAAAGCTCACTGGCCTCAGCCCTTCAGAGAAACTTTTGCGCGTGATACTCTGTCTTTAAGCACAACATCGGAACGAGGTCTTTGTGGATGGCGCAAATCCAGCCGAAATGAACAGAAAGATCTTTTCTGAGATCTGTGATCGTTCGTGGTCAGGTACGGCGCTATATCAGCTGAGCAGGGTAGGCTGCAGAACCAACAGTGTTCCTTCATCTGTCTGAAAGGATCATGCGAATATAGCGATGCCGATGGTAGGGCTCCTGATCAGCACCAGGTTGCCCACTAAGCAGTCTGCAGAGTCGGTGCTTGCGAGCTGCGAGACACCCAGGAGAATTGGGCCAAGATACACCGAGATGACTCAGCTAAAAGCATAATTACGGAGACACTGTTGATGAACGCTTTTACCCGAGCAACCCCGGGATGGTGCATGTGAAGCCGTGTGTCTCCCTAGAATGCACATCCAATACCCCCCCTGAGCGAATGAGAAAATTCCGACTTGGCAGAATAACGGAGGATCAAAACTCCTGGCATATGTCACTTGACTATGCCTCGCTCGCATGGCGACACCGATACCACCAGGGGGGCCATCCGGGTGCCTGTAGGGATTTGCATTGAGGGAGCTACCATTGCAGAACGTACTATCGCCTTCGTCAGTACAAGCACACGTTCTTAATTGTGGATACCGGGGAGTAACACAATCGCAGATGTTCACTTGAAGTTCCAGTCCCTCTGGTAAGCGTTCGCTTTGGTTGAAAGTAACACGCCATATTTTTCACATTTCGCACTACACCGAGAGAAATGCAGCAAACGAAAGCGAAGATGATATACCAAGCTACTATCCATAATCATATCGTGGCAACTAGTTGACAAAAGTTAGGCATTGACAATACAACTTGATCAAGAATAAGAAGCCTAGGCGCAGTAGTGACAAATGCAGGGTGAAAAGACAAGAAGCCAGCAAGTCACGCGATATGAAAAACTCCACTTCTGAGTATCGATGAGGGCTGGTGAACTGCAGAGACTACGTCTGTTTCCAGGTTGGCTGCGTTGCAGCAAGCTATGCCTCATGTGCACACCTAGCGAACCGTACTTTGAGGCCGTGAGAGCATTCGCAGCGTTGTGAGTACCGTAGTAGGCAAGAGTCCTTTTCCAGCACGAGCCGTCGAGAGCGCAGGGTGGACCGCAACAGACCTGTGTATAGACACAGTTAGACGAGACAGACCGAGTGTGATTAGAAGCCGTGAGCTGTAATCCCGGTACACCGGTCCGTCCTCTTAGCATGCTAATGTCCACCCTGCTGCGACAAGTGAACACCAGAAGACCGAGCTTAATGAAACCACGGCTCGGAATGTGAATGTATTCATATGAGCAATTCTGCTGGCAAGTAGAATCCTCTCGAAAAGGCTACGATATCCACTGTTCTCAAGTATAGATAGTAACATACTAAGCCCCTCTAACTGAATGAAACTGTTTGAGACAATGTTTAGTTTTTATTCATTTTGTATTTCCATGTATTTTTAATTTTGTGTTTTTGATATATTCTGTCCTAGGGAGGCCGTGCAAGAGAATGTCCACCATCCCGCGCTTGCACCCGTCAACTTGCGGTCAAGGAGCGGGCCATGCCTGCTGACAACTACCAAGGACAAAGGTAAGCACAAGAAAAGAAGACGTACACGAGAGATGCATCAGTGGCACCAAGGTATATGTAGTATATCCACTTGCTCACAAGGAGCTACTACACAACCCTTTGGCAGGTTTTGGTATTTAAAGGTCCTGCATGGTAACCTGTCATAGCACCCTTCACGAGGGGGAACCACTATGTGCGGGGACTGGTTTAAATACCAGTTCCAACAAACTCGATCCTATCGGAACCGGTTTAGTATCGGTTGAGTAAGAGAGACCCAACCAGCAGAGAATCACAGATCCTATCGGCCAGAGCCGAGACATACAGGCGAGTTAGGTGTCCGCATAGGGACACTTAACCAGACCTGCGTGTGACAGTCCTATTGTTCAGCTAAACACAACGTAATCATGACGCCCAAGGCCTCCATCCTCTTAGCAAATCCGACGGCAACCCTCAGTTTCTTTGAGTAGTCAGTATATGGGCACCGATCATGATTCCCAGCAACTCTCGAAAAAAGAAACATAGTGCTACCAGAAATTTATTTTGGGCCTACACATTTTAGGTTAAAAAAAACCATTAGCCTCCAGACTAAGGATCTACTGCAGAGTTAAAAAGAAACTTACAATGGAAAGTGTGAGAACAAACAAGGAAGTTAGATGAACATATATAACTTTGAGGTTTGTGCTCTGCTAACCGAATGTGATGTTATTCCTTGAAATTAAACGAGAGCCATAAAACATAGCAGATGGGTCCTTCCTATGTAATCTGTAAGAAAATTCCTCCGATTCGAGACTGTCTCCTGAAGATGGCAAGAGCATTGCTAAATGGGAGTACAACACATAGTCACACAATCAACCTGGCCTATGTCGATATAGCTTCTTGTTAAAATTGCTTGAAAAAAAACAATCGGGCAATACCCCGCTGGCGTGACACTTATAGAATAATGATACTGAGGAGGACGTCAAGCGTGGGATGGAATCGCAAATGTACCAATGAACAATGTTATAGCAAATAACTATTTTGGGGGACAACCACCCCCCCCCCACCGTTAAATTCTCTTTTGACCCCGATTCTTTAATAGCGTGAACGAACTATTATGTACACCATTGGGTGATGGAAGGTTGCTAGACAGTTTCTCTCGCGAATGCATGCTCATAGGTTTTAACTTATAGAGAAGCAATAGCCTATTGTTGGGAGGCGGTCAACCACAGTAAGCTCCATCCCCGATCCCTAGACTCTTGTGTATTTAATCCATTGAACACAACAAATCTTTGGAACATCATGTGATGGAGGTCTAGTGGCAAGTTTTATCAGAAATTGGTTGTTGTGTGCCTTCTGAGAAAAAAATGGGGGGGAAGGAATGTTTTTGGGGGGGGATGGGGAGGAGTACCCTGTAGACCAAGTTTAGGTGCCGGATTTTTTTTAAAAAAGCCACGAATTATACGTTAGTAATACAGGGGATGAATGGTTGTGGTAAAGTTTCATCGATGAAGAACATGGTAGGTGTTCAGAGAAGTTGGCACAGTATTGTGGAAGGATGATGGACAGATGATCGTAGCCTTCCAGAAGCTCCCTGAACAAAGGAGATGGTCAAGTATCCCGAAGCAAGACGTATGGTGGAAATCAAAGAATTCATATGACTGAGATAAATAACTCTCGGTCCCACTGGACACGATAGAGTTGAGTGCCATCTAGAGAACTAATCAAATAGTAACTTAAGGGATTGGGCAATGGAATGACCAGGTTGAGATCTATACAACTTTAACTTTTGAGGAGTGCTGTAAAAATCTTGCTCATGTAGTCCCACTAACCCAAGCATTGGTTTCAACGGCAGAAGAGAAATTAATGAAATATTGAATGAACTCGGACTGGTAATTATGCATAAAGGTTTCAGATGCGACTTGGCCTGTTTAGCATTTATCCTGACACAGCTTGGCTGATGATGGGGAACTCAGTTTATTTCACATGTGAATTACTATTCACCATGTTGGAAGTACAATTATGTGTCATTGGGTTAGCGAATGTCCTTCGGTAATTTATATCAAGGAGTTCAGTCATGTCTCGATATAAGCTCAGTTGGAAGTTAGCTTCCAGGGGATGGCGCATCGTCTCGTTTCAATTAGTCCCGTTTTGTTGTCCGATCTGGTGGCGTCCACAAATTACTGCAACTTCGTCTCTGAACTGCGACATATATTGGCTGGTCGATGAACACTTGACACGTGGTAACCTTCGATCCGCCATTGGTTTACAAAGTTTTGTCAGAGATTGAAAAAAGAACAAAAACAGAGTAATAACAAATAAACTAGAGGGGGAGCCCGTCGCGGAGAGTGCAAAACTTCGCCGCCTAATTACTGCTGGGTGACACTCAATTGAGACTCTTATAGTTCTTAGTCATTTCAGTAATATGATGTCAACAGTTGCGGACAGAGTTATAGTTTTTTCTCCAACATGTTTTTTGGGGTAGTGGGGAGGGGGGTTGAAAATCACTTAAACTAGGAAATGCAAAAAAAGAAATCGAAATTTTGATTGAAAAAAAAAGTTGCAAAAATTTTATTTGTCTTCTACACATTTATGATTTGGGGGGGGTTGAATCAACTTAAACCATGTGAGATATATGAAAAAAAAATCCTCTAAATTTTTTTTGGGGGGGGTGGGTTGGTAAATCACTTCAAAACATGTCAAAATGCCAAAAAAAAAAAAATTTTTCTGGATACAATTTTTTTTTCTGGGGGTGGGGTTGGAATCACTTAAAACATGTAAATGCAAAAAAATGAAAAAATTTTTTTCGTCTAACACATATTTTTTTTGGGGGGGGACGCAGCCTATAAGTCTCAAATTGCAAGGATTCCTGGTTTCTCATAACCTTTACCCTCCTTCCATCCGAAGTTTCGGATGCGAAATCTGCCGTCGGAATGGAGTTTGTTACCGTACTAACTGTTCATAACAAACAAAACACAAAGCAAGAAAGTGCGTGAAAACATGTGAGTAACCTCCCGATCTTCAAATTGGACGGATGGAATACTAATAAAGCGGTGAGACTAAATTGTGTATAGGTGGGTTTGCCTCTCTTTCAAAATATGTATTTTCTTTCTTCTCTGACACACAGCCACAACAATGTTCGTATAGACTTGACGACAACGCTTCATCAGCATCCCAATGAGAGTGTATTGTCCGAAAGTTTGTTCAGCACTTTAGAGAAAAGAAATCGGGGTCGAGGGGATTTTACGGGGGTGGGGGGGGATGGGGT
>CM068959.1:79068988-79081555 GCA_035128595.1 Eptatretus atami | reverse complement strand
TTTCTCATCTGGGCAATATCTCAGGCACCTTTTGAGCTAGAAAGCTGATATTTGGACATGACAGTGAACAAGTGATTTTGCAATAAAGGGTATTTTTGATTTATTGATTAATCAATTAATTATTTTATTTTTCGATTAATTTCTTAATTTTCAAAAAATTACAGATTCGGATAAAACAGCGGTGGTTTCGGTATGCCAACAGCCAATTGATTAAGAAATTAATTATTTTACGATTACTATTTCTTTATTCTAATTATGCAATTAATCAATCAATTATTGTACACCACTCCCTCCCAATTTCACTCCCTCCCAATTCCGCTCCCTCCCATGACAGTGACCAAGTGGTTTGGCTTCAAGGGTATTTTGATTTATTGATTAATCAATTAATCGATTAATTATTTTCTTTCTTGTTTGTCCGGGCAATATCTCAGCCATCTTTTGAGCTCGGAAGCTGAAATGTGGGGCCAAAAGTGAAGATGTGCTTAAGCAAAAACGGTAATTTATATATTTTGTTTAATCTGTGTACCCCGCCTTTGTACCTCGCCCCATCCCTCTCCCTTCCACAGATCTCCTCATGTCTCTGTTCCACACTTTTTTCTTTCACTTCTTTTCCCCCTCCCCCCCCCCTCCCCCCCCCCCCCCCCCCCCCCCCCCCCCCCCCCCCCCCCCCCCCCCCCCCCCCCCCCCCCCCCCCCCCCCCCCCTGTCTGTCTCCTGCTCTCCTTGTTGTATGTTCCATATGTTAGCTCTCGTATGAGCCTCGACAGTGTAAACAAACAAACAAAATTAATTGATTGATTACTTAATTATTATCGATTTATTAATGACTTATTTGTTTTATTTCTCTTCCTGGCAATATCTCGGGCACATTTTGAGCTAGGAAGCTGATACTTGGACATGGCAGTGACCAAGTGATTTGGCTATAAAGGGCATTTTTAATTTATTGATTAATCAATTAATTATTTAATTTTCCGATTAATTACTCAATTTTCCAAAAGTCACAGATTCGGATGAAACAGGTTTAGGTATGCCAAATTCGGAGGTTTAGGTATGCTTTTAGCCAATTGATGAAGAAATGAATTGTATCACGATTATTATTTATTTATTTTATTTATGCAATTAATCAATCAATTATTGTACACCGTTCCCTCCCAATTCCGTCTCCATGTGCTGCAAGGCGGCATCGCCAGGCGCTAAAGGTGCCCCAGTGATGTCGCTTGCTGGAGTATTTGTTTATTTATTTGGCACGGGGGCGGTGTACTTGGAAAGTACCACTACTCATTAAGTTCTTTATTTGCTCTCGCTGTTCTTTTATTTGTATATAATTATTTTTAAACACATTGTAATTACCTGAATGACTTCTATCCAATAGCCATTGTGCACTAAGGCTGCTGGCTAAAAAGGGAGTTCCTAACATGAAATCTCATTCTTGAAGGCATGCACATGTAGAAAGAAACAAAAGCTTTTCAAAATCAATTAATTTTGGAAAGAATAAAGAAGATCCAATTTTTTTATATATTGATCATAGACTCATGATGAGCTTGCAGGTAAATCACATGCAGGACAAAAACAAATATAGGGGCAATACCCCTGGGCGCTCACGTGGTAGAATGATGATACTGAGGAAGTCAACGTGAGACAGAATCAGCAAAATGTACCAACCAACCAATGTTATAGCAAATACCTATTTTGAGGGGCACCACTCCTCCCCCCCCCCCCCCCCCCACCCCCGTAAATCCCCTCGGACCCCGATTTTTTTTTATAGTCGGAACAAACTTTGGTACATCATGGGCGATGAAGGTTCGTGGTCAAGTTTCATTCGAAGTTGTGTGTGTAGTGTCAGAGAAGACAGAAATACATATTTTTGGAGAGCAACCCCCTATACACCATTAGTCCCCGATTTTTATTAACCTCCGCCATTGAAGATCGGAGGTTACTGTTTATCACCCTTTCTGTCTGTTTGTTTGTTTGTTTGGTGAACAGTATTACGGAAAAAACTCCTCGACGGATTTCGACGAAAACTTGTGTGGGGGGTAAGGTATGGTCCAAGGATCATGCCATTAGATTTTGACTTGGTCCCCCCCCCAAAAAAATATTGTTCTAGAGAAAAATTTTTTTTTTTTTGCATTTTTACAATTGTTTTTTAAGGTGATTTCCAACCCCCCCCTCCCCCCCAAAAAAAAAAATTGTTAGAGAAAATTTTTTTTTTTTTTTTTTGCATTTCTACATGTTTTTAGTGATTTCCAACCCCCCCCCCCCAAAAAAAAATTTAGAGGATTTTTTTTTTTCATTTCTTACATGTTTTAAGTGATTTCCACCCCCCCCCAATAATTGGTTAGGAATCTAAAAAATTTTTTGCAATTTTTTTTCAACAAAATTTCGATTTCTTTTTTTTTGCATTTCTACATGTTTTAAGTGATTTCCAACCCCCCTCCCCCCAAAAAAAAATGTTGGAGAAAGAACATATATCTGTCAGCCACTGTTGACATCATATTTTAATGAATAGATTAAGGTTCACTTGAGTGACCCGCAGTATTGGCGGCGGAGGTTTTGCACTCTCCCGAGGGCTCCCCCTCTAGTTTATTGTTATTATTGTTTTTTGTTTCTTTTTTGTAATATGTCATGAACCACTTGTAAACAATATGGGTGATGAAGGTTGTGGTCAAGTTTCATCGAAATCATATGTGCAGTTTCAGAGACGAAGTTGCAAGTATTTGTGGACGGACGGACAGACAAACGGACTAATGGACGGACGATGCGCCATCCCCTGGAACTACGTTCCAACTGAGCTTATTATCGAGACATGACTGAACTTTGATATAAATTACAAGGACATTAGTAGACAATGAACATAAATTGTCTTCACATGTGAATAGTAAATTCACATGTGAAATGAAACTGAGTTCCCATCATCAGCCAGCTGTTCAGGATGAAATGCTAAACAGGCCAATCCATCTGAACATCCATATGAAATTACCACCATTCATTCATGATTCATAATTTCTCTACGTTGCACCAATGTTTGGGTTAGTGGGAATACATGAGCAAGTTTTACACCACTCCTCAAAAGTAAAGTTGTCATGATGATCAACCTGGTCATTAACATTGCCCAATCCATACATTTATTTGAAGTTCCTCATGATGGCACTTCTATCGTGTCCAGTGGGACCCGAGAGTTATTTTCTCCAGTCTATGAAATTCTTTGATTTCCACCATCGTCTTTGCTTGGGATCTTTGACCAAAGTTTTTGTTCCAGGGAGCTTCTGGGATGGTACGTCATCTGTCCATCCATCCTTCCACAAATACTTGCCACTTCTCTGAAACTACACATGTTATTTCGATGAAACTTTACCACAACCTTCATCACCCTGTATGTACTAACGTATATTCGTGGCTTTAAAAAAATCCGGCCTAACTGGTCTACGAGGTACTGCCTCCCCCTCCCCCACCAAAAACATTTTTCCCCTTTTTTGCTCAGAAGTACACAACAGTTCTGATAAACTTGACCACTAACCTCCTCCCCATGAATGTTCCAGAGTTTTGTTTGTTCATTGGCTCTTAAAATACATCGAGGTCTGAAGGGGAATCGAGGGATGGAGCTTACCTGGGGGTGTCCCCTCCAAAATAGGTATTTGTTTCTCTTAGAAACTATACATGCAATTCCGATGACATTGTCTACAACCTTCATCACCCATGGTGTACAAAAGTTCGTTCAGTGCTATTTAAAAAATCGGGTCAAAAGACATTACGGTGGGGGGGGGGGGGTGGTTGTCCCCCAAAATAGTTATTTGCTATAACATTGGTTCATTGGTACATTTTGCGGATTCCATCCCACGTTGACGTCCTCCTCAGTATCATTATTCTATCAGGTGATCACCCAGGGGTATTGCCCCAATTTTTTTTTTTCAAGCCAAGTTTAACAAGAAGCTATTAAAATAGGCCAAGGTTGATTGTGTGACTATGTTTCTCCCATTAGCATATTGCTCTTGCACTTCAGGAGCAGTCTCAGAAATCGGAGGATTTTCTTACAGATACATAGGAAGGACCCCATCTGCTATAGTTTTATGGCTTGTGTATGAATTTCAAGGAATACATCACAATTCGGTTAGACAGGCAAAACCTTATAATTTCACAACTTCCTTGTTGTTCAATTTTCCATTGTAGGTACTATAATTGAGAAATTCCTATCTGGAGTATACCTAAATGTGTGGCCACAAAAATAAATTTCTGGAACACTATGTTTAATATTTTTGAGATTGCTGGGCATTGTGGCGTGCACATGTAATCTGGCTACTCAGAGGCTGAGGTTGTGGGATTGCTTGAGGATGGGAGGCCTGCGTTGTGCTGTGCTAATAGACTGTACAAAGCAGCCTGGTCAATATGGCGGCACCCAACCCTGATTGTTTGGTTAGGCCAGATCAGATCTGTGACTTGCTGTGGGTATCATGTAAAACCCATACTAACCGGTTCATGGTCGAGTGTGGCGACTAAACCAGCTCCCCGCACAAGGTTCCCCTAATGTGAAGGGTGTATGGACATGGATACCCAGCAGGATTAAATACAAAACCTGCCAAAGGGTGGAGTAGCTCCTTGTGAGCCAATGGTCAACCATATCTGGTGCCAACTGCATCTCTGTACGTCCTTCTGTATTTGGTTACCTTCCCTTGGAGGTTGGTGGCAGGCATGGGCGTCCGCAGGGAGGGGCAAGGGGGGAGGGGCATTTGCCCCCCCTGGAAAATCAAAAATTTAAAAAAATTACATGGAAAATACAAAATGAATAAAATAACATAAACATTTCTCAACAGTTCATTCAGTTAGAGCGTTACTACTCTTGGAAAGGAATTGGAGCCGTCGGGGATTCTTTCCGAAATTGTCAATGACCCTGTTCATTAGCTCGGTCTTCTGGCTGTTCACTTTGTCGCGGTGGACACTTAGCATGCAGAGGCCGGACAGACGTTTATCACTCATCGTTGATCTTAACCAGGTCTTCACCCTGCGCAGTGTGCTGAAGGACCTTTCCACTGTACATGATGTTGCAGGCAGAGTCAGTGCGATGAGGATAGCCTTGCGCACAGCAGGGAACAGAGTGGTCTGCTTCACCAGCTCGATCATACCAGAGAGTTGTCATCCAGTGGCTTCTGCTTCTGCATGTCATACCACGCTAGAGCTTCTTCTACAAGGTTGTCAATGCCATACATTTCCTTGACAGATGAAATGATGTGCTTGAATTCATCTCTTTCTGTTTGCTGCTTTTCTCTCGGATGTAGTGCGAAAATGTGAAAATATGGCGTGTTACTTTCACCAAAGCGACTTTCCAGAGACTGGATCAAGGAATCCATGTACGGGACATAGATGGTGCGGCGATAGTATCCTCAATGGAGCCTCCTACATTCGGCCGGTGGACCTGGCGTGCGCATCGCCGAGGCATAGTCAAGTCTATGCCAAGTTCTTCTGCAAGGTTTTCACCTCAGGGATGACATCTTCTGAGAACACACGGTCTGCACCATCCCGGTGAGCTCGGAAGCCTTCATCAACAGGTCGATGTGATCTCGGACTCCCATCATGTCCATGTCGACTGCTGCAGCGTTGGGTACTGGCTCCAACATCGCTGAGTACTTCGCAATGATCTTCAGACAGATGAGGACACTGTGGTTCCTGCAGCACACCTCAGCTGATATGCGTCTGACGCGTACTCTGTGACTCATGCTGGTTTGCCTCCAGTTGCTCCAGTTGTGCATAGATATCACAAAAGTTCTCTGAAAAGATGCGGATGCTTTTGTACTTTGCGCTCCATCTGGTTTCACACAACAAAGGTATATTTGGAACCAGTCTCTGCGCTTGGGACTGTCACAGAAGAATTTAATGATGATTTCACAGTTCCAGTCGTATTCCTCACATCTGCGACAGAATTCAGATCATGAACCACCAAATTCAGTCGATCTGAAGAGCAGTGCACGAAAACAGCTTTGGGATAGGTGTTCCTGATACGGGCCTGTACACCATTGTCTTTTCCTGCCATGGTTGAGCATCCATCGTAGCCTTGGCCGTGGAGCTTGTCGAGGTTAAGACCAATTTTTTTGCTTGGTCGATGATAGTATCTGCAATTGTTGCAGCGTCCACCCTCTCCAGTGGAATAAATCCAAGGAATTCTCCACGTATGGTGGCTGAGTCATTCCGTTGTTCCTGCAGCGCAACAAATCGTACTCCAATGGACAGTTGCTCGGTGCCTGATATGTCAGCAGTTTCATCTGCAATGATAGAGAATCCATTTGATTCATTTGCAGCTTTCACAATATTGTCTCTTACTACTTCTTCGGGAGAAACTATCAGCTCGTTCTGTACAAACGGATGTGTATCTCGCATTTTTGCTTGCGCCTCCATGTGATCCTTCAGGACCGTGTCCCTGCTTCTATCCTGAATCGCAGTAGGTCACAGAGGTTCCCCGATGTACTCTCCTTCCCCCTCAATGCAATGTCATGGCTGCAGCAGAACGAATGCTGGATAGTATGGGGAACAGTTTCTCTCGGTTTTGAGTGACTGCTTTGTTGACTGCTCGGTCCATCTGGCTCACGATGGTCAACTCTGGCCTTTGCACAGTGGTGAGGAAATTGTTGGCATCTTGCAGTGCGCCTTTGTGCCAGGAGGAAAGCATGTGCTTCCTCGCGCACTCATTGAAGTCTTTTATTTAACAAAAGGAGTCCGATGAACGCACCCATTTGACCTCGGTGCACTGGTTGAGGGAACACCACACGTATTTGCACAGAGCACCTTTCAAGTGACTTGAGTAGGCCAGCCATGGAGAATATTGGTTTATCCACGTGTGGCGGAAAACAGCGGGAGCCCTGTGAATCGTTCTGATAGCTGTAATCAGTTGGCGGGACGTATGTGTTCATCAGGAGGTCATATCTTCGATTATTGGTCAAATGTTCTGTGGTTTTGACGTATGATCCAATGTCCAGATGATGAGGCAAGTCATTGCCCACTTTCGCAAGTGGTGTTGGGGTGGCATCTGATTGGTTGCTGTGAGTAACTGCTCGTGATGTCCCCCTCTGCGCTGCTCTGCTGGTTCAATGCGTCTCGATGTACCCGGGGTATCTTGATTGTTGTCAGAGTCATCAGACTTACGTTTTTTAAAGAACCTCCTGATATCCATTCACATTCCTGAAAATAAGAAAAATGAGGTTAACATAACATATATTTAATACACTGGTCTTCCCCAGACTCTATAACAATCAAATCAAGAGCATTTAGTTTGATTATTTTGTATAAAATCCAACGTAGAAATTAGCATGAGTTTTGTTACTGAAATAAAATAAATAGCCGCAACACAGAAGGAATGAACGAAAAAAAAAATCTTCCACGCCAAATATCATGACATTCGATCAATCGTGTGTCTTCTACCTGAAGAATTGTTAACATTTTGTTCTGTTATTTACAGTAATCTTAGCAAAAAGATGTATTCACACTTCACACGGCAATCTCAGGATAACATTGCCCCCCCCCCAGGATAAATGTGGAACAATTCATTCAGATCCATATCTTTGTCTTTGTCTAGGCAAGGAAAGGTCGAACGACCATTGTCATCGCACATAGGCTTTCTACAGTACAAAATGCAGATGTTATCGCCAGTCTGGAAAATGGGAGGGTGGTTGAGAGAGGTACACATGACGAGCTCATGAACAGGAAAGGTGTTTACCACACGCTGGTTACCTTACAGGTGAGCACGTCTCTGAATTACTTTCACTTGTGACACCAAATGTAGCAATCTTCATAATTGTCCATTATCCCTCCCTGCTTTCTGTTATCCCTTTAGAGATGAGCATTCACATTGTCCTGTACCTTTTGCCTTTGTTTAAACCATGTTTGTGCTATTGCTCATGAAGAAACCATATGACAGCTTTACCAGCAATGGAAAAGCAATATAGCTGTGGCACAGGCCTCAAACCTATCAATCAACACTCATATAACACACACACACACCCTGTTTAAACTGTCCTGCTTGATCCTGAGACACCAATAGCTTATTGTTGCATGACATTCACTAGGGCTTGGAAATTTAGAGTGGATATCTGCATGATGCTACAGCTGTAATGCAGAAAAAGATAATAATAATCAGTAAAACATATCGACGAAGCAATGTACAAGCTCGTTAACTTCCTGCATATGTAAAACAGAGAATAGAGGTTTTATGAAAGTTGATCAACATGCTTGGTAAAGTCCAAGTATTGATGTAATGCATCCCAACCCCTTATGATATTATTCTGTCAATTCTAATGGGGATGATAATTTCCAGAAAAAAAATTATCTGGATTTGTCCTCAACTAAGAAGGAACAGAAAGTACTGTCCAGCCTTGACCATGATGCTTCAGCGATGGGTCCAGATATCGTCATCGTCATCGTCATCGTCATCGTCATCATCATCCGCCATGCCCTATACAGTGTTTGTGCTGCTGAAGCAGTTACTGGGCTACAATGCTGGTCTGGTCGCCACTCCAACTCAGGTTAGGGCTGGAATTGGAATTTGGCCAGGGTGTCAGAGATAGCTCGCCTACTCTTCGCGAAGGAAACCGTGGGAGCTTTAATTTCCATCAGGTAATGCAGATGGCATAATGTCCTCAAATCATGCTCTTCTCCTCTGTCTGCATTCCACAACCTGTCCTCCTTTATGTCTTGGACAAAGTCTTGCTGTTCATCAACAAACGACCTCTCTGATGCGATGGAAAACCATTCTTCTGTTTTGCAGATGACTCCATATTTTTGTCATACGTTACCCCATCCCACTGACATATGCAGTCAGCAGCCATCACTTTTTGATGATCTGGAAATTATTAGATGTCTTTTCTGAGAAATGGAACATGTCTTACAATTCCAGAAAACCTCATTGTCTCACCTGCTGTTGCTTTGGAAGGATCATCAAATAACCCATCTATCTATTTCCATGGTAATCCATTTGAAGAGGTTTAATCTCTTGAATGTCTTGGCCTCACCCTGAGCCATGACCTCTGTTGCACAAATCACATTGTAAAGCTGATCTACAAAGCCAGTTGTCAACTGGGCATCCTTCACCCAAGTCATTCCTTGAAAAATTAAGACTATTCAACCTACAAGGCCTTTATCCAAAGTTCAATGGAGTAGTCATCTCCCCTATGGACTGGCATCCCAACATCATGTGTCTCTCCTGGAATCTGTGGAAAATAAAGATCAATATTTTTGGAATCTCTGACAATGAGGCCAAAGCACAAGTTTTGTTGCTCTCACATCACAGACAAGTTGTTGACCTGTTATTTTTCACCGCTTGTCCTTTGGTCCTGCTCCCTTTGTTTTTATAGTCCTGCAATCCTCCTCAGTAAATCCAGGATGCACACATTCTTCCAGTCACTTCTTTATGGCAAACTTCCAAAATCCAGGCTTACTGCACACCTCAACTCCTTCCAGTCGATCTCATTGGCGCACAGGTAGAAGTAGAACGATGTAATGTGGAATCAACAGAACAATGATCGAGATATGTTACCTGCCATGGGAAGCAAGGCGAAGCTGACATTTCAGGTGTTAACCCTCAGTCAGTGTCACAAATTGTTTAGATGTTTGTCAGGTGCTGTATTGCTATAGTGTGTGGTTAATGCTTGTGTGCTTATGAATTGGATGTGGAATGTATTATTTATTATACATGACTGTGTAACGTTTGGTGAGGTGAGACTTTTACTTTAAATGTTGATTTGTGTATCCGAACAGTCAGGTGAGTGTACTCCAAACTCAGGTATATTCAAAAAGCAAAAACAAAACAAAAAAACAAAACACATGACTATGTGTATAGACACAAATATAGACAAAGAACACCAAAGCAACTCGACACTGCCTATTCTTCTTTCTCCCTCTTTTCCTGCCACTTTCACATTTACATACATATCTTTGAAGAGAAAACATTCACAAAGTATCCCCACCACTGGCCACCAAAAAAATCCACGTCTTCTTCTTCTTCTTCTTCTTCTACTCCTTCTTTTGTTTGCTAGAGTAGCGTCTTTGGCTGAGGGGGGTATGGCCATGCCGCCAATGAAATGCCCTCTGGAGCTTCGACGATTCTATATCCGGAAGTAACCGGACATCTCTTGCACTCTGGCAATCTTTCTGCACAGATTAAAAACAAAGTTGAACCTTATAACATGCTACCCTTTTTACACAAATTAACTTTCAAAATAAATGTCTCGATAAACAAATGCAGTCATATCTCACAGAGGTACGTTGTTGGCAATTTTCTCTGCCTTCTCTCACTGGTGGACATTAAAGTTCCACCAAATCTTTCAGAAATATCTACATTTTGTTTGCTTCTGGAAAAGCTTTGGGGAATGCAAACTAAATGAACTGAGATATTAATAAGGGTTATGCTGATGTCTGATATGGTATTCTAACTTGAGTGCTGAAACTATGATTGATTTTGCAGACGTTTCACGAAGAAGGGGAAACTAACAACAAGATTACTTTGCAAGAAAATCCCCACAGTCCAGTCAAGTCGAGAACCCCTTCTTTCTCAATGAGCATTAAAAGTGATAAAGGTGTTCAAGATAAAAAAGAAGATGAAGAAGAAGAGGAGGTATTCTTCCTTAACTACATGTGTACATACTTTTCCTTGTTGTGTCTTCACTCATTCCTTCTTGTTCTTTACGTCCTTCATATTTCATGTTCAATGATCGCCTCCACTGATAAGTTCATGGAATAGTAAGATGTGAGAGTGGAAATTTCTCACATTGATGATGACGTAGTTGAAAACAGGGTACCATGGGATTCATAGTCAAACAGGGTTCGCAGGGATTTTAAAAAGATCAAGGATTGATATGGAGGACCAACATCAAATGGTCAGTCTTTATGATTGTCAAGTGAGACAATTTCACAAATGTGGTCTTTCTTCCTCTTCCATACGTAGCACATGGCTGCGGGTGTCATCATTTGCTGGGGCATGCCTTGCCGATGACAAATGTGGTGAAAGTGGGACAAAGTGGTGAGGGTGAACAGAAAGCTTTGATTTAGGCATTTACACAAATAATAGGGTAAGCGATGAGCACTTGTGACCTCTTGGAAGGCCTTTTATAACAAATAGCTTGTGAAGGAGATACATCTCGGGTGCGGATCCATGATTTTAGAGGGTTGTGGTTGGGGTTGGGGGGGGGGGGGTGAAAGCAAAAATTTACATTCCACTGAAAAATATAATTTCGCCGAACAGAGCAAGGGGGACAGTTTTTTGTGGGTGTTTCTTTTTGTCATAATATATTCCAAAGACTATTCGAAATATAGACAAAGAACAATCTAATACACATGAAAAGAAGTACTCTAATGAAAACAACATTTGCTCAAAACTCAACATTTATTCTACTTATTGTCTCATCATAAAAATCCAATTGAATGAAAAGCAGACATTGCATATGATGAAACAAATATACCATCAAAACAAATAATGATCAAATTACAAATCAATGTTTCTGATGTATTGACCAAGGATTGACAGGGAAGGGACCTTGATCAGAATTCCGGTTTTTCCAACAGGTGAACATTTTCCTTCATCATCTCGACTATGTGAATCACTTATAACAAAGATTTCTTCTCCAACACATTTGATCCCTATTGTATACCCTGGAGAAATTCCCACGGTCAAATAGTATGTTCTTGAGTCTTGAAAACAGACTGAGTGCCAAATTCAAGCAACGATATGGACTCTGGTTTATTTGATATTTAGGATACCATTCCATTTCTTGGTTCATGAATGGTTAGGAGAAAAGAAACATCTCCGATGACAAACCACTGCATCTATAAGAGTTAAAATGAAGAAAAAAAAAACCATTAATGATAAAATACGACAACAGTTGAATGGAATTTATAATTCATGGGCAGAAACGAACATCAGGCAATGAAAATCTATACCATGATTAGGTTATATACAGTATATAGTACTAGATTTTATATATAATGCGAGATGACCAGTGAACCCGTTGGGTTCCCGTTGTGACAGCAGTTGATGAAAAAAATCATTTCAAGAATAAACAAAAGATAGCTCCAGCGAACTATACCGCTGAGGTTGTTTGCATTGATCAAATAATCCCGATGAGTACTTGACTGAATCGGGAATTTATTTTTTTTAATAATTTTTTCATTGCCCGATTTGAAAGAAACGATACTACACACCGCAGGCGAATGGTGAGTAAGGTGGCCCTAAAATTTTTGCGCTATCGTGTACCGTTTTGGCTGTGTTTTGGGAACATACATACATACAAGATGAGAGTTTTAGTAATATACTAGACGACCCGTGAACCGTTGGGTGCCCGTTGTGCCAGCGGTTGATAAAAAAAAAACATTTCAAAAAAAAAAAGCTAGCTCCAGCGAACTATACTGCGCTGAGGTTGTTTGCATTGATCAAATTCTCCCGAAGAGTACTTGACTGAATCGGGAATTCATTTTTAATAATTTTGTCGTTGCCCGATTTTAACGAAACTTGATACTGCACACCGCAGGAGAATGGTGAGCAAGGTGGCCCTAAAATGTTTGCGCTTTCTTGTACCGTTTTGGCTGTATTTCGGGAACA
>CM068959.1:79057077-79067211 GCA_035128595.1 Eptatretus atami | reverse complement strand
CGCTGGCACACGTCGAATACGTTATGGTAAGTTTTGTATACGTTAAGAGCACGCTGGCATACGTCGTAGTACGCTGGCATACGTCGTAGTACGCCGAGCTCGTCGACAAATTTTAACATGCTCAAAATTTTTCGACGTATGCCAGCATATGACTCACACGTTCCGCATCGCTGGCCACAAGTTGTAGGCACGTTACGCGATCGTGACACACGTCGACACACGTTACTTGATGTACTCATAAGTCGAAACCCGTCGAGGTAATGTTTAGCGTCAGTGTTCCAGACTCCATTTTTTTCTTTTCTTCGGCATTCTAACCTTCGACACTTCGATTTCTAGTGCGGTTATAATATAATATAATTAATAGGCTGCCGCTCAACGATTTAAATCATAACCGCACTAGAAATCGAAGTGTCAACATCACCGTCATGCCGAAGAAAAAAAAAAAAAACCATGGAGTCTGGAACACTGACGGTTCCTCCTGTGTGAACCCTATTTATTATACCAATTCCCCTAAACGCTGCCAATACGCCATTATACGGTAGCGTAATAGTAACACGTTCGGTAAGTTCTGTGGTCGTCCGGAAGACGTCAAATACATCTACATACGTCAATATGCATTGGAGATACGTTACACATAGGTTCAAAGCACGTTACTCAAAGGTTAGAAATAAGTTTTGGGTACGCTAAACATTACCTCGACGTGTTTGACTTATGAGTAACTTACAAGTAACGTGTGTCAACGATCTCGTAACGTGCTTACAACTTATGGCCAGCGTATGCGGAACGTATGCGGTCATACGCTGGCATACGTCGAAAAATTTTCAGCATGCTTAAATTGTCGACGTACTCGGCGTACTACGACGGTATACAGCGTGCTTCAGCGTGCTCTTAACGTATTAAAACTTACCCATAATGTATTCGACGTGTGCCAGCGTTTCGGCAAATTTTTCATACGTCGGCATACAGGCTAAAACGTCAAGGTGTGACAGCGGCTTGACACTTCGATGTCTAGTGCAGTTATGATTTAAATCGTTGAGTGGCAGCCTATTAATAGCCTACGCCACGTGATCGTCGGCGATACGCTGCCGCGCTATGCATAAGTTAGACTATCGTTGGGCATAGTTTGTGAACGCCGACAACACGCTAACATTCATTGGTATAAGTTATCTATATGTTATCGAAACGTTCTGTGTATGTTACTAATACGTTATGCATACATCCAACTCGTTATGAATATGCCCAAAACTGGAAAAAAACATCAATAGTTCAGCGTACGCCAGCGTTTTACATACATTTTGATACGTTGCCATTCGCTGGCTAAAACGTCAAGGTGTGACAGGGCTTTAAGGAGATGCAGCCATGACCCACCTTACTCATGCAGATGATGACTGAAAGCAGCCATAGATCTCATGAAGAAGCTCATGTGAGATTCATCAGTGTTATTGTTGTTTTGGAGTACAGTGGAGGATGAAAGAATAATAACTTTAGAAGGAAATCTGTGAAACTTAGTTGCTCATTTATGCTTCCAGATCTTTTTCTCTCCAAATAGTTTTGTCTCTCTCTCTCTCTCTCTCTCTCTCTCTCTCTCTCTCTCTCTCTCTTCTCTCCTCTCTCTCTCTCTCTCTCTCTCTCTTTTTTCTCTTTCTCTTTCTCTCTTTCTCTTTCTCTCTTTCTCTTTCTCTCTTTCTTCTTTTCTCTCTTTCTCTTCTCTCTCTTTCTTCTTTCTCTCTTTCTCTTTCTCTTCTTTCTCTTTCTCTCTTTTCTCTCTTTCTCTCTTTCTCTTTCTCTTTCTCTCTTTCTCTTTCTCTCTTTCTCTTTTCTCTCTTCTCTTTCTCTCTTTCTCTTTCTCTCTTTCTCTTTCTCTCTTTCTTTCTTCTCTCTCTTTTCTTCTTTCCTCTCTTCTCTTTCTCTTTCTCTTCTTCCCCTCTTCCCCTCTTCCCTCTTCCCTCTCCCCCCCCCCCCATGCACCACCTCAGGATTTGCCAGATGCATCCTTCCTTGATGTACTGAAGCTCAACAAATCAGAATGGCCCTTCTTGATGGTTGGCACGTTTTGTTCTGCCTGCAATGGAGCTGTCCAGCCAGCATTTGCCGTCATCTTCTCAATGCCATTGGGGTAACAACAAACTGTCAGTACAGTGATCGATTAATTGTGTACTTTCAGCATCACAAATTCATTTTGTAAGCCTATTTTGAACGAGCAAAAAATAATAAATTTAAAATCCACAATCTTTTTTACAACTGCTTTGAAGCTTAGTCCATGAGATTTGCTGTTTTATTCCATCTACACTTTCCTGTGACTAGGATGTTATTACATACAAACTTTCATTCTGATGCTTTATGCAGGATGTTGCATCATGAACTATGCTGTCGTTCAGTCGGGACTTTAAGTCTTCTGTCTCATCTGCTAGCATTCATGTGTGCATATTATAGACAAGTTGGGTCACCGGATCAAGATCGAGTTATGTATACATTGGTAAACCATCACGAAGGTTGATGCTTACAGCTGAAGCAAAAAATACCATGAATAGCAACATGGCAATGATGGGCCAAAGGGCCTCTTTTTATATACAGAATCAAGGCTCTTAGAAGAGCTCGTGCACGAAACATATCAGGACGTAACAGACAAACACAGTATGCAAAACACACATGGACGGGTGCACAAGATGGATACAGAAAGAATCTCCAAGGTGGGAAAAACAGAAAATTGGGTGGAGTTAATGAATGTAGAAAAGATCATAGTTTTGAAATGGCGATGATCTGAGATGGGGTGAACAGCTGTCTTGAAGACTGGGAGAGAACAATGAGATTGAAGAGGATGTGGAAGTTGATTCCACAGGCAGGAAAAAAAAGAGAAACAAAATGAGTGGAGGTGAGTAGTGATCTTGGGTTTAGGTAGTTTGTTCAGAAGGGAGTTGATGATGGACCGTATGTGCCTGCAGAAACCGGAGAGAGACAAAGCACGGAAAGAACAGAGGGTGTAAGACCAAAAGTAGCAGTAAGAAGATCATCGACTTTCTGTGATCATGAAGTGATAGACACAGACTCAGCTTCAGTGCAGGAGATTCCAATGATCTTGAAGGCTTTGTTTTCCATGGCGTCAAGCGGAGCGCATGTGAGACAGGGGGCCAGCCCAGAGGAGAGAGAATACTCCATCAAGCTGCAGATGAAGACCTTGTAGGTGGAGAGGAGTTCAGGTGTGCCAAGAAAGGCCTTTGTATGATGGAGGATGACCAGTCAGCAGCTGGCTTTGGAGGCCAATTTTTAAACGTGGTTTGCCCAAGAAAGATCATGGCTGATAATGAGACCCAGGAGTGGGAATGACTGCACTTCCTCAAGTATTGTTGAGAGAAAGTATATAGGAGGGTTTGCAGGAAGGTCCTGTCAGAGAGAGAGAGAGTGGAGAGTGAGATTTGTCAGGATTGAAAGACATACTGTAAATGGTTGACCTGTTTATGATTTGTCAGGTCTGAAGAGAGTTGAAGAGGCTGAAGCCTGCCGATCTGAAAGATGAGGGATGTCATAAGGTGGATTCATCAGCAGATAGATAAAAGGGATTTTCCAGTGTCAGAGAGATCATTGATGAGATCAGAAATAGGACTAGGCCCAGAACACTGCCTTGGGCACTCCAGCCTTGACAGGGAGAAGAGATGAAAGGATCCGTTGAGTGCCACACATTTGCTCAAGGGTAGAGGAAGTCAGGAAGCGATGTGTGGAGTTTGAATTTGGATGCCATAGGCAGAGAGTTTGGAGAGTAAGGCAGAATGCCAGACTATCAAATGCATGAGATATGTCCAGATTTGATGGCCCTGATACTCTATGTATGACATTCAGGGCCTCCATCCATTGTTGAGTGAGTAGAAGCAGCATGTCCAAGGGGTGTGACCTGGTCTGAAATGAATTGGTGATCTGAGATGAGGTTGTTGGAGAAAAAGGAAAGATTTCATATCAACTGCGATGATTGATTCATAAACCTTGCTGATGATTGGAAGTAAGCTGGTAGGTCTGTAGTTCAGTGGATCAGTTTGCACGATTTCTTTTTATGTGTGCAGTGATGTTGGCTGATTTCCAAGCAGATGGAAGATGACCTAGCGCAAATGATAGGGTGAAAATGGCAGAGAGAGGATGGGCAAGAGTAGCAGAGCAGGTTTTTAGACATGTGAACTGATTGCCGTCCGTCCAGTTGCAGACTCAAGGGTTGAAAGAATCTTCTCTTCTTTCTCAGGTACAAAAGACACAGAGTCCAAGAGCAGTTGGATATGACCAGGAAGATGCATACCAAGCTGAGGGGTAGGGGACACAATATTTTGAAAACAAACACAGAATTGAGGCATTCAGCCTTCTGATGAGCAGACTCAGCTGTAGTACCATTTGAAGAGAGGGAAGGGATTGAAGGGGTGCATACACCAAAGACCAACTTAACAAGGGCGCACCAGGTTTTTGAGGAGGGAGACAAGTTTGAAAGTTCATTCTTGAGATTGTCAGATGCTGTTTTCTGGCTCTCCTGAGAGTGGACACACACTTTTTTGCAAACTTTTTTGAATACAAACTTTCAGATTGCCTTCGTTCAGATTAGCCCTTCAGGAAGAGAAGGCAAGTTGTTTCAGAGCAATTGCCTCACCCCAGTATTCAGTGTACCATGGGCAGGAATAATGGTAGTGCAATTAATGAGATGGGATGAATCTGTGCATGAGAGAGAAAGCAGGTTTCTCTGGAAGAATTCCCAGGCTGAGTTACATCGGCAAGGGCAGTAGATATTGGAGACCAGTCCTGAAGAGAGATGGCTGCTTGCAGCACTGCCAATCTGCTTGAGTGAATGCCAGACTTACCGGCATTGTGGCAAACTCTATGAGACCAGCCAGAGAGATGTTTGATGTCACAAGCATATGATCAAATTAACCAATTGGAGCAGAAGGGAAGAGCAAGAGACATTTGCCGGGAAGTTTTTCATCACCAAGTCGAAGAGAGAGGATTTGCCATTAGGAGAAATCCAGGTGGGAAAGTTTACATATTTAGTCAGTCCCAAGAGTCACAGAAGTCCTTTGCTGATTGCCATGGCTGGTAGAGAGGGACCAACACCCAGCAAATTTGCATGGTGACAATTGAAATCACCACATATGAGAAAGAGAGAATTGCGATTAGTGGTTAAAAGTTGGCCAATGTTGTCTGCGAGAGAGATGTATATGGAGTTGGACTGTTAGGATGGTACAACACACAGATGAGAAGATGTGGGAGTGGAAAGGAATTCACAGTCAGAGGTTTTTTGGGGAGTTGGGAGTTGTAGGGATCAGTTATAGAGCAAACTCCACTGCCAGGGGTGGGTTCAGGGCCGATCAAATCAGGAGACAGAAACCAGGGAGAGACACGAAGGAGTCAGTGACGTCCTGTGTGAGGAAGGATTCTGTTAAACAGATGATGTCCGGTTTATTGGCAGCGGCCTGATTGAGGGATCTGTTAGGTTGGAGCGGAGATTCTAACCTCAATGTTTGAGTGTGTGGGGTGTGGGAGAAGGCTTGAGTGTGAGGGTGTGGGGAATGTTTGAGTGTGTGGTGGAAGGTTTGAGTGTGCGGGATGTGGGGGACGGTTTTGAGTATATGTAGGGTATGGAGGAATGTTTGAGTGTGTAGGATACATGGGAAGGTTAGAGAGTGTGGGGTGTGGGGGAAGGTTTGAGTTTGTGGGGTGTGGGAGAAGGTTTAAGTGTGTGGGATGTGGGAGATGGTTTGATAATTGGGATGTGGGGGAAGGTTTGAGTGTTGGGGATGTGGGACAGTTTGATTTTGTGTGGGGTGGGAGAAGGTTTGAGTATGTGGGATGTGGAGAATGTTTGCATGTGTGGGGTGTGGGGGAGATAATTGAATGTGTGGTGTGTGGGGGGGGGGAGGTTTGAGTGGGATGCAGGGACGGTTTTGTGTTTGTGGGGTGTGGGGAAAGTTTGAGTGTGTGAGATGTGGGGAAGGTTGGGGTTTTGTGGTGTGGAGGAAGATTTTGAATGTGTAGTGTGTGGGAGAAGGTTCGAGTGTGTGGATGCATTGGATATTTTGAGTATATTCTTGTTTGAAGTCAATTTCTCCTCAGTCTCATGTTGCAGAGTAGTCTCATGTTTTGTTTCCTTCATATGATTTTCAGATAGACACCACACACACACACACCACACACACACACACACCTTTAGGCCCATGACAGGGACTGGGGGGCGGGGGGGGGGGTAGTGTAGAAGCATCAGTGCTGCCCAAGCCAGTCTCCTGGACTATTGGGCACAATCCTGGACAGGTCACACTCCAACACAGGATACTCAAATGGTCAATCATAGCAGCAAGCTGGTGCTCGTTTTGCTGACCTCGGAAGGATGGCAGGCTGAGTCAACCCCACCTGGTATAAAATTCAATGGCCAAGCGAGATTAAGAACTTATGGCCCTAGGATCCCAAGCCCACCACCCTAACTATATTAGCCAACACAGGCATATACACTTTTAGGTACTATTCATTTGTTCATATATACAAATGAGCTGGACCTCATGTTAATTATACCCCTGACTAGTGATATAATTGAGCTTTTGGCTCTTGGTTTGCACAATGGATTTCAAAGAAAGCTACTAACTCTCCACGTGCAGGTGCAATAATGATATAACTTCATATTAGCAAGAGACTTATTGACTTGACTCATTTATGTCCTTGTGTGTTTCTGATTATATTTTATTTTGTTTTTTTAGGCCTTTGCCATCATTGACCCCGACGAGCGCAAACAGCAAATTATGCTCTTCTCTTTGCTCTACCTTGCTCTGAGTGTGGTTTGTTTTTCATTCTTCCTGCAAGTATGATCTACTTCCATCCGGAGACTTATTGAAGCAGGAATTTGGGGAAAGGAATTTACTGACACCCATTTCTAACCCAACACCCGCATTTTTATGTCATGCTCTCCCACCCCACTCCCCACCCTGTTCAGTTCAGGGGATTTTGGGATGTGCTGACTTTGCATATGTAGCTTTACAGTAGTCTTCTCAAGCTGCTCCAGGGGCAGAGTCAGTGATGGTATACGGTGAGCATCAAATGGGAATCAGACTCGGTACAGGAGGAAAGTTGCACCATTCCTGAATGTTGTTGATGAACTTGCTACATTTTCAGTGAACTTCTCCTGAGAAGTTTCACTAAAAATTATCCTGTGAACAAGCTGGGCTTCCAGAAGCTTATAATTCAAAACCTTAATTATACTCCTGCCTTCAGCTGGATTTGAACCCTAACGTCTGCGGACCCCATTCCAGTGTATTTACCATTTGTGAACCATTCTTCTTGTTTGTATTGGAGCACTACACTGCAGGATAGCATCATTGGCTGGGGCATGCTGTGCCACTGATGTAGTGCCCTCTGCTGGTTAGCACAGGAAATTGGAATTGGGCCATGGTGCCGGCATAGCACGCCACCTCTTCACAAAGGACACGATGGGATCTTTAACCTTCACCACTGAATGTTGACAGACAGGACGCCTATTTAACGTCCAACCAAGGGTCAGCCACACACATTTATGAATCACTCTACCTGTAAACACGCTCCGGGTCAGGAGTCAAACCCAGGCTAGACAGCTTAGAGGCAAGGGTGTGAACCTCCAGGCCATCCTGTCCACCCATGTGAACACATTTACAAATAAGAACGGAAAACGACAAAAGGTCGGAATAGACCATGTACAACTGCTATGGTAACACACTATAATTATATATATATATATTATATATATTATATAATATATATATATAATATATATATATATATATATATATATATATACATACTAGCGATACCCGTGCACATGCACGGGATAGCAGTACAACATAGCTGGTAGCAGACGACAGACCGTACACGGGGAATGACAAAAATACGCATTGTGCAAAATGCAAGTGGTACTATGGAACGCCAAGACTTCCCAACATTGTCGACATGTCGCTAAGTGCCACAGCAATTTCATAGGGATCGTGTGACGGCGAGCCGAGTTTTTGTGTGCAAGCTTGGTATTATAATAGAGATATATGGTCATTAATTTTGGCTTTTTACCCTCTCCAGAGGAGATGTTAATGCATTTCTGTCCATATTGTCCATTTGTCCATGAGTAGGTGTATTAATTACATTGGACCCTAAAACTCCAAAATTCTTTAAGACCATAAGATCCTTTAAGACCCTTTAAGACCCTTTAGATCCTGGAGACCCGTTGACCAATGAGACCCGATATGCCCCATTACACCCTTTAGAACCTTCAGACCATAAGATCCTGTTAGATCCTTGAGACCCTAAGACCCTATATACCCCATGATACCCTTTAGAGTTTAGAACATCTTAGACTCCTTTCTTCCCTCTCAACCCTTTAGGCCTTTAGACCTTCACACTTCAGACTGTTAATGCCCTTTACACCCTCATTGACCTTTAAACCCTTTTTTAGACGTTTTAAGACCCTTTATACCCTTCAGACAATTCCGACCCTTTCAACCTTAAATTACACCTTTATACCCCTTCGACAATTTTTCGACCACTGAGACCCATTTAGACATTTTCAGACCTTTTTGCCATTTTTAATACCTTTCAACCTTTCCAGACCTTTCGACCTTTACACCATTTGACCTTCACACTTGACACATTGACTTATTTAATTAATTGACCTTTCATTTAGTACATACCTTCCATTTAATTGCCACAACAAAATATGTCCTGGCAAGGCTCTGCAATCTCTGATTGCTCTTTTTAGTTTCCTGTGTGTTTCATTTCCACAGGGTTTTCTTTTTGGTTACTCAAGGAGAACTTTGACGCAGAGACTTCCGCGACCGGGGGCTTTCAGTCCATGCTACGACAGGTAATAATTAGTGAGTGGATTCTGGTCCAATTATGACCTTTTGATGAATGCTAATGAGTATAAAGTTAATTGACAATATTAGAACTGGTGCACGCACACATTCTTTTTGGTGTCCTACTTCTGGTGGTTTAGATCCCGCGTGAATTTCAAATGTAACTTTTTGAGTCAAATATAACAGCTCTCGTGCAGTGATGTCATTAAGCATCCCATAAAAGCATTGCCATGTTTTGCAAAGGTATGCTATCTTGTCTACAGTCATATAGATGTGAAAGATCCAACCTTGACTCAGTGGTGTTATGGTTAGAGCATCCACTGGAATCTGGAGGACGGTAGTTTGAACCTCAGGCAAACAGGCAGGATTGAAGTGTGGGGGGGGGGGGGTGCGTGGGGCACTGGTCCCACAAAACAGCGCCCCCCCCCAAAAAATGACCATTAAATATCAAAATATGAGGATGTGGCGAAGAGAATATCTGAAACAGAGTATGATCAGGTTCGACCTTACCTAGAAATATAGCGCCTCAACCCATTGGGTTTACGGTCAAGTACAGGAAGTCCAGCTAACATCCAAAGAGAAGTTCTGTACAGAAAGCTTCATTCCGGTTATCGATCAGTTCATCGTCTCCTTAACAGAGAGGAAATAGCTGCCAATGACATTGTCTGTTACCGGTTTGGCTTCCTTAGCCAGCGTGGAAAATTTGGATGCTTTCTGTCTGCCATGGTCAATCTTGTCAGCATTTACAAGGCTGACCTGGAGCATAGCCTTGGTAACGAATTAGTGCAGTTTGCTGCCATTATGAATATTTACAAAGAAGACTACAATGACAATATAGCCAAAGAACTGTCCTTCCACAAAGTTGTTGTTCATTAAGATTTCAAAAGCTACCTTTCCAAATGCTGAAATTGCTCTGAGAATGCATTGTATTGTACTTGGTGCTGATGGTGTCCAATTGCAGTGACGAACAATTTCTTTCCAAGATGAAGACCATAAGAACAGAGTAAGAACAACAATGAATCAAGATCGTTCTCATGGCTCACATTGTTTTATATCGCAGGGTGATTTGCTGCCTTTTTTTTCTATCGAGGGTGTTTTGTTTTTCATGTTCGTAATTGGTTCTGAAAAATGCGTAGCATCTCTCTCTTTTTAAAATTTGTCGACGTACTCGGCGTACTACGACGTATACCAGCGTGCTTCAGCGTGCTCTTAACGTATATAAAACTTACCCATAATGTATTCGACGTGTGCCAGCGTATTCGGCAAATTTTTCATACGTCGGCATACACTGGCTAAAACGTCAAGG
>CM068959.1:79039109-79056810 GCA_035128595.1 Eptatretus atami | reverse complement strand
TACGCCAGCGTTTTACATACATTTTGATACGTTGCCATTCGCTGGCTAAAACGTCAAGGTGTGACAGGGCTTTAAGGAGATGCAGCCATGACCCCACCTTACTCATGCAGATGATGACTGAAAGCAGCCATAGATCTCATGAAGAAGCTCATGTGAGATTCATCAGTGTTATTGTTGTTTTGGAGTACAGTGGAGGATGAAAGAATAATAACTTTAGAAGGAAATCTGTGAAACTTAGTTGCTCATTTATGCTTCCAGATCTTTTTCTCTCCAAATAGTGTCTCTCTCTCTCTCTCTCTCTCTCTCTCTCTCTCTCTCTCTCTCTCTCTCTCTTTCTTCTCTCTCTTCTCTCTCTCTTCTCTCTCTCTTTCTCTCTTTCTCTCTCTTCTCTCTTTCTCTTCTTTCTCTTTTCTCTCTTTCTCTCTTTCTCTCTTCTCTCTTTCTCTCTTCTCTCTTTCTCTCTTCCTCTTCTCTCTTTCTCTCTTTCTCCTTTTTCTCCTCTTTCTCTTCTTTCTCTCTTCTCTCTTTCTCTCTTTCTTCTCTTTCTCTTTTCTCTCTTCTCTCTTTCTCTTTTCTCTCTTTCTCTCTTTCTTCTCTTTCTCTCTTTCTCTTTCTCTCTTCTCTTTCTTCCCCTTCTTCCCCTCTTTCCCCTCTTTCCCCCCCCCATGCACCACCTCAGGATTTGCCAGATGCATCCTTCCTTGATGTACTGAAGCTCAACAAATCAGAATGGCCCTTCTTGATGGTTGGCACGTTTTGTTCTGCCTGCAATGGAGCTGTCCAGCCAGCATTTGCCGTCATCTTCTCAAATGCCATTGGGGTAACAACAAACTGTCAGTACAGTGATCGATTAATTGTGTACTTTCAGCATCACTAAATTCATTTTGTAAGCCTATTTTGAACGAGCAAAATAATAAATTTAAAATCCACAATCTTTTTTACAACTGCTTTGAAGCTTAGTCCATGAGATTTGCTGTTTATTCCATCTACACTTTCCTGTGACTAGGATGTTATTACATACAAACTTTCATTCTGATGCTTTATGGCAGGATGTTGCATCATGAACTATGCTGTCGTTCAGTCGGGACTTTAAGTCTTCTGTCTCATCTGCTAGCATTCATGTGTGCATATTATAGACAAGTTGGGTCACCGGATCAAGATCGAGTTATGTATACATTGGTAAACCATCACGAAGGTTGATGCTTACAGCTGAAGCAAAAAATAACCATGGAATGCAACATGGCAATGATGGGCCAAAGGGCCTCTTTTTTATATACAGAATCAAGGCTCTTAGAAGAGCTCGTGCACGAAACATATCAGGACGTAACAGACAAACACAGTATGCAAAACACACATGGACGGGTTGCACAAGATGGATACAGAAAGAATCTCCAAGGTGGGAAAAACAGAAAATTGGGTGGAGTTAATGAATGTAGAAAAGATCATAGTTTTGAAATGGCGATGATCTGAGATGGGGGTGAACAGCTGTCTTGAAGACTGGGAGAGAACAATGAGATTGAAGAGGATGTGGAAGTTGATTCCACAGGCAGGAAAAAAAAGAGAAACAAAATGAGTGGAGGTGAGTAGTGATCTTGGGTTTAGGTAGTTTGTTCAGAAGGGAGTTGATGATGGACCGTATGTGCCCTGCAGAAACCGGGAGGAGACAAAGCACGGAAAGAACAGAGGGTGTAAGACCAGAAAGTAGGCAGTAGAAGATCATCGACCTTTCTGTGATCATGAAGTGATAGACCACAGACTCAGCTTCAGTGCAGGAGATTCCAATGATCTTGAAGGCTTTTGTTTCCATGGCGTCAAGCGGAGCGGCATGTGAGACAGGCGGGCCAGCCCAGAGGGGAGAGAAATACTCCATCAAGCTGCAGATGAAGACCTTGTAGGTGGAGAGGAGTTCAGGTGTGCCAAAGAAAGGCCTTTGTATGATGGAGGATGACCAGTCAGCAGCTGGCTTTGGAGGCCAATTTTGAAACGTGGTTTGCCCAAGAAAGATCATGGCTGATAATGAGACCCAGGAGTGGGAATGACTGCACTTCCTCAAGAGTATTGTTGAGAAAGTATATAGGAGGGTTTGCAGGAAGGTCCTGTCAGAGAGAGAGAGAGTGAGAGTGAGATTTGTCAGGATTGAAAGACATACTGTAAATGGTTGACCTGTTTATGATATTGTCAAGGTCTGAAGAGAGTGAAGAGGCTGAAGCCTGCCGATCTGAAAGATGAGGGATGTCATAAGGGTGGATTCATCAGCAGATAGATAAAGGGGATTTTCCAGTGTCAGAGAGATCATTGATGAAGATCAGAAATAGGACTAGGCCCAGAACACTGCCTTGGGGCACTCCAGCCTTGACAGGGAGAAGAGATGAAAGGATTCCGTTGAGTGCCACACATTTGCTACAAGGGTAGAGGAAGTCAGGAAGCGATGTGTGGAGTTGAATTTGGATGCCATAGGCAGAGAGTTTGGAGAGTAAGGCAGAATGCCAGACTATCAAATGCATGAGATATGTCCAGATTGATGGCCCTGATCTCATGTATGACATTCAGGGCCTCCATCCATTGTTGAGTGAGTAGAAGCAGCATGTCCAAGGTGGTGTGACCTGGTCTGAAATGAATTTGGTGATCTGAGATGAGGTTGTTGGAGAAAAGGAAAGATTTCATATCAACTGCGATGATTGATTCAATAACCTTGCTGATGATTGGAAGTAAGCTGGTAGGTCTGTAGTTCAGTGGATCAGTTTTTGCACTTTCTTTTTATGTGGTGCAGTGATGTTGGCTGATTTCCAAGCAGATGGAAGATGACCTAGCGCAAATGATAGGGTGAAAATGGCAGAGAGAGGATGGGCAAGAGTAGCAGAGCAGGTTTTTAGGACATGTGAACTGATGCCGTCCGGTCCAGTTGCAGACTCAAGGGTTGAAAGAATCTTCTCTTCTTTCTCAGGTACAAAAGACACAGAGTCCAAGAGCAGTTGGATATGACCAGGAAGATGCATACCAAGCTTGAGGGGTAGGGGACACAATATTTTGAAACAAACACAGAATTGAGGCATTCAGCCTTCTGATGAGCAGACTCAGCTGTAGTACCATTTGAAGAGAGGGAAGGGATTGAAGGGGTGCATACACCAAAGACCAACTTAACAAGGGGCCACCAGGTTTTAGAGGAGGGAGACAAGTTTGAAAGTTCATTCTTGAGATTGTCAGATGCTGTTTTCTGGCTCTCCTGAGAGTGGACACACACTTTTTGCAAACTTTTTTGAATACAAACTTTTTCAGATTGCCTTCGTTCAGATTAGCCCTTCAGGAAGAGAAGGCAAGTTGTTTCAGAGCAATTGCCTCACCCCAGTATTCAGTGTACCATGGGCAGGAATAATGGTAGTGCAATTAATGAGATGGGATGAATCTGTGCATGAGAGAGAAAGCAGGTTTCTCTGGAAGAATTCCCAGGCTGAGTTAACATCGGGGCAGTAGATATTGGAGACCAGTCCTGAAGAGAGATGGCTGCTTGCAGCACTGCCAATCTGCTTGAGTGAAATGCCAGACTTACCGGCATTGTGGCAACTCTATGAGACCAGCCAGAGAGATGTTGATTGTCACAAGCATATGATCAAATTAACCAATTGGAGCAGAGGAAGAGCAAGAGACATTTGCCGGGAAGTTTTTCATCACCAAGTCGAGAAGGGAGGATTTGCCATTAGGAGAAATCCAGGTGGGAAAGTTTACATATTTAGTCAGTCCCAAGGAGTCACAGAAGTCCTTTGCTGATTGCCATGGCTGGTGAGAGAGGGACCAACACCCAGCAAATTTGCATGGTGACAATTGAAATCACCACATATGAGAAAGAGAGAATTGCGATTAGTGGTTAAAAGTTGGCCAATGTTGTCTGCGAGAGAGATGTATATGGAGTTGTCACTGTTAGGATGGTACAACACACAGATGGAAAAGATGTGGGAGTGGAAAGGAAGTCACAGTCAGAGGTTTTTTGGGGGAGTTGGGAGTTGTAGGATCAGTATAAGAGCAACTCCACTGCCAGGGGTGTGGTTCAGGCCGATCAAATCAGGAGACAGAAACCAGGGAGAGACACGAAGGAGTCAGTGACGTCCTGTGTGAGGAAGGATTCTGTTAAACAGATGATGTCCGGTTTATTGGCAGCGGCCTGGATTGAGGGATCTGTTAGGTTGGAGCGGAGATTCTAACCTCAATGTTTGAGTGTGTGGGGTGTGGGAGAAGGCTTGAGTGTGAGGGTGTGGGGGAATGTTTGAGTGTGTGGTGGAAGGTTTGAGTGTGCGGGATGTGGGGGACGGTTTGAGTATGTAGGGTATGGAGGAATGTTTGAGTGTGTAGGATACATGGGAAGGTTAGAGAGTGTGGGGTGTGGGGGAAGGTTTGAGTTTGTGGGGTGTGGGAGAAGGTTTAAGTGTGTGGGATGTGGGAGATGGTTTGATAATGTGGGATGTGGGGGAAGGTTTGATTGACGTGTGTGGGATGTGGGGGACAGTTTGATTTTGTGTGGGGTGGGAGAAGGTTTGAGTATGTGGGATGTGGAGGAATGTTTGCATGTGTGGGGGTGTGGGGAAGATTTGAATGGTGGTGTGTGGGGGGGGGGAGGTTTGAGTGGGATGCAGGGACGGTTTTGTGTTTGTGGGGTGTGGGGGAAGGTTGAGTGTGTGAGATGTGGGGAAGTTGGGGTTTGTGTGGTGTGGAGGAAGATTTGAATGTGTAGTGTGTGGGAGAAGGTTCGAGTGTGTGGGATGCATGGATATTTTGAGTATATTCTGTTTGAAGTCAATTTCTCCTCAGTCTCATGTTGCAGAGTAGTCTCATGTTGTTGTTCCTTCATATGATTTTCAGATAGACACACACACACACACACACACACACACACACACACCTTTAGGCCCATGACAGGGACTGGGGGCGGGGGGGGTAGTGTAGAAGCATCAGTGCTGCCCAAGCATTCTCCTGGACTATTGGGCACAATCCTGGACAGGTCACCACTCCAACACAGGATACTCAAATGGCTCAATCATAGCAGCAAGCTGGTGCTCGTTTTGCTGACCTCGGAAGGATGGCAGGCTGAGTCAACCCCACCTGGTATAAATTCAATGGCCAAGCGAGATTTGAACTTATGGCCCTAGGATCCCAAGCCCACCACCCTAACTATTAAGCCAACACCAGGCATATACACTTTAGGTACTATTCATTTTGTTCATTATATCAAATGAGCTGGACCTCATGTTAATTATACCCTGACTAGTGTATAATTGAGCTTTTGGCTCTTGGTTGCACAATGGGATTTCAAAGAAAGCATACTAACTCTCCAGTGCAGGTGCAATAATGTATAACTTCATAATTAGCAAGAGACTTATTGACTTGACTCATTATGTCCTTGTGTGTTTCTGATTATATTTTATTTTGTTTTTTAGGCCTTTGCCATCATTGACCCCGACGAGCGCAAACAGCAAATTATGCTCTTCTCTTTGCTCTACCTTGCTCTGGGTGTGGTTTGTTTTTTCACCTTCTTCCTGCAAGTATGAATTCTACTTCCATCCGGAGACTTATTGAAGCAGGAATTTGGGGAAAGGAATTTACTGACACCCATTTTCTAACCCAACAGCATTTTTATGTCATGCTCTCCCACCCCACTCCCCACCCTGTTCAGTTCAGGGGATTTTGGGTGATGCTGACTTTGCATATGTAGCTTTACAGTAGTCTTCTCAAGCTGCTCCAGGGGCAGAGTCAGTGATGGTATACGAGTGAGCATCAAATGGAGATCAGACTCGGTACAGGAGGAAAGTTGCACCATTCCTGAATGTTGTTGATGAACTTGCTACATTTTCAGTGAACTTTCTCCTGAGAAGTTTCACTAAAAATTATCCTGTGACAAGCTGGGCTTCCAGAAGCTTATAATTCAAAACCTTAATTAATACTCCTGCCTTCAGCTGGATTTGAACCCCTAACGTCTGGGACCCATTCCAGTGTATTTACCATTTGTGAACCATTCTTCTTGTTTGTATGGAGCACAACACTGCAGGATAGCATCATTGGCTGAGGGCATGGCTGTGCCACTGATGTAGTGCCCTCTGCTGGTTAGCACAGGAAATTGGAATTGGGCCATGGTGCCGGCAATAGCACGCCACCTCTTCACAAAGGACACGATGGGATCTTTAACCTTCACCACTGAATGTTGACAGACAGGACGCCTATTTAACGTCCAACCAAGGGTCAGCACACACATTTATGAATCACTCTACCTGTAAAACACCGCTCCGGGTCAGGAGTCAAACCCAGGCTAGACAGCTTAGAGGCAAGGGTGTGAACCTCCAGGCCATCCTGTCAGCCCCATGTGAACCATTTACAAATAAGAACGAAAAACGACAAAGGTCGGAATAGACCATGTACAACTGCTATGGTAACACACATATATATATATATATATATATATATATATATATATATATATATATATATACATACTAGCGATACCCGTGCACATGCACGGGATAGCAGTACAACATAGCTGGTAGCAGACGACAGACCGTACACGGGGAATGACAAAAATACGCATTGTGCAAAATGCAAGTGGTACTATGGAACGCCAAGACTTCCCAAACATTGTCGACATGTCCGCTAAGTGCCACAGCAATTTCATAGGGATCGTGTGACGGCGAGCCGAGTTTTTTAGTGTGCAAGCTTGGTATTATAATAGAGATATATGGTCATTTGTCCATTTGTCCATGAGTAGGTGTATTAATTACATTGGACCCCTAAAACTCCAAAATTCTTTAAGACCCATAAGATCCTTTAAGACCCTTTAAGACCCTTTAGATCCTGGAGACCCTGTTGACCCATGAGACCCGATATGCCCCCATTACACCCTTTAGAACCTTCAGACCCTATAGATCCTGTTAGATCCTTGAGAATCCTAAGACCCTATATACCCCATGATACCCTTTAGAGTTTAGAACATCTTAGACTCCTTTCTTCCCTCTCAACCCTTTAGGCCTTTAGACCTTCACACCCTTCAGACTGTTTAATGCCCTTTACACCCTCATTGACCTTTAAACCCTTTTTTTAGACGTTTTAAGACCCTTTATACCCCTTCAGACAATTCCGACCCTTTCAACCTTAAATTACACCCTTTATACCCCTTCGACATTTTTCGACCACTGAGACCCATTTAGACATTTTCAGACCTTTTGCCATTTTAATACCTTTCAACCTTTCCAGACCTTTCGACCTTTACACCATTTGACCTTCACAACTTGACCATTTAGACCTTTCATTTTCAATTAATGACCTTTCATTTAGTACATCCTTCCATTTAATTGCCACACAAAATATGTCCTGGCAAGGCTCTGCAATCTCTGATTGCTCTTTTTAGTTTCCTGTGTGTTTCATTTCCACAGGGTTTTCTTTTTGGTTACTCAGGAGAAACTTTGACGCAGAGACTTCGCGACCGGGGCTTTCAGTCCATGCTACGACAGGTAATAATTAGTGAGTGGATTCTGGTCCAATTATGACCTTTTGATGAAATGCTAATGAGTAATAAAGTTAATTGACAATATTAGAACTGGTGCACGCACACATTCTTTTGGTGTCCTTACTTCTGGTGGTTTAGATCCCGCGTGAATTCAAATGTAACTTTTTGAGTCAAATATAACAGCTCTCGTGCAGTGATGTCATTAAGCATCCCATAAAAGCATTGCCATGTTTTGCAAAGGTATGCTATCTTGTCTACAGTCATATAGATGTGAAAGATCCAACCTTGACTCAGTGGTGTTATGGTTAGAGCATCCACTGTGAATCTGGGAGGACGGTAGTTTGAACCTCAGGCAAACAGGGCAGGATTGAAGTGTGGGGGGGGGGGGGGGGGGGGGGTGCGTGGGGCACTGGTCCCACAAAACAGCGCCCCCCCCAAAAAAAATGACCATTAAAATTCAAAATATGAGGATGTGGCGAAGAGAATATCTGGAACACCAGAGTATGATCAGGTTCGACCTTACCTAAGAAATATGCGCCTCAACCCATTGGGTTACGGTCAAGTACAGGAAGTCCAGCTAACATCCAAAGAGAAGTTCTGTACAGAAAGCTTCATTCCGGTTATCGATCAGTTCATCGTCTCCTTAACAGAGAGAATAGCTGCCAATGACATTGTCTGTTACCGGTTTGGCTTCCTTAGCCAGCTGGAAAATTTGGATGCTTCTGATCTGCCATGGTCAATCTTGTCAGCATTTACAAGGCTGACCTGGAGCATAGCCTTGGTAACGAATTAGTGCAGTTTGCTGCCATTATGAATATTTACAAAGAAGACTACAATGACAATATGCCAAAGGAACTGTCCTTCCACAAAGTTGTTGTTCATTAAGATTTCAAAGCTACCTTTCCAAATGCTGAAATTGCTCTGAGAATGCATTGTATTGTACTTGGTGCTGATGGTGTCCAATTGCAGTGACGAACAATTTCTTTCCAAGATGAAGACCATAAAGAACAGAGTAAGAACAACAATGAATCAAGATCGTCTCTCATGGCTCACATTGTTTTAGTATCGAGGGTGATTTGCTGCTTTTTTTTTTGCTATCGAGGGTGTTTTGTTTTTCATGTTCGTACATTGGTTCCTTGAAAAATTGGTAGGCACATTCAATTTTATATTAATCAATAATTTGACAAGATGCTTGGCACTACAAAACTTTAATATAGACATAAACAGAGACATTTTGAAGGACATTATCATCTATCTATAATTCCAGCAATCTCTGTGTGTCTGTGTGTCTGTCTGTCTGTCTGCGACTGCTGTTTCTCGACAACCACTGGTCTGATCTAATTGAAACTTGCCAGGTATATTGCTGGGAACCTGAGTATGTGCCTTTTCAAGGTTTGATATTAATCGGACAAGTGGTTCCCAAGTTATGGCTATTTATTTACCAAACCAATGACAGGACACGGTGCTATGACGTCACAATTCTTCAATTTTTTTTTTTTTGCACGTACGGGCACGCACGTACAGCCACGCACGTATGGGCACACACGTACGGGCACGCACATACAGGCCCGCATTAGTAAAAAGAAAACCACAACGCTTTCCGTTCTGCTCTCTTCAGGTGAATTTGCATAAAGTGAGTGAGTAATGATGAAGAACAGTCTAATAGATGCCTATCAACAAAATCAATTCTGATTGGACCTTCTCTACTGATGTGTCATCTCCCAATGGTCGAGGTGGGAGGAGCCTGTTCAGTGTTCAGCTCTCCAATTGGAGGTTGCAGAGTTTAAGGCGGAGCCTCTAAGACAATTCTGGAATCTTCTTCATAACCAGCCGTGATCATGAGACGAGTTCGTGTTCCTCTTCTTCTTTGCACAAACAAGCAAAGCGAGTGGACAAACTCTTTTTGCTGACATAACATGGGTTCCGTGGAATAGATAAATGGCGCATCTCCGAATACTAGATAGGCCTAATGGCCCCCTCCTGCGTCAAAGTTCTTATGATGAATTGGAATACTTTTTTTTTTTACAAGAGTTACCTGAAACACGAATATTCAGGTTCGTCGAATAACCTGCTCATGGAAGTGTTTGTGCCGCCTGGTTCACATAATGTTGCTCTCTGGTGAATTTCTTTCCAACGTACCAAAATTAATGATCCTCCACGTATTTTATAAGATTTTAGCTGCGGTGGCTCAGCAATTTCATAATTCCTAATTTAATGGGTTTTTCCTTTGACAGCCCAACAAAGGGGCTAAACAGCTTTTGAAAAGATGTATTTTTGGCTTTATGAGCTCAAATTATCTCAGATTTTTGTTCATTGGTACCATTTCAAAAATGTAAGAAATCTTATTCTTCTTCTCCTCCCCCCCCTCCCCCCCTTGAAAAGGGGTGAGGTCCGATGGCACCGTGCTGTCCTGCCTTGACCACAATACACCTCCACCCCCTCAGTCCTCAGCCAAAATAAATAATATATTAACAACCAAAAGAATAATTAATAATTAATAAATTACGATTATACATTAATGATAATTCATGAATAATGAAACTATTATTAATTATGATAATAAATAATATAAATAGTACATAAATAATTATCAAAAGAAATCATATTGTAATTGTTTTAACTCAAACTTGAAGCATTGATTAATTACTTGCAAAATCGAAGATTTTGATTCGATTTTGTTATTCTGTCTGTTTCTGTCTGTCTGTCTTTGCCTGTCTGTTTATCGCCTACAGGTCACAATTTTAAACCGATCTTCACGAAACTTCACCACAGGGTAGTTTGTCATAAGGAAGAAGCCTATTGTTTTTGAGGTCAAAAGGTCAAAAGGTCAACATAGGCCAAAGGTCAAAAACTTAGATGAGATTTCTAAAATCGTCAATTTTCATCTGATTGACTTGAAATTTGAAGAGGATATATATTTCAGGTAACTGAATTCAACTAGCCAATTATTTTTGAGGTCAACATAGGCCGAATTTCTAAAATTGTCAATATTCATCCGATTCACTCGAAATTTGAAGAGTTGCATGTTTGATCATTGAATTCAACCACCAATTATTTTTGTGGTCAAATTTGTTTTATGGATTTTGCAAGTACCGTGCTTTGCACTACGTCTTCTTCTTGTTTGTGTATTACTGTTTGATACCGATCGATACCATAATTACTCATGTCTATTATGGCCAGTTCGTAAATATTTGTGTTGCTGCAATGGTAACAAATGTGTTTATGGCTATTATTACCTCCACCACCGAAGGTGAAGGAGGTTATGTTTTTCACCCCTTTCTGTCTGTTTGTCGATTTGTTTGTTTGTCTGTTTGTTTGTGTGCAGAATATCTCAAAAAGTTGTGGACGGATCTGGATGAAATTTTGTGGACAGGTTGGGTGTGTGACAAGACCGAACTGATTAGATTTTGGTGAAGATCCACATCCGGATCCGGATACGATATTTATTAAATGTATTAAGTGATTCTTCGCCATTGAGAGATGGGGCGAGAAACGATATATTTATTGGGCCCGATATGTTCTATTGGATCAGGCATTGCGCGGCGGAGGTATGTGCTCTACCGAGTGCCCTTCTAGTGTTCGTTATCAGCAATGCTTTCAATGTAAGTGACACTGACAGTAACCATGTTTTCTTGGATGTTTTCTTTATTTGACCACCTTCCTCGAAACTCTAAAGGAAAGCAAAATTGGATTTTTGATGATTCTTTAATATTTGGTAGTGGTAGCAATGAAAGTTGAAATGGCATGGTCATTTTGGTGTTGTATGTTTGTGTGTGTGTGTATATATGTATGTGTGTGTATGTATATATATATATATATATATATATATATATATATATATATATATTTGATATTGTTCTTAATTTTGACGAGGAAGATTTGTGTCACTTGAACTTAAACTGTTATTGATATGAGCATCCTGCTCTTTGTTATATTTATTTGATTATCAATGCAAAACTGATAAAGCTATCGTCATCTTCTTTCATATGCAGCACCCCCTGCTGCACCCCCCACCACTGCCAAGCCCACCTCTTTCCAATTTTCTAGTTTTTCCTTCTCCAGAGTTTCCTTCTGTATCCATCTTGTCCCCACCCCATGCGTCCTTTCCTGCCCCCTCATTCCTCACACACACAGTTTGTCCAAGTCTCCCTCTATTTTATCCTTCAACTCTGCTGATGGTGTTTCACCCCTCTCTTTATCCGGTTCTTTTTGTTTTGCTGCATCCGTTCAGTGCATCTGGGTACGTTCAGTGTGCATCCACTCAGTGCATCCTGATACACTGGAATGTTTCCTTCTTTTTTTACCTTTGACCTTCAGTGAAAGGTAACACATGAGATAATCAATTTGTGACCTACATAAATTATCGAACAAACATGATTACAGTGACATTCCTTAGCAAGTGAATGGCTGTCATGAAATGGCAGTTCATTTGATCTTTTGTTTCGTTAACATTTATAAAGTAGTTAAAGGAGGAAGTTTTCTTTGGTTTTGCTCCCAGGACATTTCTTGGTTTGATGAGCCAAAGAATTCCACTGGAGCCTTGACCACCCGACTGGCCACAGATGCTTCTCAAGTTAAAGGGGTATGCTTGCTTTTTGTGTTTTATTTATGTATGCATACTGCACACCCTGATTGTTATTGTTTATATTGGTTTTCCTTTTATTCATCAACACTGTAATATAACAAGATGTATGTTCACTTTCAATGAAACTTTAATTTGTCTGTCAAACACGCAGATGACAGGGAGCCGCCTCGCCATCATAGCCCAGAATATTGCCAACATGGTTACTGGTATCATAATCTCTTTTATCTATGGCTGGCAACTCACCTTGCTTATCTTGGGCATCGTGCCTGTTATCGCATTTGCTGGCATGATGGAAATGAAAGCACTCATTGGTCATGCTGCAAAGGATAGGAAGAACATGGAGGCTGCAGGAAAGGTGCTATGGCTGACTTTTTTTTTTCCTGTCTCACATTTCTATTAAACAAGTAAACTTCAAAACTCAACTTATTTACGAGAATGCTTTTTGCAATTTTCTTCTTGAATATGTTGTTCAGTTTTTCTTTTTTCTTTTTTCCTTTTAAAGCCTGAACGGTAATTCCATATATACATACATGCATAATATATATATATATATATATATATATATATATATATTATAATATATATATATATATATATATATATATATATATACATATATGTATATAAGCTGGCTGTGAAACTGTTGAAACGTCACCTGAGACCGAGTCTGCTCTCACTTTTTTGCTCAAATTAGCAGAGTCGATCTAGTTTTTACTTTTGGTTGGAAGTGCCTTCTTCTTCATTATATATATATTTGTATGTATGTATGTATATATATTATATATATGTATGTATGTATGTATATATATATGTATGTATATATATATATATATATATATATATATATATATATATATATATTATATATATTTAGCCTGGTGTTGGCGTAGTGGTTAGGGCAGTGGCTTGGGATCCAAATGGTCCTGATTCAAGCCCCGTTGGGCCACTGAATTAATACACACCAGGAGGTTGACTCAGCCTGTCATCCTTCCGAGGTCGGCGAAGTGAGTACCAGTGTACTGGGCCCGGTGTATACCCGGTTAAAATAGGTGTACCATATCCCTGTGTCGTAAGAGGCGACCAGGGTTGCGCCAGGAAGGGCATCCGGCGTAAAACCTGTGCCAAATCATTATGCTGATCATAACGGATGATCCGCTGTGGCGACCCCTAGAAGAAGAGATAGCAGCCGAAAGAAGAAGAAGAAGAGATATAATATATATATATATGTATATATTTGTGCAAGAACAGTTTTTGAAAAATGAACGCTGCATTCGTTTCACAAAATTATGGCAACCAATCCTTTCAAATTATTTTGTACCTATTGAGAAACATACAGCTTTTACTTCGAACCAAAATGTGCTGTTTGTGGTTTGCAATTGCAGATATCCACAGAAGCAGTCGAGAATATCCGGACAGTGATATCACTGACACGTGAGCCTACAATGGAACGAAACTATTTTGAAAAGCTGGAAATACCATACAGGTATGTAAAGCATCACGTTTATTCTTATACAGCCAGATTGCAAAAATTAGTGTCATTCGCAAGTATAGGTCATCATCAATTTAACTGTGTGATGTGAGAAATGTTATCAATAATTCCTTTATAACTGCATGGCATGAAAAAAGTTTGACCTTTCACAACTTCCTTTATGTTTATGACCCAAGTATGGTATACCGTACAGTTTTACTGACTTTGCAATTGCATTTCTAACCCTGTTTAAATTGTTCTGCAGTAAGGTGTAAAAATGCTGACGCTCCATAAAAAAAAACGTCAGACACTGTTCATTTGGCACAGATTGTCATTGGGAGCATTTTGCTTTTTTATTTATTTATTTATTTTCATAAAACACACTCTTCAATGACGTTTCCATTCTCATTAGAGATATATACGTGAAACAGCTAGTAAAAGGAACAAGGTGACACCCATATACTTTCAAATCATGGTGGCTTTAGTTCTATTACCCTTTGAGTGGGCTGGCAGGATAGCCTAGGTTTGTGAACACTCATCTCTTGAGATGTCTAGCCTGGGTTTGAAACGCGGTCCAGATATAAACTGTCATCTTGATGTTTCACATATGCAGAGCAATTCATCAATGTGTGTGCAGTCCATCAGATGTGCGTTAAAATGGGCGTCCCGTCTGCCGGCATTAGTTCGTGGACATTAAAGATCCCATGGTTCATCCTTCACGAATAGTCGGCAAGCTATTTCCAGCAACTTGACCAAATTATAAATTCCTGCTCCAACCTACAAAGGGCGCCCCATCAGTAGCACACTCATGTCCTCGTAATAATGCAACCAGGGGGCTCAATTTACATTTGAATGGTAGTCCAATACACATTTTCACAATACATGAGCCAGTCTGGGAATCCTCCGTCGTGCAAAGTCCTTCCTTGGCCCACCTGAGCTCCTGATCACACAAAGCTTTCGTCTGCAGCTTGATGGAGTACTGCTGTCCCCTCTGGGCTGGTCCCTTCCTCTCACCTTTCTCAGCTTCACGCTGTGGGAACCAAGGCATTTAGGATCGTTGGTATCTCCCGCGACGAGACTGAGTCTTTGAGCCTCTCACTCTCTCACCGCAGGCAGGTCCGTGGTCTTTCTGTCTTCTAACGTCTCCTCTACAGTCTCGACCCCCTGCTCTGTCTGCGATAGCCCCCTATATTATCGGGGGATATTTCCCCTCTCGAATGACATATATTTCCGCAGGGCGCTCAAGGTCCGCAGCAACCCCCTTCTGGTAAAACTACCAAAATCACGAATCACTGCTCACCTTCACTCTTTCATTCCTCTTTTTTTCCTGCCTTTGGTAGAAACTCCCACATTCTCTTCAATCCCATTCTTCTCACCAGGCCTTCAAAACAGCTGTTCAACACCACCTCTTATCTTTTCCCATCCAAAACCTCGATCTTTTCAACCCCCGTTAATCCACCCCAAACCCACCTCCTTCACATTCCCTGCTTTCCTTCCTGAAATTCCCTGTGGTGTCCATCTTGTATACCCTGTGTTCCCTGCCCCCATCCTTCTCCCTTCCACAGATCTCCTTATGTCTCTGTTCCCCACTGTTTTGTCCTTCTCTCTCCCGTCCCTCTTCTCTCCTTCCCCCCTTGTTGTGTGTTGTGGGTTAGCTCTCATGCGAGCCTCGTCAATGTATACAAAAAAAAAATATACACATTTGCTATGAACAACCCTACAAGTTCCTTTGACAAAGTGGTGCAGGGTTTTTTTTTTTTTTATAATTCTCTAAGGTTTTCACTTAAAATTGGTTGGGGCTGACTCCATCATCTGCTGGTTTGATTTGCCCCAAACAGAAAGAGTTGAAATTCTTATTATTTGATAAAACTTTTGATAATTGTTTTTTTTCTCCTTCAAATTTCTTCGAATTTTCCTCTATTGGAAATGGTTTATCTGCTCATATGTTTGTGAAAGTCAAAATCTCTCTGGCTATTCTCAGAAAGCTGCCTAAACGCCGGTGAGTCTGGCAGCTCACTCAAGCAGATTGGCAGGGTCTGCAAGCAGCCATCTCTCTTCAAGACTGGTCTCCCATATCTACTGCCCCTGATGTTAATTCAGCCTGGGAATTCTTCCACAGAAACCAGCTCTCTCTCTCTCTCTGTCTCTCTCTCTCTCTGTCTCTCTCTCTCTGTCTCTCTCTCTGTCTCTCTCTCTCGTCTCTCTCTGTCTCTCTCTCTCTCTCTCGTGTCTCTCTCTGTGTCTCTCTCTGTCTCCCTCTCTGTCTCCCTCTCTGTCTCTCTCTCTGTGTGTCTCTCTCTGTGTCTCTCTCTTCTCTCTGTCTCTCTGTCTGTCTCTGTCTCTCTCTCTTTCTCCTCTCTCTCACTCTCTGTCTCTCTGTCTCTCTCTCTCCCTCCCTCTCTATCTCTCTCCCTCTCTCTCTCCCTCCCTCTCTGTCTCTCTCCCTCTCTCCCCTCACCCCCCCTCTCTCTCTCTTCTCTCCTCTTCTCTCTCTCATGCACAGATTCATCCCATCTCATCTTCAATTATCCTACCCTTCTCCCCACCCATAGTACACTGAATATTGTGGTGAGACAGTTGCTCTGAAACAGCTTGTCTTCTCTGCCTGGACTTAACACTAATCCGACCAAAGGCAATCTCAGTGTATTCCAAAAAACCCCACAACAAGTGTGTCCACTCTCAGGTGAGTCAGCAAACATCTGTCCATCCTCAAGAATGAACTTTCAAACTTGTCTCCCTCCTCTAAACCTGGTGGCACCTTGTTAAGTCTGTCTCTGGTGTTTGCTCCCCTTCCATTGCTTTCCTCTCTTTCAAATGGCACCACAGCCAACTCCGCTCATGATAAGGATGAAAGCCGCAATTGGGTGTTTGCTTCCAAATCTTGTGTCCCCAACCTCTCTCTCAATAGGCCACCCATCCTTCCCTGTCATATCCAAAAGCTCCTGGATTCTGTGTCATTTGCACCTGAAAAGGTGGAGAAGGTTCTTTCAACCCTCAACTCTGACTCTGCTACTGGACCGGATGGCATCAACTCTGTCATAAAAAACCTCCTCTGATGGTCTTGCACGTCCTCTCTGCCTTTTTCACCATGTCATGTGGACTAAGTAATCTTCCATCTGCTTGGAAATCAGCCAACATCACTGCACCACATAAAAAGAAAGTGCAAAAACTGATCCACTGAACTACGGACCTACCAGCTTACTTCCAATCATCAGCAAGGTTATTGAATCAATCATCGCATTTGATATGAAATCCTTTCCTTTTCTCCAACAACCTCATCTCAGACCAGGTCACTCCACCTTGGACATTCTGCTTCTACTCACCCAACAATGGATAGAGACCCTGATGTCAGACATCAGATCAGGGCCATCAATCTGGACATATCTCATGCATTTGATACAGTCTGGCATTCTGCCTTACTCTCCAAACTATCTGCTTATGGCATCCAAATTCAACTCCACACATCGCTTCCTGACTTACTCTACTCTTATAGCCAGTGTGTGGCATTCAACGGATTCCTTTCATCTCTTCTCCCTGTCAAGGCTGGAGTGCCCCAAGGCAGTGTTCTTGGCCGAGTCCTATTTGTGATCTTCATCAATGATCTCTCTGACTCTGGAAAATCCCCTTTATCTATCTGCTGATGAATCCACCCTCATGACATCCCTCATCTTTCAGATAGGCAGGCCGCAGCTTCTTCCCTCTCTTCAGACCTTGACAATATCATAAACAGGTCAACCATTTACAGTATGCCTTTCAATCCTGACAAGTCTCACTCTCACTATCTCTCTCTGAAAGAAGAGAGATCTGGCAAACCCTCCTATTTACTTTCTTAACAATCCTCTTGAGGAGATTCAGTCATTCAAACTCCTGGGTCTTACTATCAGCCACAATCTTTCTTGGGCAAACCAAATTTTAAAATTGGCCTCCAAAGCCAGCCGCAGACTGGGAATCCTCTGTCGTACAAAGTCCTTCCTTGGCACACCTGACCACCTATCCACCGACAAGGCCTTCATCCGCAGCTTGATGGAGTACTACTCTCACCTCTGGGCTGACTCCGCTGCCTCACATCTTGCTCAGCTTGACACCATAAAAACCAACGCCTTTAAGATTATTGGAATCTCCTGCAATGAAGCTGAGTCTATGCCGCCCACTCCCCACCCCCCCC
>CM068959.1:78997582-79015757 GCA_035128595.1 Eptatretus atami | reverse complement strand
TTTTGCGTTTACAAGTCCTCTCTGTGAAATGCAACGTTTTGCTAATTTGAAGCGAAAATACTAACTATTTCAATAAAATCACGCGTTTTCGCTTCAGAATAGTGATGCAGAACAAAAAGTGGTCGGACAATGCTTTTGTTTGGTGAAAAAAGCTTGTTTTAGGCCAATTTGAGACATTTTTGCGTTTACATACAAGTCCTTGTCTGTAAATCACACGCGGTTTTGCGAATCTGAAGCTAAAATACTCACTTTTCAATAAAATCACGCGTTTTCGCTTCAGAATAGTGATGGAGAACAAAAACTGAGTGGACAATGCTTTGTTTGGTGAAAAAAGCTTGTTTTAGGAACAATTTGAGACATTTTTGCGTTACAAGTCATATCTGTGAAATTCAGCGTTTTGCGAATTTGAAGGCTAAAATACTCACTATTTCATAAATCATGCGTTTCGCTTTCAGAATCGTGATGCAGAACAAAATAGTCGAAGTCGGACCAATGCTTTTGTATGGTGAAAAAGCTTGTTTTAGGCCATTTGAGATCATTTTGCGTTTAATCCTTTCGTGAAATGCACGCGTTTTGAGACATTGTAAAGCTAAAACTACTCACTATTTCAATAAAATCCACGCGTTTTTGCTTCAGAATAGTGATGGAGAACAAACTTAGTCGGACAATGCTTTTGTTTGGTGAAAAAGCTTGGTTTAGGCCATTGAGCCATTTTTTGCTGTTTCAAGTCCTTTCTGTGAAATGCAACGTTTTGTGAATCTTGAAGCAAAATTACTCACTATTTAATAATAATCACGCGTTTTCGCTTCAGAATAGGATGGCAGAACAAAAGTTGTCGGACAATGCTTTTGTTGGTGCAAAAAAGCTTGTTTAGGCAATTTGAGACATTTTTGCGTTTACAAGTCCTTTTCTGTGAGATGCAGGGTTTTTGCGATTGTGAAGCTAAAATACTCACTATTATTTTAATAAAATCAGCGTTTTCGCTTTCAGAATAGTGATGCAGAAACAAAAGTGTGTCGGACAAGTGCTTTTGTTTGGTGAAAAAAGCCTTGTTTACGGGTAATTTGAGCGATTTTTTTGTGAGATTCAAGCTAAAATATCTCACCTATTTCATGAATCAACACGTTTTTGTTCACGAATAGCTGATGCAGAAAGCAAAAAGTTTGAGTCAGACATGCTGTTGTTTGGTTTAAAAAGCGTTTTAGGGTAAACTTTTGAGCATTTTTTTGCACGAATTTGAAGGCTAAACATACTCTACTATTTCAATGAAATCACACGTTTTTCGCTTCAGAAAGTGATGGCCGAACAGAAAAGTTGAGTCAGACATATGCTTTTTGTTGGTTTAAAGCTGTTTTAACTGGATAATTGAGCATGTTTTTGCAGCAAATTTGAAGCTAAAATACTCACTATTTCAATGAAATTCACCGTTTTTCGCTTCCAATTGTGATGTGCAGAACAAAAAGTTGAGTCGACAATGCTGTTGTTTGGTTTACAAAAGCTTGTTTTAGGGTAAATTGAGCGTTTTTTGGCGCGATTTGAAAGGCAAATACTCACCTATCTTACAATGAATTCACACGTTTTCGCTTCAGAATAGTGATGAGAACAAAAAGTTGAGTCAGACAATGCTGTTGTTTGGTTTAAAAAAGCTTGTTTTAGGGTAATTTGAGCATTTTTGCATCGGAAAATTTGAAAGCTAAAATATGCACTATTTCAATGAAATCACACGTTTTCGCTTCAAATAGTGATGCAGAACGAAAAAAAGTTGAGTCGACAATGCGTTTTGTTTGGTTAAAAACAGCTTGTTTCAGGTAGATATGAGTCTTTTTTGGTACGAATTTGAAGCTAAAATACTCACTATCAATGAAATACAGCGTTTTCGCTTCAGAATAGTGATGCAGACAAAAAGTTGATGTCAGACAATGCTTTTGTTTGGTTCAAAAATCTTGTTTTAGGTAATTTGAGCATTTTTTGGTGAGATTTGAAAGCTAAAATACTCACTATTTCAATGAAATACACGTTTTTCGCTTCCAGAATAGTGATGCAGAACAAAAGTTGAGTAGACAATGCTTTTGTTTGGTTTAAAAAGCTTGTTTTGGGTAATATGAGCATTTTTTGGCACGAATCTTTGAAGCATAAATAACTCACTATTTCAATGAAATCACCGTTTCGCTTCAAGAATAGTGATGAGAACAAAAACTTGAGTCAGACATACTTTTGTTTGGTTTAAAAAAGCTTGTTTTAGGTAATTTGAGCATTTGTGAGAATTTGAAGCTAAAATACTCACTATTTTCAATGAAATCACACGTTTCTGCTTCACAATGGTGATGCAGAACAAAAGTTGTCAGACAATGCTTTTGTTTGGTTTAAAAAGCTTGTTTTCGGTAATATGAGCAATTTTTTGGCAGCGAATTTGAAGCTAAAATACTCACTATTATTATCAATGAAATCACACTTTTTCGCTTCAAGATAGTGATGCAGAACATAAAAGTTGAGTCAGACAATGCTTTGTTTGGTTGAAAAAGTTGTTTTATGGTTAATTTTTGAGCATTTTTTGAAAGAATTTGAAGAGCTAAAATACTCACTATTTCAATGAAATCACACGTTTTCGCTTCAGAATAGTGATGCAGAAAAAAAGTTGAGTCGACAATGCTTTTGTTTGGTTTAAAAAGCTTGTTTTAGGTAAATTGAGCATTTTTTTTGGCGGCGAATTTGAAGCGAAATCAATCACTATTTCAATGAAATCACACGTATTCGCTACAGATATGTGATGCAGACAAAAAGTTGAGTCGACAATGTTTTGTTTGGTTTAACAGGCTTGTTTTAGGGTAATTTGAGCATTTTTTTTGTGAGAATTTGAAGCTAAAATACTCACTATTTCAATGAAATCACACGTTTTCGCTCTCAGAATAGTGATGCAAACAAAAAGTTGAGTCAGACAATGCTTTGTTTGGCTTAAAAAGCTTGTTTTATGGTAATTGAGCATTTTTGCAACGAATTTGAAGCTAAAATACTCACTATTTCAATGAAATTCACACGTTTTCGCTTCAGAATAGTGATGCAGAACAAAAAGTTGAGTCAGACAATGCTTTTGTTTGTTTAAAAGCTTGTTTTAGGGTAATTTGAGCATTTTTTTGCACGAATTTGAAGCTAAAATACTCACTATTTTCAATAAAATCACGCGTTTTGCTTCAGAATAGTGATGCAGAACAAAAGTTGTGTCGGACAATGCTTTTGTTTGTGAAAAAAAGCTTGTTTAGTGGTAATTTGAGCTTTTTTTGTGAGAATTTGAAGCTAAAATACTCACTATTTCAATGAAATCACACGTTTTGTTCAGAATGTGATGCAGAACAAAAGTTGAGTCAGACAATGCTTTGTTTGGCTTAAAACTTGTTTTTATGGTAATTTGAGCATTTTTTGCACGAATTTGAAGCTAAAATACTCACTATTTCAATTAAATCACACGTTTACGCTTCAGAATAGTGATGCAGAACAAAAAGTTGAGTCAGACAATGCTTTTGTTTGGTTTAAAAAGCTTGTTTATGGTAATTGAGAGCATTTTTTTTGCACGAATTTGAAGCTAAAATACTCATATTTCAATGAAATCACACGTTTTCGCTTCAGAATACGTGATGGCAGAACAAAAAGTTGAGTCAGACAATGCTTGTTGTTTGGTTAAAAAGCTTGTTTTAGGGTATTTGAGCCATTTTTTGCACGAATTTGAAGCTAAAATATCACTATTTCAATGAAATCACCGTTTTCGCTTCAAAATAGTGATGCAGAACAAAAAGTTGAGTCAGACAATGCTTTTGTTTGGTTTAAAAAGCTTGTTTTCAGGTAATATGAGCATTTTTTGGCAACAATTTGAACGCTCAAAATACTCAGATATTTCAATGAAATCACAGAAAGTTTCGCTTCAGAATAGTGATGCAGAACAAAAAGTTGAGTCAGACAATGACTTTTGTTTGGTTTAAAAAAAGCTTGGTTTTATGGTAATATTGAGCATTTTTTTGAAGAATTTGAAGCTAAAATACTCACTATTTCAATGAAATCACACGTTTTCGTTCAGAATAGTGTGGCAGAAAAAAAGTTGAGTCAGACAATGCTTTTTGTTTGGTTTAAAAAGCTTGTTTTACGGTAAATTGAGCATTTTTTTGCGCGAATTTGAAGCGAATTACTCACTATTTTCAATGAAATACACGATTCGCTACAGAATAGTGATGCGAAAAAAGTTGAGTCAGACAATGCTTTTGTTTGGTTTAAAGCTTGTTTTAGGGTATTTGAGCATTTTTTTGCACGAATTTTAAGCTAAAATACTCACTATTTCAATGAAATCACACGTTTTCGCTTCACATTAGTGAGATGCAGAACAAAAAGTTGAGTCAGACAATGCTGTTGTTTGGTTTAAAAAAGCTTGTTTTAGGGTAATTTGAGCATTTTTTTGTGAGAATTTTGAAGCTAAAAATACTCACTATTTCAATGAAACACACGTTTTCGCTTCAGAATAGTGATGCCGAACAAAAAAGTTGTCAGACAATGCTTTTGTTTGGTTTAAAGCTGTTTTTAGGTAATTTGAGCATTTTTTTGCACGAATTGAAGTAAAATACTCACTATTTCAATGAAATCTCACGTTTCGCTTCAGAATAGTGATGGCAGAACAAAAAGTTGAGTCAGACAATGCTCTGTTTGGTTTTAAAAAGTTGTTTTATGGTAATTTGAGCATTTTTTCGACGAATTTGAAGCTAAAATACTCACTATTTCAATGAAATCACACGTTTTCGCTTGAGAATAGTGATGAGAGACAAAAAGTCGAGTCGGAAAATGCTTTTGTTTGGTTTAAAAGGCTTGTTTTAGGGTAATTTGAGCATTTTTTTGCGTTTACAAGTCATATCTTGTGAATTCAGAGTTTTGCGAATTGAAGCTAAAATACTCACCATTTTCAATAAAATCACGCGTCTTCGCTTCAGAATCGTGATGCAGAACAAAAAGTTGTGTCGCGACAATGCTTTTGTTTGGTGAAAAAAGCTTGTTTTAGGGTAATTTGAGCATTTTTTTGGCGCAAATTTGAGCTAAAATACTCACTGTTTCAATGAAATCACACGTTTCAACTTCAGAATAGTGATGCAGAACAAAATATTGTCGGACATATGCTTTTGTTTGGTGAAAAAAGCTTGTTTTAAGGCCATTTGAGACATTTTTTTTGCGTTTAATCCTTTCTGTGAAATGCACGTTTGCAATTTGAAGCTAAAATCTCACTATTTCAATAAAACATCGCGTTTTCCGCTTCAGAATAGTGATGCAGAAGCAAAAGTGTGTCGACTACATGCTTTTGTTTGGTAAAAAGCTTGTTTTAGGGCTAAATTTGAGCATTTTTTTGCAGCGAATTTGGAAGCTAAAAATACTCACTATTCAAAAAAATCACACGTTTCGCTTAGAATAGTGAGCAGAACAAAAAGTTGGTCAGACAATGCTGTTGTTTGGTTTAAAAAGCTGTTTTAGGGTAATTTGAGCATTTTTTGCACGAATTTGAAGTTAAAATACTCACTATTTCAATGAAATCACACGTTTTTCGCTTCAGAATAAGTGATGCCGAACAAAAAGTTTGAGTCAGACAATGCTTTTGTTTGGTTAAAAAGCTTGTTTATGCGTAATTTGAGCATTCTTTTTGCAAGAGCGAATTTGACAGCTAAAATACTCACTCATTTCAATGAATTCGCACGTTTTCGCTTCAGAAATAGTGATGCGAACAAAAAGTTGAGTCAGACAATGCTTTGTTTGGTTTAAAAAGCCTTGTTTTAAGGGTTAATTTGAGCATTTTTTTCACGAAATTTAGAGCTAACAATACTCATATTCAATAAATCACACGTTTTCGCTTGCAGAATAGTGATGCAGAACAAAAAAGTCGAGTCGACAATGCTTTTGTTTGTAAAAGCTTGTTTACGGTAAATTTGAGCATTTTTTTGCGTTACAATCATTCTGTGAAATTCAGGTTTTGCAAATTTGAAGCTAAATACTCACGATTTCAATAAAATCAGCGTTTCGCTTCAGAATGTGATGCAAACAAAAAGTCGATCGACAATGCTTTTGTTTGGTTTAAAAAGCTTGTTTTAGGGAATTTGAGCATTTTTTTGCGCGAATTTGAAGCTAAATATACTCACCTATTTCAATGAAATCACACGTTTTCGATCTTCAGAATAGTGATGCAGAACAAAAGTTGAGTCAGACAATGCTTTTGTTTGGTTTAAAAAAAGCTTGTTTTAAAGGGTAAATTTGCATTTTTTTTGCAGCGAATTTGAAGCTAAATACTCACTATTTTCAATGAAATCACACGTTTTCCGCTTCAGCATAGTGATCGCAGAACAAAAAGTTGAGTAGACAATGCTGTTGTTTGGTTTAAAAAGCTTGTTAGGGTAATTTGAGCATTTTTTTGCACGAATTTGAAGCTAAAATACTCACTATTTCAATGAAATCACACGTTTTCGCTTCAGAATAGTGATGCGACAAACAGTGAGTCAGATACAATGCTTTTTGTTTGGTTTAAAAAGCTGTTTTCTGGTAATTTGAGCATTTTTTTGCACGAATTTGAAGCTAAAAATACTCACTTATTCAATGAATCTCACGTTTTCGCTTCAGAATAGTGATGCAGAACAAACTTGAGTCAGACAATGCCTGTTTGGTTTAAAAAGCTTGTTTTATTGGTAATTTGAGCATTTTTTTCACGAATTTGAAGCTAATACTCACTATTTCAATGAAATCACACGTTTTCACTTCAGAATAGTGATCAGAACAAAAATGTTGTCGGACATTGCTTTGTTGGTGAAAAAGGCTTTTTTTAGGCCAATTTAGCATTTTTTTGCAGCGATTTGAAGCTAAAATACTCACTATTTCAATGAAATCACACGTTTTTCGCTTCAGAATAGTGGATGCAGAACAAAATGTTGAGTCAGACAATGCTGTTGTTTGGTTTTAAAAAAGCTTGTTTTCAGGGTAATTTGAGCATTTTTTGCACGAATTTGAAGCTAAAATACCACTATTTCAATGAAGATCACACGTTTTCGCTTCAGAATAGTGATGCAGAACAAAAAGTTGTCAGACAATGCTTTTGTTTGGTTAAAAGCTTGTTTTAAGGTCATTTGAGCATTTTTTTGGCGAAATTTGAAGCTAAAATACTCACTGATTCAATGAATCACACGTTTTCGCTTCAGAATAGTGATGCAGAACAAAAGTGTTCTTGACATGCTCTTTGTTTGGTGAAAAAAGCTTGTTTTAGGAATTTGAGACATTTTTTGGTGCAGCCTTTGTGAATGATGTGAATTTGAGCTAAAATACTCATATTTCAAGTAAAATCACGTTTCGCTTCAGAATAGTGATGCAGAAAAAAGTTGAGTCAGACATGCTTTGTTTGGTGAAAACGTTGTTTTAGGGTAATTGAGCATTTTTTTGCACGAATTTGAAGCTAAAATACTCACTATTTCAATGAAATCACACGTTTTCGCTTCAGAATAGTGATGCGAACAAAAGTTTGAGTCAGACAATGCTTTTGTTTGGTTTAAAAAAAAGCTTGTTTTATGGTCAATTGAGCATTTTTTTTGCACGAATTTGAAGCTAAAATACTCCTATTTCTAATAAATCTCACGTTTTCGCTTCAGAATAGTGATAGCGAACAAAAGTTGAGTCAGACAATGCTTCTGTTTGGTTTTTAAAAAGCTTGTTTTAGGGTAATTTGGCATCTTTTTTTCACGAATTTGAAGCTAAAATACTCACTATTCAATGAAATCACACGTTTTCGCTTCAGATAGTGATGCAGAACAAAAAGTTGAGTCGAACAATGCTTTTGTTTGGTTTAAAGCTTTGTTTAGGGTAATTTGAGCATTTTTTTGCGTTAGAATCTTAAAAAGTTTTTGAATTTTGAAGCTAAATACTACACTATTTCAATGAAATCACCGTCTTTTCGCTTCGAATCAGTGAAGCAGAACACAAAAGTGAGTCGAGAAAGCGCTTTTGTTTGTTTGAATAACGCTTGTTTGGGTAATTATGGGAGCTTTTTTGCGCGAATTTGAGCTAGAAATTACTCACGTATTTCAATGAAATCACACGTTTTCGCTCAGAATAGTGATGGCAGAACAAAAGTTGAGTCGACAATGCATTTGTTGGTGAATATAAGCTTTTTTAAGCGGAATTTGAGACATTTTTTTTGCGGAATTTCAAGTCCTTAAATACTCACTATCTAATGCAAAGTTCAACTATAATCTCACTATTCAGATCCGTTTTCGCTTCAGAATAGTGATGCGAGATACAAAAATTGAGTCGAGAACAATGCCTTTTTGTTTGGTAAAAAGCTTGTTTTGCTATCTTGAGACATTTTTCGTTCAGTCAATCTTGAGCTAGAAATACTCACTATTGCAAATTCGAACATCTCTACAATGATAACGTTTTCGCTTCAGAATAGTGATGCAGAACAAAAGTTTGATCAAAATGCTTTTGTGTTGGTTTAAACGCTTGTTTTATGGGTAATTTGAGCATTTTTTGCACGAATTTGAAAGCTAAAATATCACATTTCAATGAAATCACCGTTTTTCGCTTAAGAATAGTGAATGGCAGTAAAAAAGTTGGTCAGGGACAAATGCTGTTGCTTTGGTATAAATACTTGTTTTTAGGGTAGATTTGAAAGCATTTTTTTGTGAGAATTTGAGCCCTAAAAATACTCCACTATTTCAATTGAAATCACATGACGTTTTTCGCTTCAGAAGTGATGCAGAACAAAAAGTTGGTCAGACAATGCTTTTGTTTGTTAAAATGCTTGTTTTTATGGTAAATTGGCAGCATTTTTTTGGCGCGAATGTTAGGAAGCAAATACTCCTATTTCAATGAAATACACGTTAACGCTTCAGAATATGTGATTCGCAGAACAAAAAGTTTGAGTCAAACATGCTTTTGTTTGTTTAAAAAGCTGTTTTTAGTGTAATGTTTGAGCATTTTTTGCCGAATGTTGGTAGCTAAATAAACTCAATTTTAAATGAGATCAACACGTTTCTCTCACGAATAGGATGCAGAACAAAAAGTTGATCGACATGCTTGTTTTTTGGTAAAACAGCTTTGTTTAGGAATTTGAAATTGCGTTTATGTCCTTACGTGAAATATGGATGAGCTAAAAATACTCACTATTTTCAATGACAAATCACACGTTTTCTGCTTCAGAATTACGTGATGCGAGACCAAATAATTTGAGTCAGCAATGCTTTTGTTTGGTAAACAACTTGTTTTCCGGAATTATGAGCATTTTGTTAGATGTGTCACGTTTGGAATTTGAAGCTAAAATTACTCACTATTTCAGAACAATCCACACTTTTCTTCAGAATATGGACTGGCATGAACAAAGTGAGCCAAATGCTTTGTTTGGTTTTCAAAATTTTGTTTGTATATTGGTGAGCATTTTTGAATGATTGTTTGACGAATTGCGCTAAAATAGTCACTATATTCAATGAAATCACCGTTTTCGCTTCAGAAATAGTGAGGCACGAACAAAAAGTTGAGTCAGACATATGCTTTGTTTGGTTTAAAAAGCTTGTTTCGGTAATTTGAGCATTTTTTTTGGCACGATTTGAAGCTAAAGTACTCGACTATTCAATAAATCAGCGTTTCGGCTTCAGAATAGTGATGCAGAACAAAAAGTTGGTCGGACATATTGCCTTTTTGTTGGTGTAAAAAGCTTTTTTTTATGGATTTGAGCATTTTGATTGACAATTTTTGTGATAAGCAATTGATTGAAAGCTTAAAATACTCACTACTTTATAATGAAAAAATCAACGGTTTCGCTCAGAATAGTGGATTGCCAGAAAAAATTTGAGTTAGACAAATGCTTTTTGTTTGTGTAAAAAGCTTGTTTTAGGGTACATTGAGACGATTTTTGCGCGATTTTGAAAGGAACCATTGAACTCTCCACGTTTTATGAAAAAACGTAAATCATTTTCTAAGGCGTTTCGCTCAGACATGTCGGATGCAAGAACAAAAAGTGAGTCGGACAATTCCTTTTGTTTGGTGAAAAAGCTCTGTTTAGGCGTAATTTGAGCATTTTGGTTCAGCTTTCTGAAATAGCGTTTGCGAATTTTAAGGCTAAAATACTCACGATATTTCAAATGACAATCACGCGTTTTCGCTTCACAATAGGATGCAGATACAGAAAAGTTGAGTCAGGAATGCTTTTGTTTGGTTTTAAAAAGCTTGTTTTTAAGGGTTTTAATTTCAGCATTTTTTGTGCGAGAATTCAAGCTAAAATACTCACTATTTTCAAATGAAAGATCACCTGTTTCGCTTCAGATATAGTGAGCAGACAGAAAAGTGAGTCAGACAATGCTTTTGTTTTTGTTTAAAGCAGCTTGTTTTTAGGGTATTTGAGGCATTTTTTTGCCGAATTTGCAAGCTAATTTCTCACTTTAATGAAATCTCCGTTTTTGCTTCTAGAATAGTGATTGCAGAACAAAAAGTGAGTCAACAAGCCTGTGTTGGTTAAAAAGCCGGGTTGTTTATGTGAAATTGAGCAATTTTTTCGAATTTGAAGCTAAAATACTCACTAATTTCAATAAATCACCGTTTTCGCTTAGAATAGTGATGCAGAACAAAAGTTCGAAGTCGGTACAATAACTCTTTTGTTTGGTTTAAAAAGCTGTTTTAGGGTAATTTTGAAGCATTTTTTTGGGTAAATTTGTGAATAAGTCTTTCGATATTTGAAGCTGAATCAACCACGTTAATTTCGCTCTTGCAGAATACGTGATGCAGAAAAAAAGTTATGTCAGGACAAATGCCCCCCCCTTTTTTTGTTTGTTGAAAAAGCCTTGTTTTAGGGTAATATGAGCATTTTTTTGGCGCACAATTTGAAGCAAGAATACTCAACTTTCAATCAAATCACACTTTCCTACTCAGAATAGTGATGCAGAACAAAAAGTTGGTCAGAGAATCTGTTGTCTTTGTTGGTAAAAAGCTTGTTTTAGGCAATTTGACATTTTTGCGTCATTTTTGTGAAGCAATTTGTAATCTGACTAAATACTGCACTATTCAATAAATCACGACGTTTCCGCTTTCAGAATATGTGATGCAGAACAAGTTGATTGTCCAGAACAACTGCTTTGTTGGTAAAAAGCTTGTTTTAGGGTATGAAGCATTTTTTTGCACGAATTGAAGCTAAATATTCACTAATTCAAAGAAATCAACGTTTTCGCTTCAGAAATAGTGATGCAGAAAAAAAGTTGAGTCAGACAATGCTTTGTTGGTTTAAAAACGCCTTGTTTTAGGGTAATTTGGAACATTTTTTGTGCAACATTTGAAGTTAAAATACTCACTATTCAAGAAATCTACACACGTTTTCGCTTCAGAATAGTGATGACAAACAAGTTGAGTCAGACAATGCTTTTGATTTTGTGAATAAAAGTTGTTTTTAGGCTCATTTGAGCATTTTTACCCTTTACAAGTTTTTTCTGTGAAATGGCAACGTTTTGCAACTTTGAAGCTAAAATACTCACTATTCAACAAAATAGCGCGTTTTCGCTTCAGTATGATTAAACAAACAAGATGCAGTCAGAAAATGCTTTTTGGTTGGTTGAAAAAAGCTTGTTTTTAGGCATTTTGTGCATTTTTACGTTTACTAGTTTTTTCTGTGAAATGCACACGTTTTGGCACTTTTGAAGCTAAAATAACTGCACTCTATTTCAATAAAATGAGACGCAGTTTTCGGCTTCAGAATAGTGATGTAGAAAACAGGTTGAGTCAGAAATAATGCTTTGTTTGGTGAAAAAAGCCTTGTTTAAGCCTAATTTGTGCATTTTACGTTTACGAAAGTTTTTTTCTGTGAAATGCAACGTTTTGCAACTTTGAAGCTAAAATACTCATATTTCAATAAAATCGACGCGTTTTTCGCTTCCAGAATCGTGATGGAGAACAAAAAGTTGAGTCAGACAATGCTGTGTTTGGGTTTAAAAAGCTTGTTTAGGGTAATTGAGGCATTTTTGCACGAATTTGAAAGCTAAAATACTCACTCTTTTCAATGAAATCACATCGTTTTCGCTTCAGAATAGTGACGGCAGAACAAAAAAGTTGAGTCAGACAATGCTTTTGTTTGGTTTAAATGCTTGTTTTTAAGGTATTTTGAGCATTTTTGGCGCAAATTTGGAGCTTAAAATACTCACCTGTTTCAATTGAAATCACACGTTTTTCACTTCAGAATAGTGATGCAGAAAAAAAAGTTGTCGGACATTGCTTTTTGTTTGGTGAAAAAACTTGTTTTTGGCAATTTGAGACATTTTTGCGTTACAATCTCCTTCCCTGTGAAATGATACGTTTTGCTAATTTGAAGCTAAAATACTCACTATTTCAATAAATCACGCGTTTTCGCTTCAGAAATAGTGATCCATGAACAAAAAGTTGTGCGGACAATGCTTTGTTTGTGAAAAACGCTTGTTTTAGGGTAATCTTGAGCATTTTTTGCACGAATTTTTGAAGCTAATAATACTCAATATTTCAATGAAATCCAACGTTTTCGCCTTCAGAATAGTGATGCCGACAAAAAGTTGAGTTCAGAACAATGCTTTTGTTTGGTTTAAATAAGCTTGTTTAGGTAATTGGCTATTTTTTTTTTGCACGAATTTGAAGCTAAAATACCACTGATTTCAATGAAATAATCACGTTTTCGCTTCAGAATAGTGATGCAGAACAAAAAGTTGAGTCAGAACAATGCTTTGTTTTGGGTTTTAAAAAAAGCTTGTTTATGGTAATTGAGGGCATTTTTTTTTCAGATTTGAAGCTAGAAATAGTCACTAGTTTCTGAATCCACGTTTTCGCTTGAGAATATGTGATGCAGAATCAAAAAGTCCCGAGTCGGAATGCTTTTGTTTGGTTTAAAGTTGTTTTAGGGTAATTTGAGCATTTTTTTTCGTTTACAGTCATATCTGTGAAATTCAGCTTTTTGGGGCAATTTGACCGCTAAAATAGCCACCGATTTCATAAATCACAGGCGTCTTCGGCTTGCAGATCGTGATGTGCATGAACAAAAGCGAGTCGGACAAGGTTTTGTTTTGGTTAAAAAGCTGTTTAGGGTAATTTGAGCATTTTTTTGCGCGAATTTGAAGCTAAATTAACTACTATTTCAATGAAATCACACGTTTTGCGCTTCAGAATAGTGATTGCAGAAACAAAAAGTTGAGTCAGACAATGCTGTTGTTTGGTTTAAAAAGCTTGTTTTATGGGTAATTTTGAGCATTTTTTTTTGCACAGAATTGAAGCTAAAATACTCAAACTATTTTCAATGAACACAACGTTTTTCGCTTCAGAATAGTGATGCAAGGAACAAAAGTTGAGTCAGAAATCTTTTGTTTTGGTTTAAAATGCTTGTTTTAAGGTAATTCTGAGGCACTTTGTCTGGCGCGAATTTTAAGCAAAAATACTCACTATCTTCAAATGAAATTCCACGTTTTCGCTTCAGAATAGTGAGCAGAACAAGAAGTTTCGAGTCAGACAATGCTTTTTGTTCGTTTAAAAAGCTGTTTTAGTGTAATTTGAGCATTTTTGGCGCAAATTTTGGAGCTAAAATACTCAGATTTCAATAAATCACCGTTTTCACCTTCAGAATAGTGATGCAGAACAAAAAATGTGTTGCGAACAATTGCTTGGTTGCGTGAAAAAGCTTGTTTTAGGACCAATTTGAGACATTTTTGCGTTTTACAAGTCCTTTCTTAGATGCAACGTTATTGCGAAATTTGAAAGCAAATCTCACATTTCAATTAAAAGCACGCGTTTTCGCTTCAGGAATTAGCTGATGCAGAACAAAAAGTTGTCGGACAATGGCCTTTGTTTGGTGAAAAAGCTTGTTTTTAGGCCAATTTGAGACATTTTTGCATTACAAGTTCCTTTCTTGAATATGCAGGGCATTTTGCGAATTTGAAGCTAAATCACTCACTATTTCAATTAAAATCACGCGTTTTCCGCTTCAGAAATAGTGATGCGCAGACAAAAAAGTTGTGTCGGAACAATGCTTGTTTGGTAAAACGCTGTTTTAGGCCAGTTTGAGACATTTTTATGCTTTACAGTCATCATCTGTGAAATGCAAGCTTTTGAATTTGAAGCTAAAATACTCACTATTTCAATTAAAATCACGCGTTGTTCGCTTCAGAATTGTGATGCAGAACAAAAAGTGTCGGGCACAATGCTTTTGTTGGTTTGAAAAAAGCTTTGTTTTAGAATTGAGACATTATTTGTTAAGTCCTTTTCGTTAAATGCACGTTGCAATCTGAAGCTAAATACTCACTGATTTAATAAAATCACGCGTTTTCGCCTTCAGAATAGTGATGAGAAAAAAACGTTGACGTCGACAATTGCTTTTGTTTGGTAAAAAGCTGTGTTTTAGGAATTTGGAGCATTTTTGCTACAGCAATATTACTTTGCGAATTGACTAAAATACTCACTATTTCATAAAATCATCGCGTCTTCGCTTTCAGAATCGTGATGCAGCAACAAAAACGACGTCGAAATGCTTTGTATGGATAAAAAGGCTTGTTTTAGGAATTTGAGCATTTTGCTTTAAGTCTCTAATCGCTTTGAGATTTGAAGCTAAAATACTACACTATTTCAATAAAATCACCGCGTTTATTCGCTCAGAATATGATGGCAGACAAAACTTTGGTCGGTACAAGTGCTTTTGTTTGGTGAAAAAAAGCTTGGTTTTAGGCCAATTTGAAGCACAGTTTTTTGCTTTACAAGTTCCTTTTCTGTGAAAGCAACGTTTGTGCGAATTTTGAAAGCAAAAATCTCACTATTTCAATAAATCACTGCGTTTCGCTTCAGATAGCTGATGCAGAACAAAAGTCTGGTCGGACAATGCTTTTGTTTGGTTGAAAAAGGCTTGTTTTAGGACAAGTTGAGACATTTTTGCGTTTACAAGTCCTTTACTGTGAGAGAATCGGTTTTGCGAATTTGAAGCTAAATACTCATTATTGTCAATAAAATCACGCGTTTTTCGCTTCAGAATCGTGAATGCAGAAAAAAAGTCGAGTCGGACAATGATTTTGTATGGTGAAAAAGCTTGTTTTTAGGGCCATTTGGAGACATTTTGGTTTCAGTTTCCTTTCTGTGAAATGAGCGTTTGGCCGAATTGAAGCTAAAATACTCACGATTTTTCAATAAAATCACGCGTTTTCCGCTTCAGAAAGTGATGCAGACAAAAAAGTTGAGTCATGCAAGCTTTTGTTTGGTTTAAAAAAGTTGTTTAGGGTAATTCAGCATTTTTTTCGCGTGGAATTTGAAGCTAAAATCTCATTATTTTCAATGAATCACTACGTTTCGCTTCAGAAATAGTATGCAGAACAAAAAGTTGAGTCAGACAATGCTTGTTTGTTTAAAAAAGCTTGTTTAGGTAATTTGAGCATTTTTTTGCGCGAATTTGAGCTAATTACTCACTATTCAATGAAATCCACCCGTTTTCGTCTTCAGAATAGTGATGCAGAACAAAAACATGGAGTCAGACAATGCTATTGTTTGGTTTTTAAAAAAGTTGTTTTACGTGGTAATTGAGCATTTTTGGTGCGAATTTGAAGCTAAAATACCAATTTCTATTTCAATGAAATAACACGTTTTTGCTTAGATATAGTAATGCAGAAAAACAGTTGAGTCAGACAATGCTTTTCTTTGGTTTAAAAAAGCTAGTTTTAGGGTAAATTTGCGCATTTTTTTGCACGAATTTGAAGAAAATACTCACTATTTGGTAATGAAGCAGCACGTTTTCGCTCGGAATAGTGTGCAGAACAATAGGTGAGTCAGACAATGCTGTTTGTTTGGTTGTAAAAAGCTTGTTTTAGGTAATTTGAGCATCTTTTTTTAGGCTCGAATTTGAAAGCTAAAATACTCCCTATTTCAATGAAATCACAACGTTTTCGCTTCAGAATAGTGATGCAGACCCAAAAGTTGAGTCAGGCATACTTTTGTTTGGTTTATAAAAGCTTGTTTTAGGGTAATTTGAGCATTTTTTGTGAGAATTTAGAAGCTAAAATCCACTATTTCAATGAAATAACACGTTTTCGCTTCAGAAATAGTGATGCAGAAAAAAAGTTGAGTCAGAACAATAGGCTTGTTGTTCTGGTTTCAAAAGCTTGTTTTCGGGTAAGATGAGCATTTGGCACGGAATTTGAAGCTAAATACTCCTATTCAATGAAATTCACACGTTTCGCTACAGAAATAGTTAAGTGCAGACAAAAAGTTGAGTCAGACAATGCGTTGTTTGGTTTAAAAAAAGCTTGTTTTAGGGTAATTTGGAGCATTAATTTTTTGTGAGAATTTGCAGCTAAATACTCACTATTTCAATGAAATCACACTTTCGCTTCAGAAATAGTGATGCAAACAAAAAGTTTGAGTTAAACAATGCTTGTTTGCTTAAAAAGCTTGTTTTATGGTAATTTGAGATTTCTTTTGCACGAATTTGAAGCTAAAACTCACTATTCAATGAAATCAACGTTTGCTTCAAGAATAGGGATGCAGAACATAAAAAGTTGAGTCACGACAGATGGCTGTTGTTTGGTTTTGAAAAGCTTGTTTTCGTAATATGAGCATTTTTTTGGCACGAATTTGAAGCTAAAAATACCACTCAATGAAATCCAAACGTTTTCCCGACTGCAGAATAGTGATGCAGAACAAAACGTTGAGTCAGACAAGCTGTGTTTGGTAAAAAACTTGTTTTAGGGTAACTTTTGAGCATTTTTTTGTGAGATTTTGAACTAAAATACTCACTATTTCGAATGAAAATCACACGTTTTTCGCTTCAAGATAGTGATCAGAACAAAAAGTTTGAGTCAGACATCTTTTGTTTGGTTAACAAGCTTGTTTTAGGTAATTATTGGAGCATTTTTTTGCAAAACAGAAATTTGAGCTATACTAATATTCAATGAAATCAACACGTTTTTGCAAACAGAATAGTGATGCAGAACAAAAAGTTGAGTCCGAAATGCTGTTGTTTGGTTTAAAAACTTGTTTTAGGGTATTTGAGACATTTTTTGTGAAATTTGAAGCTACAAATAACCACTATTTAATGAATCGACACGTTTCGCTTCAGAATAGTGAATGCAGGAACAAAAAGTTGAGTCAGACAATGCTTTTGTTTGGCTTAAAAAGCTTGTTTTGGTAAATTTGAGCATTTTTTGTCATCGAATTTAAGCTAATACTCATATTCAATGATCACACTTTTCGCTTCAGATAGTATGTCAGAAACAAAAAGTTGATCAGACCAATGCCTTTTGTTTGGTGAAAGAAAGCTGTTTAGGCCATTTTTGAAGACATTTTTGCGTTTACAATGTCCTTACTGTGAAACTGCAGCATTGTTGCGAATTTGAAGAGCTAAAACCTCAAACTAATTTCAATAAATACTGCGTTTATCGTTACAGAAATAGATGATGGAGACAAAAAACTTGGTCGGACCAATAGCTTTGGTTTGGTGAAAAAAGCTTGTTTTCGGCCAATTTGAGACTTTTGCGTTTAAAATAACAGTCATATCTGTGAAATTCCGACGTTTTTGCGAATTTGAAGCTAAAATACTCACTATTTCATAAAATCGACGCGGTTTTTCGCTTCAGAATAGTGATGCAAACAAAAAAGTTGTGTCGGACAATGCTTGTTGTTTGGTGAAAAAGCTTGTTTTTGGCCAATTGAGACATTTTTTGCGTTTACAGTTCCTTAGGAAATGCAGCATTTTGCGAATTTGAAGCTAAAACACTCATATTTCAAATAAAATCACGCGTTTTCGCTTCAGCAATAGGTGATGCGAACAAAAAGTTGTGTCGGACCATTCTTTTGTTTGGTTGAAAAAAGCTTGTTTTCGGCCAATTTGAGACATTTTTGCGTTTACAAGTCCTATCTGTGAATTCAACGTTTGCGAATTGAAGCTAAATACTCACTATTTCAATAAAATACGTGTCCTTCCTGCTCAGATCGTGATCAGAACAAAGTCGAGTCAGACAATGGGTTTTGTTTGGTTTAAAAGCTTGTTTTAGGGGAATTTGCGCATTTTTGCGCGACATGTTGAAGCTAAATTACTCAACTATCTCAATGAAATCACAACCGTTTTCGCTTCAGAATAGTGATGCAGAAAAAAAAGTTGAAGTCAGAAATGCTTTTTTGTTTGGTTTTAAAAAGCTTGTTTTTATGTAAA
>CM068959.1:78968618-78983341 GCA_035128595.1 Eptatretus atami | reverse complement strand
TTATTAAATCAAAACAAAACACAATAAAATAATAATAAACAATATTTAACAAAGTAAAATGAAATCGAAGCGGGAAAATATGCATAAAATGAATGAAAGAAAATTTACAATTATAATACTTAGCTTCCCTATGCTTAAATCAATTAACTGGATGTCGGGAGCTAAAATGACTTTTAGAAGGGCTAGAGACACGATCTCGGGATGCATATAGGGGTTTTTTGAGGACGCCGGTTCAATAGATGTCATCTTCAACACTACCAGGTTCATCTTCAGGTCAAAAGGTATATTCAAGGTCAAATTACTGAATTTTGTATTTTTTGCCCGTTTTGTGTCTAACTCAGAGGAAAACTTTTGTAAGTCTATGACAAAACATACATTGTGCACCTACTGCACCTACTTGCTGATTTCTATCATCTTAACTAATGTATGTTTTGTTTGTTCTCTTTCAGAAACTGTCCAGCTGGTGATCTCACAGGATCTTGTGTTGTTTCCTGCTTGGTGACAATATGCCACGTCGTTGCAGCTGCTTTGGTTGTAGAGGAAATATGATGGAGCCTTGTGTAAAGGTCATATCTTCCCAAAAGATCCTGAGGAGAGGAGAGATGGATATGCAATGCACAATTGAGAAAGAAGTTTGGGTGCTTAAAGGAATATATATTTGTGAGACATTTCAATTGTGATTGTTCAGTTGGGTGCGAAACGACCAAAAGACCCCCATCAATATTTCCTGGAGTACCGAATCAGCTTTGAAGCAGGTGACCTCAGCCCCACGCCCAACATCAGTCTTCTCAGAATCAAGAGCTAAGAAGATGCAGCAGCTGATGAGCTGCAGACAATATCCAAGATTTTGACCATTTCGTGCTAAAATTAGCTCCTATTTTCCTGGCATTAACATCATAAAAGACCAGGAAAACCTTTACCTATCAATAATCTGATGCTACTGGACAAACTGTCAAGCAGTTCTTTCATTTCCAACAAGTTCACTCACCTTTGGATTTCTATTTCTTGAATAGAGTTGAGAAAGATGCATTGAGGTGCCCAAACGAACTTTTCCTTTGCAGAGAAGAACAGCCTGCTTCAAATGGTCCCAGATTAGATCCATAACTGACCAGGTAAACATCTATGAATGCACAAGCAAGGAAATTCTTCAGCTTTAAAGCCAGCTCCTTGTGGATGACTGAGCACACGGCTTCCTCATTTCACCTTCCTTCTTGTCGCAGCTGCATCTTCTGCAGAGAAGACTTTGACTACTGTTCTCCTGCTATATTTGCAGATGAAGCCTTGCAAAAGTTTTCGCCAAGCCAGGCCAAGAAGCAGTGAAAACTTTCTCATGACTAGTTGACATTATGGCTGCAGCTAAAATGTAAATTGCAAACACTCATTAAGCATTGACATTATGCCTGAATCTAGTTCTCGTGTGATTGATTGCGACAGAACTGTACAACTCCATAAATCCAGTCATGAGCGAAGTGAACTCATTGACGAGATTACTCCTCAAGACACTCAGGATCTCTTGGGTCTGACGAAACCCTAAGCATAAAGTGTTATTTGCGACACCTGTTCATAATATGGCGATAGCATAGTATGGAGGAGATCATTGATGTTGAAGATGGTAACGAGTGTTATCTTAGTTTCTAGATAATTTGAATAGAGTGGATTGAGTGGCCGACTATGTCAACCGTCTTTTTTTACATAATGCCTATAATTTTATGACAAGACTAAAATGCGTTGCCGATTCATTTTGCTAGCTGTTTCCTCTGTAGATGCACCTTTAGCTAGTAGTAATGCTGCATGTACTACTTTAGCTAACATTCTATTTGAAAGGCTCATGTCCTCAATGTAAGTGACAAAGAAAAAGCTTTGGATGCCTCAGGAGGCAAGAAAGCTCTCCAACTAGTGATAGACATAGACATAGTTCATAGATAGTTTGTGAGCATAATGTTGTGAATGATGATATAATGTTTATGTCCATCGATATCGATATATGACAATAAATATCAAAGTTTGACAGTCTACACACTTGCATTTATTACAATCAGCCATCTCTCACCGTTTTATGAGTTAGACACAAAACTGGCAAAAATACCAAAATTCAGTAATTTGACCTTGAAATATGATCTTTTGACCTTGAAGATGACCTCAGTGGGTTGAAATGACACTATTGAACTCGCCGTCCTCAAAAACCCCTATATGATCCCACATCGTGTCTCTAGCCCTTCTAGAAGTCATTTTAGCCCCGGATCAAGTTAATCCTTCAGACTCAAGTACAAACCCGAGCATGGGAGTTCCAGTCCTTCTCTATAGGAGTCCATGATTTAAGCATAGGGAGCTAAGTATTATAATTGTAAATTTTCTTTCATTCATTTATGCATATTTTCCCGCTTCGATTTCATTTTACTTTGTTAAATATTGTATTTATTATTATTTTATTGTCGTTTTTGTTGATTTATAAACGCTCAAACTAATTAACTCTATAGACTAGTTTATTGTTTTGAAAATGAATGATAAACAATGTATTTAACTTACACTCCGTTTTCTGATATTCTTCTATTGATGTCAGCTAGCTTCAATCAGTCAACCAAATCAAACAGTCTAAGTTTGAAACTGCGTCACCAGTCACCACCCAATTTGTGTAATCTTCCACCGCACATTATCCGCATATTAGTTTGTATTCCGTCAGAAAGAAAGCTCGCAAGTCTATGTACATGCATGTACCGCCCTGCCGGTACAGTATTCAGTCTGGCAGTTCACAAAAGTCTGCTCAACTTAGGCCTTCACTTCAGTGAATAAAACGGCGATTTTCATGGCAAATAACACGATAATAACATGTACAACAACGCTGCTTGAAGTTATAGGCAATACTTTATAAACTATAAAAAAGCACAACGGTGTGACCGTGCTATTTTGAGCCGCATTCACTGACAAAAGGCTCAAAAATGTGACTCGGGTGAAACACGTGTTTCGTGAAACAACAACAACGTCACACTGCGACAGTGCAAGTTTAGACCAATACTAATGGCCATAAGCTTACCTTCCATGTTTTTGACTTCTTCGAAAATCAAAAGTCAAACAGGGATTTTTCGTTTCGGCACCGAAACTGCGGGCCTACAAAGTTATTTTCTTGAGGTCAGTTTGCTAGTATGCGAGGTATCAGCCCAACAGTCCAAAACGAAGGCCTAAGCAGAGAACTGCTCTATTGCAGGAGGGCGTATGTTTTAGCTCTTGGTTATTTTTAGTGTCAGTTTGTGCTAGACCTGCCGAGAGTACTATACAGTAAAAGTAAGCCCGCTTTTATCGAAAATTACTATGTGTTTTTGTCCTCGGACTTTCAAACAGGGGCTGTAGAGATTTCGTGGGGACAAAAAAAAACAACAAAAAAAAACATCGAAAAATCGATGCCTGAAAGTAGCGGCGACCTTTGACATTTTTTCTCTGAGTAAGACGCTGCGGGTCCCGGTAACGGCTTCTAAGGAAACCTGACATCTGAGTGAAATCTCACCATAACTATATTAATTGCAAAAGTTAAATTTACAGTCAGTATCCCTACTTTAGGAATATCCTACCAGGGGAATACGCCAGCTTCCAGGATGATAACAAATAATAACAAAGGAAAATGTTATTGGAGAAGTGGACTAGCACCGTCATGTTCTAGCTTTTAGAGACCGCGCATGACCAGCATTTAGTAGGACTTGCTTGCCAAAGTTGGTTGTGCATGCCATTTCTCACCACAAAAGCCATTTTCAATGAAAGCCAATGCGAGTTGCGCAATTCTGGATGGTTGAAAGGCGGTTGCTTAATGATGCAGGTTCGACCATCTCGCATAGATCGAACGCTCCTGACCACACTGGGAATGCAACGGCATGCAAACATGAATTGGGCATGGTAATTTAAAAATAAAACCATAGCAGTTGTAGTAACAGAAAATGGCATTGTTCATACATGCTTTAGCAAATCACTAGTGTATGATATGTCAAAACAACTTCAAACTGACTGAGTCGTCCATAATATAGCAAATTTTTGAAATGGCAAATTCTTGTTGCTCGAAGTTGAGCCAATTGTCTGTGTGTGCTGTGCGTGTGCGTGCTGGTGTGTGTCGACCATTTTCCCTCACAAATGGCTGAATGATCTGTTGACAACTATCAGAGGTTCATTCAGTCGAGTTGACGGAGAGTGTTTTAGGTAAAAAAAAAATTGAAGAAAAAGTTGGAATTTATTTAATTATTTTTTTAATCGCTCTTTTCGTGCAAAAATTAGTTCTCTCTTGTGCCTTCTGAGCAAAATCCAAATTGATTTCTTCAAATGCCAAAAGGATAAACAGCAACAGGCAATGCCAGGTAACCCCTCATAGTTTTTGTATTCAAGGAGAATTGATGTGGTAAAAAATGCCTGCAGTAGCTTCTTCATTCAGCGAAGCGGATCATATATTACACAGACATTTTTCGCGCTTTTGGCAATTCCATCTTAGAGTGCCCAAAAACAAGTCTCTAATGTTTCTGTGCTTTGTGGTATTAGCTCGTGAACGGTGGATGCTGCATCATGGGTTACTGCCAAAGCAGTCCCACAGCAGTAATCACTTGAGTGGCTTCTGTCTTATTCATTGAGGTTAGTGATCTAACTTAATTACTATACAGGAGCTTCAGGACAGTTCACCCATCCAGAAGCCTCTTTAGGCCATATTATGGTCCAACAGATCCTGCCAATAGTTTAAAGGGAGCAAGTGAAGAAACTGACCGATATAAACAAATCAGATGTGAATATGACACAAGTTTACAAAACTATGAATATCTTTGTATATACTTTCTGATGTAATGAAGATATTTCTGTTGCCACTCAGCTTAACATAGACTGAATGTCAACTCATAAGAAATAGTATCATTACATGATTGATACTATACCTCTCAGCACTCTGGAGGTATTCCATGAGGACACTCAGCTGCCAGCATGACCTTACCGTTCTCACTTTCCATGTCCAATGCTGGATGTCGCTTACACAACAGCAGAATCTTGGTGCCGTATTAGTCACGGGCAATCGTAATTCGCTGCTTCTGCCCACCTGAAAGCTGGGCTTCCTTTTCTCCCACACGGGTGTTATATTTCTAGTCTACAACAGCACAGGAGTCTGCTTATGCGCAAGAAACTTTCAAGAGTTGCATGCATTAAAGTTATGTATGCTTGCACAAATACAGTGTCACGAGTAGTTATGTCACAGCGTAGTATCAGGCAGAAGAAATGGCTTGCCTGGAGCCCTGGAGGAACTTGGCGTATTTGAGTAAAAATGGCTCCAACTACTGAATTTAATCTTACATTGTAGGGCTGGAAGGATAGCCTTAAGGATGCACACTCGTCTCTTCAACTGATTCTCACCTTGGCATCAATGTGCATACCGTCCCTCGAACGGACATTAAACTGGGTATCCAGTCTGTGGGCATTAGTTGGAAGGATAAAATCCCACACAGTTCCTTGCGAAGAGTAGGTGATGCTATTGCCCGATCTTGGTAAAATCCTGCTATGACCTAAAGGGGGCACCGCATCAGCCGGCATAACACTCCCTGCAAAAAACTGACTGCTTCCACCGCCTGCAAAGGACGTGCCACGATGCTGCATTCTGAATGACATCATTACAATTGACAACGACGATCATCATACCTCTCCATGTTTTAAAGCAGAAAGTCGAATATGCCCTACCTCAGGCAGCGCCCTCGGATGAAACTAATGGATGTCTGCTGCACGTGCTGAATCTCCAGCTCATGGTGCATCACCTGCAATGCTGTTTTCTCCATTACGCAATGTTTTCGGCAATGCTGCAACAAGAGAGACGCGGTTCTTTCGGCACCCGATTCCCATCTCATCGTCGCACAGGCGAATGTTCAGCGAACTTTTCAAATCTTTGCCATCCAAATCATGCGAGATGGCAGCAGAAAAAGCAAAACACTAATCCAGCGTCGTGATCCATATAACTGTCGAATTGTAATTACACTCAAGCCGACAAGTCAGGCTCAATTACAGAAAATCACAACTGGCCACGGTAAAAAATCCGACAGTGACAGCCATTCATTAGATTGAGAACTTAGCAAATATATACACCAGTCCGCTTCCGCATGGTGTTTTAGGGACGTGAGGGCAGGGGAGAGAGAGAGGGGAGAGAGGAGGGGAGAAGGAAGAAGGGGGGAAGGGGAAAGAGGGAGGAAGGAGAAAGAGAGCAGGAGGGGAAAAAGAAGAGGGGGAGGGAGAAGAGGGAGGAAAGGGAAAGAGATAAGTAGGAACGAGGGGAAGGAGGGAAGGCGAAGGTGGAGGGAGGGAGAGGAAACTAGGAAGGGGAAAAAAGTGAGGAAGAGAATGGAGAGCGACCACTCACCAAAATGTCACTATCACTGCAGGAGGGTAGGGGTGTAAGGGAGGAGGTGAGGAAGAGAGAGAGAGAGAGAGAGAGAGAGAGAAGAGAGAGACGAGAGAGAAGAGAAACAGAGATGAGAGAAAGATAGAGAATATGAAAAAAAAAAGAGACGAAAAGGTGAGGGTGGAGGTTGGGGTTAGGCAAGAGAATGACATGATATGTTATGCTTAATGACACAAACACCACACACACACAAAAACAAACTCATGTCAGAACAGCTGTAACAGGACAACGACGCAAGGAGTTAGTAAATAAATCCGCTGGCACACTCTGGAAAAACTTTGATGTCCCAGTTCCAAGAAAATTTTGTCGGGAACATTAATCAAAAGCATGGACTGGAAAACATGGAAAGTATTGCCTCATGTACTACCTAAATATCCCATCGATGACTGATAACATCGAAACTAAGCGTTCGACCAGATATCATACTTGGTAAACAAAGAGAGAACGAAGGCATTGTGATGAGTGTTAAATACCAGTGATTGTTGACTAAACGAAAAGAAATCAAGAAAATGACCAAAACAGCCAAGAACTCAAGAAGAAGTGAAAAGATCCGGAAGCTGAGGAGGCAACCAATTAAACCAGTGATGGTATGGAAACCCTGGGAATGTTACCGAAAAACCTTCAAGAGCATTTTAGAAAACATCCCGGGAAATTACTACAAACCGAACTCACAGTAGAAGCTGTCCGGGCTCAGTGGACAATCCTGAAGAGAGACCTTGTCGCAAAACTTGAGACTAGAAAACTTCACAGCATGGTCCAGGAATTCCTACCCTTTACCGAAATAAAGGTGGATACTTTGAACACGCTCCTCGAGGTCTCCATTACCACATTCTCAACACCCCGCATACAGATACCATCAACAACAACACACCACACACACACACACACACACACACACACCCACACACACACACACACATTGAGACTTAGTGTATGAGACATTTAAATGCTGCCTTATCTTCCTGGCAACAAGTCTGCCGCATGCATGCTGCTCGTACAGCTAGCGACATTTGCACACCACTGTCGGCTGATTTCAACGAATCTGATTTGTACATGCTAGTCCCCTCAACGAGATGTTGGGCAGCAGGGGGAGGGTAGGAGAGGAGAGATAGCAGGAAGGAAGAGAATGAAGGGGAAGAAGTGAGGGTGGTGAGAGAGCGTTGTAGGATTGGGGAGAGAGTTGGCAGGCATAGGGATGAGAGAGGCAGGAGGCATAAGAGAGGTGAAAGAGGGGCGCGGTGAGGAAGCATAGGGTGGGGGGAGAGGGGTTGAGGGAATTCCAGCAGATGTGATGCCTCAGTTCTATATCATCCATCCGAGCAAAGTAACATTGATGAATCACCGACCTGTGAAACACACCAGGAGATGACAGTTTATAGCGGTCGCGGAATTCCAAAATCCAGGCTACACAGAAGCAAGCATGCATAACTCTCAGCTTTCCTGTTTGTGTTGGTGATTCATTATTTCAAACACTGAAAATATTTTTGATACTCATTGCTTATCAAAATAATTTAATCTTTGCTTACCTACCCCCAGAATAGAACCGATAAAGGTATCGCCATTGAAACTAAAGCACACCAAGCAATTAAGCAACAAACTTTTCAAGCGAACATTATCATTTTATTTATTTATTGTCATGCCAAGGATGCGTCGTATAATGGAAGATCGTACAAAAATGGGAAACGTTGTGGAAAATAAATTTCACATTCAGCAAGCCAGCAACAGTCACCACGAGATCCTCTGCCACCTCGCTGTCTGGAGATCTTAAGGCGTTTCCTGGGTAACCTCACTGGGTGTCTGAAGCCCCATGATTTTTCTGTCTGCTTCAACTTCAACCTTACTGGACAGGCACCGCAACAACTTCTTTCAATGCATAAAGTGTTTTGTATCTTCCTCACTCATATGATCAAATCCTTCCTCATCAGTTATGAATGCTGGGATACAATTGCCCATTGCAATGCTATAACTGGTTTCTTCAACCTTTTTTGCCCCGTGCACCTTTTCACCATATCTCAGAATTCATTCCGCCACTTTCAAGATTGTCTGACTCAAAGGTGCATTTAAATAAATGCAATATATTATTGAAATCTTTTATACTTTCTGTATTAGATATACATAGATTTCCCTGGAATTATTATAGCTGGGTTTTACAAATTTAATAGCAATAGAAAATGTTGATGATTTTAAAACTGAATAAGTAGTTTTTCTTTATTTACATCATAACTAAAACTTAACAGATAAAGTTACTCAAGCATACTTCAATAAATAAAAGTTCAATAGAATGCCAGAGATGTATTTCCATTTTATTCTGATGACACGATGTTACATCAATGAGAACACCTGTGATTGTTTTTTTCTTCGCCAATTCTTGATACGCGAGGTGATCTGAAACAGGACATGCAGTCATTTTAACCTTCCACACATCTACTTCCGTTGCTTCGATTTTTCATTTGAAACAGAGTTGAAAAGCCTGGCTCCAAAGATATGTTCGACATAATGGAGCAATGCATGGATAGCTCTTTCTGCCACTTTGGTAGAATCGCATTACTCAAGGGCCAAACTCTGTGATTGATTCTCATCGAACATATCTCATTTCTCCCGACATCAGTCTTCAGCTCCCAGAAATTCATCTTGAACAATCAATCAGGAATTTTTCAACTACAATTAATGGATTATCGCACTAAATTCCAACTCCTCATCACTGATTTCAGGAAAAAATTCAGCTGAATCTTCATTTATCAGTGCTGTCAAATGCTGAAAATTCATTTTTGGCAAATTCTGAAAGCACTATGGTCTTACAACCCACAGCCAATAAAATTCGATGAAGTTTCTCAACATCTGCCAACATTTTTGATCTTGACCTTTCTCTAGCCAATTTCCGCTGCTCAATAAAGCCTTTCAAGGAATCATGAATTTACTGATTGTTTGATTCCTTCTTGCATCTGAAGATATCAGTTTATCATCAGCGGGAACTCAAAAAATGTCAACCAAAATGGCAAGGCTGCAATAATGCACATTCCTGCATCATCCAGCCAGGCAAAAAAATCACATCTTACCCCTAGAAACTTCCAAAAAATAATTTGAGCTCATCTCTAGCTCAAATAACTCGCCTAAAACTCGTTTAAAACGTTTTGACCCCTGCATTCACTTTGGCAAGGCATCACTTACCTACTCTCATAAGTTGATGAAACATACCCATTGATCTCTAATCTCACCTCTTCTTCTTTTCAGAGAAACGTAGATGGCTGATCAAGGTGTTCACCCAGTGTGTAACGGAGAAGAAACGAAATCATTTAGATCGGGATCAAGAAGCTCATCTCTGTGCAAATTCCCGTGGAGATGCGGGACGCAGGTAAGCTACAGAACATTATGATGTTGTGGAGAAGCTGCAAGCATCGCCTGCACACAAGGTTGCTACCTTACTATATACATCAAAAAAATTTGAGAGAGTGAGAAAGTCACAGAAAAGAAAGGCTGAAGATTGAGGGTTAAGACAACTACACGCGCTCATACAAAAGGTAGCGACAAAGGTGTTTTGAAATACAACTGATTGTATTTTCTGTGTTGAGGAATGTTTACCCATTGATGATAGACACCCAGAAAGATGGCATGGCGACGCGTTCGTGAGTATAATGACCAAAGAACATTTTGCACACAGAATGTAACCCACTCCCACTATGAAAGAATGCTACCTTGATGTCTTATTGCTGAAGCAGTTGTAATCATGATGTCGCGAGAAGGGTCAAGTTGCACCTGCCTTTTGTTTCTGATCTACCCTTCTGCTGAGTAGCAAGTACCTGGTCCGCGCTGTAACAGTTTCACAATCCCCACCATAGGCCGATGCCAACTGGTAGCTGCAAGATGAAAATGCTCTGAAGAAGTCATGAGTACACGAACCAGAACAGCTCCAGATATGGAAATAGTGTGAACTGCATTCCCTTACTCAGATGAGGTGGCAAGCTCGCGCGACGTGACATGTTAAGCAAGTTGACTGATGCAATGAGTTAAGGATGTTATCGGTGTTCGCGGTATAGAATGCTGTGTACCATGTTGGTTTTCCGTGAGTCGTTGCTAAAAGTCTCAAAGATAGTTAGGTAATGATACTATATGAGAGGAAGCATTGCTTCCGTGTGAGGGCAGATCAACCATGTGACAGCATGCGTCAGGTCAAGTACAGCAGTGCCCACTTATTGACTATCAGAGTTTACACAGAGCCAACACAATAAGCACAGCCCAAGTGTTGAGTTGGTTTCGACCTGTCTCCGAGTGCTAAAGTGATAAGAAATCTCTGAGCCTGAGCCAAGTCAATCAAGAGTCACGTAACGCGGACCAGAAATCAGCACAAATTAGACTGGCGTCAAAACTGTTGTTGCACCGCACGAGGCCAGTCCGAACTTCTCAACCCCTTCAGTGAACATGCTTCACACCTCGTACGATAGAGGCCCTGAGATTCCGAAAATTGGCGCTCGTTTCTACTAGTGACAATCACAGGTCATCACCGTTCCTGGGGTTTGTGTAGAACTGTCGCGCCATCTAGTCGCGTGGTTTGACACTTCGATCTCCATGATCAACCAATAGCGATCGACGCCACTACCCAATTCCTCTCACATGAATTCCAGCAACCTCATCCACACAGGTAATGGCTGGAGTATAGCCGTGCTAAGCCAGGATGCAGACCATACTTGCAAATCATGCTGACCGAGCGCTCCACCAAACTTGACATCACAAGTATGGGTGAAATAAAGAGGCACCCCAGTTACCAGCAACCTCCATCAGCCCCAGCCATATCTATGATGTAGTCGAGTGCGGCCTGTTAGCGGCGAGGTGAAGCTGCGCTGCAGCACTGAACGTCTGCAGCTGTCACATGGAAATATCATGCACTGTTATTGCCGCTTGTGTTGTCGTACGCCTGCCGTCAACCCGTTCAAGACAGGAACGAAGACACAGATGAATGAGAGAAGGAGAAGCAGGATTGGAGATGACGAGGAAACTGAAACATCTTGATCTTGCCATTCGCTCTGATGATGAATGGGAGGATCGACTACTGAATAAACGCTGACACCATCGCTCTGAAAATGTCTTATTATATATTTTATTCATTTTTGCCGGAAAAAGACCTTGAACCTTCACCTTTGACCCTGAATGACTCCGAACACAAATTTCACCTCAGAATTGATTCCTAGTCAAAATTATACAAAGAAAGAGTATCACACGTGAATTGTGAGTTAATGGTTGAAAAGTTACTATCCCCCCGTCCGTGGTGCCCTTGATTTATGCAATTAGCGAAGTTCCCCATTTTTGCCGCTTCGGCAACCAAGCCAAATTTTCTCTATAGCCCTGGTACGAAAACCATCAAAAAACAATACACTTCATCATTACAACAAGGTTGATACAGAAACATATATGAGTGGCAAACGATTATGAAAGTCATGAGTGAGACTCCTCTTTGACCAAAAACTCACAAAAAAAAATTAGGAATTGTTTGATCGCAAAAACTTCCCTAGTGGAGCTGGAAGTGTTTTTAAGAGCCAGTGCCCTCCGACGTGGATCTACAAAATGCCTTTACTTTTGGAACTCGCTTTCACACAAACTTGAAATCCAGATATTTTGTCCCCAATGTAGCTGAGGCCCATCTGTACACACCCACAACATCATATCCCATAAAATATTTTCCATGATGAAGAGAGATAACCTTTTCCAATATCAGCTTGTAGTGTTTCAAGAGAGAACAAAGAAACTCCTCATTTAAATAACCATAGGTGTATTAACTTGCAACACAGCAACTGAAACATAGACTGCCACATCAGATCGAATATCAAGTTAATTGAAAATAAGCAAATGCTTCCAGACTTGATCTCTTGCACAACTTGATCCTTGTGCTCAATGGCCATGTCGCTGATCCGTCCTATTGAACAGTACTGTTTGATAGTGAAACTGCCTGCAAGGGTTTTCTCTAATCCATCCCAACCACATTTTCCACCATTTTGGGAGAAGCGGCCCCCCAAAGCTTGAAATTTCCCCCACCCAAAGTTTCTGGGTTTTTTTTCCTCCAAATTGTTTGTGGTTTTTTTCCGCTTTGCTATTCTGCAGTGCTACGATATCAGAAGCCTCAATAACCTATTTGCGCATTCATTGTTGATCGCCCCTGTTGAATCCAGCTTCATCTTTATGACAGCATCCCCCCCCCCCAAAAAAAAACGTTCAAAAAGCCTGTTTGTCCTTCTGTCCATTGTGTTGAGGATAACATCTGCAATGCTTGCATTCAACTTTGTTGGTTTCTAGAACATTTGACAAAGCTTCGACAAATAAACATTGAGCCGTTTCTTCTCCATTGATGCAATGATGGATGTGAATCCATATTGATATATGAATCAATCCTACCTCTCTTTTTTGACACTCAATATGGGCATCCAACTTCTGGAATAAAAAACAGAATAAGTCAAGATAACAATAACTGGAAATATTTACAAGATTAAAAAGTGAAATATTATCTTTATTTTTATTAATATGTGACTTCAATAAACTTATTGATGTCACAGGGTTAAATTAACACAAAACTACAATTCTACAGATTGTACAATTAATTACAGACATCACACCTTATTCAATAAAGTGTTATGTCTGGTAGATTATGTACAATCTGTAGAATTGTATGTAGAAATATCAATATTCCATCATATTGAGCTGCCAATCTGTGTCCAATTCCTGCTGAAAACCCTAAAAATTCTCCCCGGGGGGGGGGCGGGGCGGAATTCCCCCCTGCTTGAGAAACCCTATTTATACACATCCGAGACGCAAGCGTTACGTTGCTTGACATTTGGGTGTCTCGGGCGGTGCATGCTTAATGTTTTCGAAATCACGCCAAACCGCCGTTTCTAACAACCGTGTGTTGCAGTGTTTGCTTCAGTGCTGAGCCACTGGCGACCGTGCTCTGCAAGCTGCTTGTTGTTGTTTCGGAAAAGGAACCGTGCATCTCAAGGAAACATTGATTAACCAATACGTTATCCACCTGGTGTTGGGCTCTGTGTAGGCCCTGCGTCTTGCGTTATGTCTGGGCAGGTGCAATGCTATTTACAGCGAACACTTTTGTTAACCTTCATATGCGAATCAGCAAATATAATGCACACCTCACTTTACATTATACATATTGTTACGAATTTGAATTTATCGCACTAACATACAAGTTCCTTTAGCTCAGTTATGCCGATAAGTCATTTCCCCAGATTAGTTCACCTTCCATTGTTAATGGCAGAAATCGAATTTGTGCGCCAATGCACGATTCAATTTAAACTATTAGGGCATCAAACACAATGGAAATCCACCCTCCCCCCCCCCCTCTCGAAGAGAGAAGAAGACCCTCCCATCCTGTGAATTCATAGACGTCAACAACTCACCTCCCACCTGTATTGAGCGTGTCTATCACGAGGAGAGATTCACGCCGGCAGCTGGAGGGGCGGAGAAGGTTAACGAGGAATCCTTTCTTTGTTCGGGTTGGATGTTGTTCAGCAGCCGATCGAGTACCTGCCTGGCTGAGTAGGGAGGAGCTTTGTGAGCTTCTGCTTTGTTGCTTCAGCACGCATTCATCCTGCTTGTTCGATGGTTGTGGCTCAGGGCGCTTCGCCTCGCTTGGCTCGGGTTGAGCTATTTTGGAGAGCTGCTTTGTATTTGGAAAGAGGTTGAGCCGGATTGCTCGGCGCGAGTGCTGGTGTGCGATTCTTCTTCTTCATTGTTCTTGTGGACTCTTTGTATCTACCATTTGGTTTCCGGTTGATGCGAATCATCACCTATCTTGGGGTGTCACTCGGAAGTGCGCATCGACGGAACGGACGACCTCATTCAACACGCCACTTGTTGAAGGAGGAGGATCGCTGGAGTCGAAGATCGCGGATCACGACGCATTGGTCCAGCTCCGTCTCGCTGGGAGCCAGGTCCGAACAACTTGAAACCACGAGTGGAGAGAGTTCGGATATGTCCTGGTTTCAGCTCACCTGTCCTCCGAGCTGCAGCCCGTTATAAACTCAGCCACCATTTGTGTTGTGTGTGTGAATGTGTGTGCGTACGTGTGTCGGGCCGATTTCGAATAAGTAGGAAATCATGTGAAGTGCTTGTGTGTTGCTAAATTGATTCATTGCCCTTTCTAAAGCGGTATAGTTCTTGTCTTACGTGCTTCCCTAGCTTCCCCATTATATTTAATAAACCCCATTGCCTTAAGATGGTTTCAACTGCGTCGCGTGATCTCTTCATAGACTGAGCCATTTCGTTTGGAATTACCGATTTGTTTGACGTAAAAGGGGAAATTTGGACCGACGGTTCTATCTCTCTCCCC
>CM068959.1:78949351-78961822 GCA_035128595.1 Eptatretus atami | reverse complement strand
AGCCTGCGCAGGAAGTTCCGGCTACGATGTCGATTACGGGGATGAAACCCGTCTGAACTCAGACCCGGACCATGCTGGCCAAATAAAGAAAGGACGAAACGAGCTGGGAACATTTCTAATAATTTAATTACAGTAAAAGACAAAGGCAAGACTTAACACGAATATGGGAAGTATTTACAACGATCAAAAACACTTATTTCAGTTCTACTTAAAGACGGGCCACACACAGACACAACACAAAAGGAAAGAAACCCAGAGTCTTTATTGGACCCTCGCAGCCGTGGAGAGAGACAAGCTGGGGTCAGGTTCGGTGGGTACCTGACCATCGGAGGGGGGCGTGCTCCACGATGCGGCACTGACAAAGGTCGTTGGTCCGATCCCCAGTCGCACGTGGGGGACTCGAGGCTTGTGGCGGAGTCGGGTGACGAATAATCGGGGTCCCGGAGGGGGGGGGTCAGGGTCGCTCTGTCCTTCCTTGTAGAGGGCCAGCAGAGACACGTTCGCCGCCTCGTTGGCCCTCTGCTCACCCTCGTGACAGCAAAAACCCCTTCGTACAGCAACGTAGACCTCCTGTGACCATCTTCGTATCACCCCTCGTACCACCCCTTCGTAACAGCAAAAACCCTTAAGAACCTCTCAGAACTCTCGTGCAACCCACCAACGAACTCCCAAAGAACTTCCAAAGAACTCTTCGCTGAGGACGGTGTCAGTATTTTTATGGAACTCCCTCAGTGGAGAGGGGCCTTGGTGAAACTGACGTCACTGTTTGCCCTGATTGGACGGGGCTCCCATGGTCCACCCTTTCTGGGCGGGGTTTCAGCCATGCAGGGAAACCCGTCCCCCACGCCAGTGCTGCCCATACTCGTTCAAAAGTAGTTACAAAGTTTGTGGAAGCCGAGAAGAACTGCCAGAGATTCTGCCTCGGACAGCGAGTCGCCGGTTAGGTGAGTGAAGCACTTGTTTCAGTGGTGTTGTCGGTTTGTTTTATGGTTTGTTGGATGGTTTGGATTTAATAACCCAACTAAAATAAATCGTAACACACGTTTTGATCCTCCCACTAGACAAAAGGAAGGGGAATCTGACCACATACTTAACGGAATAACTGACTTTTGGACCTGAATGTTGAGTGCTCATGGTTTCCAGATCCGTAACAGAATTTTAAAAGACCACATGAATCAGCAAGGAAAAAATGATGATGGCAGGAAAAAAATATTGTATGAAATTGAATTTCTGTATTTCATTGTGATGTTTTGCTTTGATTGATGGGAATGGTTGATAATGTAATTGTTGTTGTGAGATGATTAGAATTTCGTACTTGCACAATTATTATTGTTTTGTCAAAAAATCATGACCTTCGCCACTGAACGTGTTTGGAGGTTATGATTTAACCTCTGTTTGTTATTCACAAAATCGAAAATTTGCAAGTATATTGGATGCTCTGGTCTGTTTCGGTGGACGCAATAGAGTACAGTGTCTTCAGGAGGTATTCACACACCCTTGACTTTTTCACATTTTGTTGTTACAGCCTGATTTTGAAATGAAATAAATTGAAATTTTTTGTCACCGATCTACACAATATACCCATAAATGATAGTCAAAACATGTTTTTAGAAATTTTTCAATTTACTAAAAATGAAAAGCTGAAATGTCTTTTGTTAATAAGTATTCAACCCCTGAGTCAATATGTTGTTGAAGCGCCTTTGGCAGAGATTACAACTTCGTAATCTTCTCTGTGTGTCTGTATCAGCTTTTCACATCTGGATTTGAGTATTTTCTCCCATTCTTCCTTGCAGATTTTTCTCAAGCTCTGTCAAGTTGGATGGGGAGGTTTGGTGAACAGCAATGTTCATGTCTTTCCACAGATTCTCAATGGGATTCAAGTCTGGGATTTGTTTGGGCCACTCAAGGACTTTCACATTCTTGTCCTGAAGCCATTCCATTGTTGCTTTGGCTGCATACTTGGGTTATTGGTCCTGTTGGAATGTAAATGTTTGCTGAGTCCAAGGTCTTTTGCCCTCTGAAGCAGGTTCTCTTCAAGGATTTGCCTGTATTTGGCTCCATTCATTGTTCCCTCTATCCTTACAAGTCCCACAGTCCCTACTGCTGAAAAGCATCCCCACAGCATGATGTGGTCACCACCATACTTCACAGTGAGGATGGTGTTAGGTCGGTGATTAGCTGTACTCAGTTCTGCGAGACATCATGCTTTGCATTCAGGCCAAAGAGTTCATTTTCGCCTCATCAGACCACAGAATTTTTTGTGTCATGTTCTGTCTTTCATTTGCCTTTTTTCAAAACACCAAGCATTCTGTCACATGCCATTTTTCTCAGGAGTGGCTTCAATCTGGCCACTCTCCATAAAGCCTAGATTTGTGAAGTGCTGGCAGAGACTATTGTCCTTCTGGCAGGTTCTCTCATCTCAGCCAAGGAACTTTGTAGTTCTGTCAGAGTGGTCATTTGGGCTCTTGGTCACCTACCTGACCAAGGTCTTCTTGCCTGGTTGCTCAGTTTGGTCGGACGGCCAGCTCTAAGAAGTATGTGTAGTTCATATTCTTTCAATTTCCTAATGATGGACCTCACTGTGCTCCTGGGAACTTTCAACACTCCAGAAATTTTTCATACCTTGCAAGATCAATGCCTCCTCACATTTCTATCTGAGGTTCTCCAGACAGTTTCTTCAACTTCATGGTGGAGTTTCTGCTCCGACATGCACTGTCAACTGTGGACTTATATAGAAAGGTGTGTTTCTTTCTAAATCATGTCCAGCTAATTGAATTGGCCACATGTGGACTCCAATCAAATTATAGAGACATCTCAAGGATAATCAAAGGAAATTGGATGCACCTGAGCTCAATTTGGAGTGTCAAAGCAAAGGGGTTGAATACTTATTGATCAGACATTTCAGCTTTTCATTTTAATTATTTTGTAAAAATTTCTTAAAACATGTTTTCACTTTGACATTATAGGGTTTTTGTGTGGATCAGTGACAACATTTTTTAATCAATCCATTTTAAATTCAGGCTATAACAACAACCAAACCAACCAATTCAAACATAACAACCAAACATCAACACAGTAGCACCACATCACAAAAAATGTCAACAGAAAAATGCAGTTTAAGTGGTTATGGGGTTGGACAGGGCAATAACTGCTGAAGGAAAAAAACGAATCCTAAAGCAATATTGGCCAACACCTGAGTGACCTGTATCGCTTCCAGATGGCAAAAGTTGAAACAGGACATTGGCTAGATGCGAAGCATCAGAGACTATCCTCTGCAATCTATTCACAGTCGCTTGTGTAAATTGAAGTCAAAGAGGGCAACTCACATCCAATAATCCCACCAATAGTATGCACAACCTCTGTTAGCTAGAACTTCTGTTGCTGGGTGCAGCTGCCATACCAACACATAGAGAGAAAGTCAAACAATTTCAATAATGGCATGATAAAACTGGATGAGAATCTCCCTGTGAAGACCAAAATTCTTTAGCTGCCGCAGGAAGTAAAGGTGTTGCTGAGCTTTCCTGATTAAATATCGGTTGTGTGTCGTACCTTAACTATGGAAATGGTTGTACATACCTCAAAGTTTAAAGCAGTTAACAATTTCAATTAACTTCACACATTGATGGTAAAAGTGTTGCATGAACTTTTGTCCTATGAAGTCAACAACCATCCTCCTTATTCTTTGCAGTATATTCAGCTCGAACGTTGTGTTTGCACCATGACACAACCTTGCTTCCTGAAGGTATTCTGCTCATCAGAATTCATGATAATACCCTCGATGGCTGTGTCATCAGCAAACTTCACTAGCTGTACAGACTTATGATATGAAACACCAATCATTGGTGAAAGCCGAATGAGAAGAGGTGACAGCACACAGATTCTTGTGGAGCACTAAAGAAAGGACGGAAACGAGCTGGGAACATTTCTAATAATTTAATTACAGTAAAAGACAAAGGCAAGACTTAACACGAATATGCAGGAAGTATTTACAACGATCCAAAAACACTTATTCAGTTCTACTTAAAGACGGGCCCACACACAGACACAACACACAAAGGAAAAGACCCAGAGTCTTTATTGGACCCTCGCAGCCGTGGAGAGAGACAAGCTGGGGTCAAGTTCGGTGGGTACCTGACCATCGGAGGGGGGCGTGCTCCACGATGCGGCACTGACAAAGGTCGTTGGTCCGATCCCCAGTCGCACGTGGGGGACTCGAGGCTTGTGGCGGAGTTCGGGTGACGAATAATCGGGGTCCACGGAGGGGGGGGTCAGGGTCGCTCTGTCCTTCCTTGTAGAGGCCAGCAGAGACACGTTCGCCGCCTCGTTGGCCCTCTGCTCAACCCTCGTGACAGCAAAAACCCCTTCGTACAGCAACGTAGACCTCCTGTGACCACTCTTCGTATCACCCCTCGTAACCACCCCTTCGTAACAGCAAAAACCCTTAAGAACCTCTCAGAACTCTCGTGCAACCCACCAACGAACTCCCAAAGAACTTCCAAAGAACTCTTCGCTGAGGACGGTGTCAGTATTTTTATGGAACTCCCTCAGTGGAGAGGGGCCTTGGTGAAACTGACGTCACTGTTTGCCCTGATTGGACGGGGCTCCCATGGGTCCACCCTTTCTCTCTGGCAGTTCCTTCTCGGCTTCCACAAACTTTGTAACTTCTTTTGAACGAGTATGGGCACACGTGGCGTGGGGGACGGGGTTTCCCTGCATGGCTGAAACCCGCCCAGAAAGGGTGGACCCATGGGAGCCCCGTCCAATCAGGGCAAACAGTGACGTCAGTTTCACCAAGGCCCCTCTCCACTGAGGGAGTTCCATAAAAATACTGACACCGTCCTCAGCGAAGAGTTCTTTGGAAGTTCTTTGGGAGTTCGTTGGTGGGTTGCACGAGAGTTCTGAGAGGTTCTTAAGGGTTTTTGCTGTTACGAAGGGTGGTTACGAGGGTGATTACGAAGAGTGGTCACAGGAGGTCTACGTTGCTGTACGAAGGGGTTTTTGCTGTCACGAGGGTTGAGCAGAGGGCCAACGAGGCGGCGAACGTGTCTCTGCTGGCCTCTACAAGGAAGACAGAGCGACCCTGACCCCCCCCTCCGTGGACCCCGATTATTCGTCACCCGAACTCCGCCACAAGCCTCGAGTCCCCCACGTGCGACTGGGGATCGGACCAACGACCTTTGTCAGGTGCCGCATCGTGGAGCACGCCCTCCCTCCGATGGTCAGGTACCCACCGAACTTGACCCCAGCTTGTCTCTCTCCACGGCTGCGAGGGTCCAATAAAGACTCTGGGTTTTCTTTTCCTTTTGTGTGTGTGTCTGTGTGTGGGCCCGTCTTTAAGTAGAACTGAATAAGTGTTTTTGGATCGTTGTAAATACTTCCTGCATATTCGTGTTAAGTCTTGCCTTTGTCTTTTACTGTAATTAAATTATTAGAAATGTTCCCAGCTCGTTTCCGTCCTTTCTTTATTTGGTCCAGCATGGTCCGGGTCTGAGTTCAGACGGGGTTTCATCCCCGGTAATCGGTACATCGTAGCCGGAACGTCCTGGCAGGCCCGCTCGACTGCATCTGAGTCGGAGTTGGTAGGTGGAAGTTGATACTCCACCGTAGCTGGTAGGGTGATCCGGTTCGGCCAGATGTTCCGAGGGCGTGAATCCCCGGTGGCCAAGGCTGCATGGTTACTTAGGTATATTGGGATCTAGACAATTAACCCTACACCACGCGGTCGAGATATTGGCGTTTCACGGTCGATTAATCGACCCGCCGGCTTCGGAGTTATCCGGAGTGACGGCCTATAAATTCCGGGGAGTCTGGTGGGAGACGGCATAAACTTCCCCACCTAACGGTCGTTCTCGCCACCGACCCCTGGCCCACAGCAATATTTTTCTCAAAGGGTTCACTATGTTTGATGACCTCACGGCAGGCGTTCTTGTGAGCGGCATGTCATTCCGTCACCGAGGGATTGTTTTGTTGTTGTTTTACGTCTATATAATCTCTCGAAACCTGCACCATCCAATCACCCGTTTTCAACAGGTAGATCCGCTAGTAGGTAATGTTAAAAGATTGCAAATGGAAGCACAAAATACAATACACAACTTTATATGAAACCATTTAAAGATGATTCTTCACATGGTTTTAGTAACACTAAGATAAATTTTAAACACGCGACATTTTTCAGTCATACAGATGTAATTTCAGCAAATACAATTGATGTATATCAATAAAGCATTTATTCCAAAAATTTCATATAAAGTACATTACAACAGTGAATGCATATGTGATACATTTATTCTGGTAAATCACAAGTATCATTTGGATTCCAATGATTCATCTCAGGTTGAGGAAATAATAATGCTCATCAATGAATGGCTTTTTGCGCAAATTAAAGAAAAGCATTTTCATTATACAAAACGAGCATTACAAAATGTTTTTGCAACAAAAAAAAAAATAACAGTCTTTTACATAAAACAAACCAGAAAGAAATAATCATAATTTATCTGCATTGGAAAAGAAAGGAATGATTTTTGTTTCTCAGTAAGAATGCAAAAGCCTGTAAAGGCATTTCATTCCATAAAACGTCAAAAATGACATCATTAAGGAGTTTTTGACTCTTATTCAGGAGTTTTTGACTTGATTTTGTTTTTCAGGTGAAGGCTCATGGAGGAACTATATAAATAAGCACACATACCGCAAATACATGAGAACACCGGATTAAGTTTCACACAAACACGGCTGCTGAGATTGGGGGAACTGACGTCACTTTCTTGAGCTCTCCGGGTGCTAGCGACTCATCACAGCTGGGCAATCAAGGAGGAACTTTTTCCTCCCCATGGGTTTTTCCCCCCATGCTCTATCCTTTAAATTATGAGCAAAAAGCAAGGAAGCAGCACGTACCATTTAAAAGTCTTTGGTAGGATTCGGCTGGCATTTGAACCGCTGAACTCCCATACTCAGAGCGGATGCCCTAACCATTATGCCACCGTGTCTGGTTATAATATGCTTGGTGTGAGGTCTGGTTACAATAAGGCACTGGACTCACTGAGTAGTGGTTAAGACTTTGAGTGGTAATGAGATAAACTTCTGAACAGATAAGGGCAAGGCAAAAGCAGCTTTTAAAGGTGAGTGAAGTGAAATGAAAGAAAGGGATGAGAAGCGATGGTTAAACAATGAACAATGTAGAAGGCAAGGTGGCAGAGGTTCACCTGTGATCCTCTGGTCGACTTGGACGTGGACCACAGATGTTGCACCTGAGAAGTGCAAGATGAATATGTGAAAGTGGTGTACAAGTTTAAGTTTTTCTACCGCACTGCAAGCACAGAGCATCAACTTGATCACCTGAAGCCCGTCTGTTTGCATTTTCATCTTTGATGTGTGGACATATGTTTGCAAGCTGCAGCTGCATCATGAAATGCATCATGAAATGCATCATTAATGCATCATGAAAGCTGCAGTCCTCTTTCTCCAAATATGAATGTACTGAAAAAATTGTAAGAGGAATCCCAATTGTCCGGTTGGTTGGTAACACACCTGGTCTGGTGAATTTGATGAAGATTCCTTCTCAAGTACAGTAACCCAAACAGTGAATGACATGTCCAGGACTCTTTTGTTGGCCTCAAGAACAGTTCATCCAGGATCAATGACAATTTTAGGAAAAAAACACGGTCAAGCTTTAAAAAGAATAATATTAACAGTAAAAGGAACTGTGCTTTGTGATGTTGACAATAAACAATCAAACTATTTAGCCCATGGTTTTCAGGAGGATAAGCTAATGAGGAAATGGACAATGTGTGCATTGTTTGATCTCTTTTATGAAGCAGCCATTGTCAATAGAGAGAATGTGGTTGGCATTCTGGATGGTTGAAATGGGGTAACCACAGCTATACATCCAGGGGTTTCCTTATTTTTTTGAAGTAGGAGGCTACCATAAAAAAGTAGCAGGTTCCCATCACCGCGAGCGAAGCGAGCGCAGCTGTATGGCCGGGGTCCAGGGCCCGCCTAGGCGCCTGGAAGCCGGAGGATCCTAGATGGCTGGAGATGCATTCTAGCATGATTTCTGACATGAAATAGTTCTCATATTATCATGTAATGTAATGTAATGAAATGTACTCACTAAATGTAATGAAAATTGCTTGGATGTTAAGCAGTGGAGTAATTGAAAATAGTCCAAATGCATTCATCACTGTGAGAAACTGCTTTCAAAAGGCCTACCATTAGCCAGAAGTTGAGGGCCACCTCAAACAATGACAACACCTAAACTTCACAACTCCCTAAATATCTGATTTACTATTTAAGCCATAGACTCCTATAGAGAAGGACTGGAACCTCACGATCTCGGGTTTGTAACTTGAGTCTGAAGGATTAACTTGAGTCCGGGGCTAAAATGACTTTAGAAGGGCTAGAGACACGATCTCGGGATCGCATATAGGGGTTTTTGAGGACGCGAGTTAATAGTGTCATCTTCAACACTACCTGAGGTCATCTTCAAGGTCAAAAGGTCATATTTCAAGGTCAAATTACTGAATTTTGGTATTTTTTGCCCGTTTTTGTGTCTAACTCAGAGGAAAACTTTTGTAAGTCTATGACAAAACATGACATTGTGCCACTACTGACCTACTTGCTGATTTCTATCATCGTTAACTAATGTATGTTTTGTTTGTTTCTCTTCAGAAACTGTCCAGCTGGTGATCTCACAGGATCTTTGTGTTGTTTCCTGCTTTGGTGACAATATGCCACGTCGTTGCAGCTGCTTTGGTTGTAGAGGAAACTATGATGGGACGCCTTGTGTAAAGGTCATATCCTTCCAAAAGATCCTGAGGAGAGGGAGAGATGGATATTGGCAATGCCAAATGAGAAAGAAAGCTTGAGGTGCTTAAAGGAGATATATATTTGTGAGACATTTCAATTGTGATTGGGTGTCAGTTAGGGTGGCAAACGACCAAAGACCCCATCAATATTTCCTGGAGTACCGAAATCAGCTTTGAAGCAGGTGACCTCAGCCCACGCCCAACATCATCTCTACGTCAGAATCAAGAGCTAAGAAGATGCAGGCAGCTGATGAGGCTGCAGACAATATCCAAGATTTGACCACTTCTGTGCTAAAATTAGCTCCTATTTTCCTGGCATTAACTCATAAAAGACCAGGAAAACCTTTACCTATCAATAACTGATGCTACTGGACAAACTGTCAAGCAGTTCTTTCATTTCAACAAGTTCACTCACCTTTGGATTTCTATTCTTGAATAGAGTTGAGAAAGATGGCATTGAGGTGCCCAAACGACTTTCCTTTGCAGAAGAACAGCCTGCTCTCAAAATGGTCCCAGATTAGATCCATAACTGACCAGGTAAACATCTATGAATGCACAAGCAAGGAAATTCTTCAGCTTGTAATAAGCCACTCTGTTGATGACTGAGGCACACGAGCTTCCTCATTTCACCTTCCTTCTGTCGCAGCTGCATCTTCTGGCAGAGAAAGACTTTGACTAGTTCTCCTGCTTATATTTGCAGATGAAGCCTTGCAAAAGTTTTTGGCCAAGCCAGGCAAAGAAGCAGTGAAAACTTCTACATTGACTAGTTGACATTATGGCTGCAGCTAAAATGTAAATTGCAAACACTCATTAAGCATTGACATTATGCCTGAATCTAGTTCTCGTGTGATTGATTGTCGACAAGAACTGTACAACTTCCATAAATCCAGATGAGCGAAGTGAACTCATTGACGAGATTACTCCTCAAGACACTCAGGTCTCTTGGGGTCTGACGATACCCTTAAGCTAAAGTAGTTATTTGGCCGGACACCTTGTTCATAATATGGCGATAGCACTAGTATGGAGGAGATCATTGATGATGAAGATGGTAACGAGGTGTCATCTTAGTTTCTAGATAATTTGAATAGAGGTGGATTGAGTGTGCCGACTATGTCAACGTCTTTTTTGTACATAATGCCTATAATTTGTATGACAAGACTAAAATGCGTTGCCGATTTCATTTTGCTGAGCTGTATCCTCTGTAGATGCACCTTTAGCTAGTAGTAAATGCTGCATGTACTACTTAGCTAACATTCTATTGAAAGGCTCATGTCCTCAATGTAAGTGACAAAGAAAAGCTTTGGGATGCCTCAGGAGCAAGAAAAGCTCTCCCAACTAGTGATAGACATAGAACATAGTTTGTAATAGCATATTTGTGACATGCATATAATGTTTATGCAATACGATAATTTGACAATAAATATCAAAGTTTGACAGCTCTACACACTTGCATCTTATTACAATCAGCCATCTCTCACCTATTATAACAAAAACTGCAAAAATACCAAAATTCAGTAATTTGACTCAAATGATCTTTTGACCTTGAAATGACCTCAGGTGTTGAAATGACACTATTGAACTCGCCGTCCTCAAAAAACCCCTATATGGATCCCAGCGTGTCTCTAGCCCTCTAGAAGTCATTTTAGCCCCGGGCTCAAGTTAATCCTTCAGACTCAAGTTACAAACCCCGAGCATGGGAGGTTCCAGTCCTTCTCTATAGGAGTCATGATTTAAGCATAGGAAGCTAAGTATTATAATTGTAAATTTTCTTTCATTCATTTTATGCATATTTTCCCGCTTCGATTTCATTTTACTTTGTTAAATATTGTTTATTATTATTTTATTGTGTTTTTGTTTTGATTTAATAAACAGCTCAAACTAATAACTTTAGACTAGTTTATTGTTTGAAAATGAATGATAAACATGTATTTAACTTCACTCGTTTTCTGATAATTCTTTATTTGATGTCAGCTAGCTTCAATCAGTCAACCAATCAAACAGTCAAGTGTGATACTGCGTCACGTCACAATCCCAATTTTGTTAACTTCCACCGTACATTATCCGCATAATAAGTGTTGTTATTCCGTCAAGAAAAGCTCGCAACATGACATGCTGTACCTGCCGGTACCAGTATTCAGTTGGCCAGTTCACAGCTGCTCATACTTGGCCTTCACTTCAGTGAATAAACGGCATTTTCAGCAAATAACCACGAATAATACATGTACAAAACGCTGTGAAGCTTATAGGCTAATTACTTTAAAAAAAAAAGGCACAACGGGTGACCGTGTATTTTGGAGCCGCACACTTGACAAAAGCTCAAAATGGACTCGGTGAAACACGTGGTTCGTGAAACAACAACAACGTCACACTCGCGAGAGTGCAAGTTTAGACCAATTATAATGCCATAAGCTTACCTCCATGTCTTTGGACTTCTTCGAAAATCCAAAGTCAAACAGGAATTTTCGTTTCGGCACCGAAACTGCGAGGCCTACAAAGTTTTATTTCTTGAGGTCATTGCTGTATCGGCAATCAGGCCAACAGTCCAAAACAGGCTAAAGCAGAGAACTCTCTATTGCAGGAGGCGTGTTTTAGCTCTTGTGTTATTTTTAGGTCAGTGTTGTGCTGACCTGGCGAGAGTACTAACAGTAAAAGTAAGCCCGTTTTATCGAAATACTAATGTGTTTTTGTTCTCGGATTTCAAAACAGGGGTGTAGAGATTTCGTGGGACAAAAAAAACAAACAAAAAAAAACATCGAAAAATCGATGCTGAGATAGGCGGTCGATGTGACAGTTCCGTGGTAACGCTCGGGTTCGCCGTAACCGGCTTCTAAGAAGACCCCTGACATCTGAGTGAATCTCACCATAACTTATTAAATGCAAAAGTTAATTTATCATGTCAGTATTCCCATCTAGGAATATCCTACCAGGGAATACGCCAGTTCCGAGATTGATAACAAATAAACAAGAAAATGTTGGAGAAGTGGACTAGCACACGTCATGTCTTCTACGTTTAGAGACCTGCGCATTGACCAGGCTGTAGTAGGCACCTTGCTTTGCCAACAGTTGGTTGTGCATGCCATTCTCAACCACAAAGCCATTTTCAATGACAGCAATGCGATTGGCATTCTGGATGGTTGAAAGGCGGTGTGCTATGATGATGCAGGTTCGACCCATTCTCGCATAGTCGAACGCCTCCTGCACCACCTGGGAAATGCAACGCATGCCAAACATGAATTGGGCATGGTAATTAAAATAAAAACCATGCAGTGTAACAGAAAATGCATTGCATACTGTTTAGCAATCACTAGTGTATGATATGTTCAAACAGACTTCAACTGACTGAGTCGTCATAATAGCAAATTTTGAAATGGCAAATGTGTTGTCGAATTGAGCCATTTGTCTGTGTGTGCGTGTGCGTGTGCTGTGTGTCGCCATTTTTCTCACAAATGGCTGAATGGATCGTTGACAAACTTTCAGAGGGTTCATCAGTGAGTGACGGAGAGTGTTTTAGGTAAAAAAAAAATTGAAGAAAAATTGGATTTTTAATTATTTTTTTAATCGCTCTTCGTGCAAAATTTGATCTCTCTGTGCCTCTGAGCAAATCAAAATTGATTCTCAAAAGTGCAAAAGGATGTACAACAGCAACAGGAAAGCAGGACCAGCGCGCCCG
>CM068959.1:78933614-78943848 GCA_035128595.1 Eptatretus atami | reverse complement strand
TTTTTTTTTAAAGGTGAGTGACTTGTTGGAAATGAAAGAACTGCTGACAGTTTGTCCAGTAGCATCAGTTATTATAGGTAAAGGTTTTCCTGGTCTTTTATGACGTTAATCCAGGAAAATAGGAGCTAATTTTAGCACAGAGTGTCGAAATCTTGGATATTGTCGCCAGCCTCATCAGCTGCCTGCATCTTCTTAGCTCTTGATTCTGACTGTAGAAGATAGTTGGGTGGGGCTGAGGTCACCTGCTTCAAAGCTGATTTCGGTACTCCAGGAAATATTGATGGGGTCTTTGGTCGTTTGCACCCCTAACTGACAACCAATCACAATTGAAATGTCTCACAAAATATAATCTCCTTTAAGCACCTCAAGCTTTCTTTCTCATTTGGCATTGCCAATATCCATCTCTCCCTCTCCTCAGGATCTTTTGGAAGGATATGACTTTACACAAGGCGTCCCATCATAGTTCCTCTACAACCAAAGCAGCTGCAACGACGTGGCATATTGTCACCAAAGCAGGAAACAACACAAAGATCCTGTGAGATCACCAGCTGGACAGTTTCTGAAAGAGAAACAAACAAAACATACATAGTTAACGATGATAGAAATCACAAGTAGTGCAGTAGGTGCACAATGCATGTTTGTCATAGACTTTACAAAAGTTTTCCTCTGAGTTAGACACAAAAACGGGCAAAAAATACCAAAATGTCAGTAATTTGACCTTGAAATATGACCTTTGACCTGAGATGACCTCAGGTAGTGTTGAAGATGACACTATTGAACTCGCCGTCCTCAAAAACCCCTATATGGTCCCGAGATGTGTCTCTAGCCCTTCTAAGAGTCATTTTAGCCCCCGACTCAAGTTAATCCTTCAGACTCAAGTTACAAACCCGAGATCGTGAGGTTCCAGTCCTTCTCTATAGGAGTCTATGGGCTTAAATAGTAAATCAGATATTTAGGGAGTTGTGAAGTTTAGGTGTTGTCATTGTTTAGGTGGCCCTCAACTTCTGGCTAATGGTAGGCCTTTTGAAAAGCAGTTCTCACAGTGATGAATGCATTGGACTATTTTCAATTACTCCACTGCTTAACATCCAAGCAATTTTCATTACATTTAGTGAGTACATTTACATTACATTACATTACATGATAATATGAGAACTATTTCATGTCAGAAATCATGCTAGAATGCATCTCCAGCCATCTAGGATCCTCCGGCTTCCAGCGGCCTAGGCGGGCCCTGGACCCCGCCATACAGCTGCGCTCGCTTCCTCGCGGTGATGGGAACCTGCTACTTTTTTATGGTAGCCTCCTACTTCAAAAAAATAAGGAAACCCCTGGATGATAGCTTGGTTACCCCATTCAACCATCCAGAATGCCCAACCACAATTCTCTTGATGACAATGGCTGCTTCATAAAAGAGATCAAACAATGCACACATTGTCCATTTCCTCATTAGCTTATCCTCCTGAAAACCATGGGCTAAATAGTTTGAGTTGTTTATTGTCAACATCACAAAGCACAGTTCCTTTTACTGTTAATATTATTCTTTTTAAAGCTTGACCGTTTTTTTTTCCTAAACATTGTCATTTCTGGATGAACTGTTCTTGAGCCAAACAAAGAGTCCTGGACATGTCATTCACTGTTTGGGTTACCTGTACTTGAGAAGGAATCTTCATCAAATTCACCAGACCAGGTGTGTTCACCAACGCCTAACCGGACAATTGGATTCCTCTTACAATTTTCCTTCAGTACATTCATATTTGGGAGAAAGGACTGCAGCTTTCATGATGCATTTAATGATGCATTTCATGATGCATTTCATGATGCAGCTGCAGCTTGCAACATATGTCCACACATCAAAGATGAAAATGCAAACAGACGGGCTTCAGTGATCACAGTTGATGCTCTGTGCTTGCAGTGCGGTAGAAAAACTTAAACTTGGTACACCACTTTCACATATTCATCTTGCACTTCTCAGGTGCAACATCTGTGGTCCACGTCCAAGTCGCCAGAGGATCACAGGTGAACCTCTGCCACCTTGCCTTCTACATTGTTCATTGTTTAACCATCGCTTCTCATCCCTTTCTTTCATTCACTTCACTCACCTTTAAAAGCTGCTTTTGCCTTGCCCTTATCTGTTCAGAAGTTATCTCATACCACTCAAATGTCTTAACCACTACTCAGTGAGTCCAGTGCCTTATTGTAACCAGACCGTCACACAAGCATATTATAACCAGACACGGTGGCATAATGGTTAGGCATCCGCTCTGAGTATGGGAGTTCAGCGTTCAAATGCCAGCCGAACCTGTACCAAAAGACTTTTTAAAATGGTACGTGCTGCTTCCTTGCTTATTGCTCATAATTTAAAGGATAGAGCATGGGGGGAAAAACCCATGGGGAGGAAAAAGTTCCTCCTTGATTGCCCAGCTGTGATGATGTCGCTAGCACCCGGAGAGCTCAAGAAAGTGACGCAGTTCACCCCAATCTCAGCAGCCTGTTTGTGTGAAAACTTAATCCGGTTTCTCATGTATTTGCGGATATGTGTGCGTTATTATATAGTTCCCCATGAGCCTATCACCTGGAAAAACACAAATCAAGTCAAAAACTCCTGAATAAGAGTCAAAAACTCCTTAATGATGTCATTTTGACGTTTTATGGAATGAAATGCCTTTACAGGCTTTTTGCATTCTTACTGAAAACAAAAATCATTCCTTTCTTTTCCAATGCAGATAAATTATGATTATTTCTTCTGGTTTGTTTTATGAAAAGACTGTTTTTTTTTTTTGTGCAAAACATTTGTAATGCTCGTTTTGTATAATGAAAATGCTTTTTTTAATTTGCGGCAAAAAGCCATTCATTGATGAGCATTATTATTCCTCAAACTGAGATGAATCATTGGAATCCAAATGATACTTGTGATTTACCAGAATAAATGTATCACATATGCATTCACTGTTGTAATGTACTTTATGATGAAATTTTGGAATAAATGCTTTATTGATATACATCAATTGTATTTCTGAAATTACATCTGTATGACTGAAAAATGTCGCGTGTTTAAAATTTATCTTAGTGTTACTAAAACCATGTGAAGAATCATCTTTAAATGGTTTCATATAAAGTTGTGTATTGTATTTTGTGCTTCCATTTGCAATCTTTTAACATTACCTACTAGCGGGATCTACCTGTTGAAAACGGGTGATTGGATGGTGCAGTTCGAGAGGATTATATAGACGTAAAACAACAACAAAACAATCCTCGGTGACGGAATGACATGCCGCTCACAAGAACGCCTGCGGAGGTCATCAAACATAGTGAACCCTTTGAGAAAAATATTTGCTGTGGGCGGGGCGTCGGTGCGAGAAACGACCGTTAGTGGGGAAGTTTATGCCGCTCTCCACCAGACTCCCCGAATTTATAGGCCGTCACTCCGGATAACTCCGAAGCCGGCGGTCGATAATCGACCGTGAAACGCCAATATCTCGACCGCGTGGTGTAGGTTAATTGTCTAGATCCCAATATACCTAAGTAACCATGCAGCCTTGGCCACGGGGATTCACGCCCTCGGAACATCTGCCGAACCGGATCACCCTACCAGCTACGTGGAGTATCAACTTCCACCTACCAACTCCGACTCAGATGCAGTCGAGCGGCCTGCGCAGGACGTTCCGGCTACGATGTACCGCATTACCGGGGATGAAACCCCGTCTGAACTCAGACCCGGACCATGCTGGACCAAATAAAGAAAGGACGAAACGAGCTGGGAACATTTCTAATAATTAATTACAGTAAAAGACAAAGGCAAGACTTAACACGAATATGCAGGAAGTATTTACAACGATCCAAAAACACTTATTCAGTTCTACTTAAAGACGGCCACACACAGACACACACAAAGGAAAAGAAAAACCCAGAGTCTTTATTGGACCCTCGCAGCCGTGGAGAGAGAACAAGCTGGGGGTCAAGCGTCTGTACCTGACCATCGGAGGGAGGGCGTGCTCCACGATGCGGCACCTGACAAAGGTCGTTGGTCCGATCCCCAGTCGCACGTGGGGACTCGAGGCTTGTGGCGGAGTTCGGGTGACGAATAATCGGTCCACGGAGGGGGGGTCAGGGTCGCTCTGTCTTCCTTGTAGAGGCCAGCAAGACACGTTCGCCGCCTCGTTGGCCCTCTGCTCCAACCCTCGTGACAGCAAAAACCCTTCGTACAGCAACGTAGACCTCCTGTACCACTCTTCGTAATCACCCCTCGTAACCACCCTTCGTAACAGCAAAAACCCTTAAAACCTCTCAGAACTCTCGTGCAACCCACCAACGAACCCCAAAGAACTTCCAAAGAACTCTTCGCTGAGGACGGTGTCAGTATTTTTATGGAACTCCCTCAGTGGAGAGGGGCCTTGGTGAAACTGACGTCACTGTTTGCCCTGATTGACGGGGCTCCCATGGGCCACCCTTTCTGGGCGGGTTTCAGCCATGCAGGGAAACCCCGTCCCCCACGCCACGTTGCCCATACTCTTCAAAAGAAGTTACAAAGTTTGTGGAAGCCGAGAAGGAACTGCCAGAGATTCTGCCTGGACAGCGATCCCGGTTAGGTGAGTGAAGCACTTGTTCAGTGGTGTTGTCGGTTGTTTTTATGGTTTGTTGGATGGTGGATTAATAACCCAACTAAAATAAATCGTAACACACGTTTTTGATCCTCCCACTAGACAAAAGGAAAGGGAATCTGACCACATACTAACGGAATAACTGACTTTTGGGACCTGAATGTTGAGTGCTCATGGTTTCCAGATCCGTAACAGTATTATTTTAAAAGACCACATGAATCAGCAAGGAAAAAATGATGATGGCAGGAAAAAAATATTTGTATGAAAAATTGAATTTCTGTATTTCATTGTGATGTTTTCTTTGATTGATGGAATGGTTGATAATGTAATTGTTGTTGTGAGATGACTTAGAATTTCTACTTGCACAATTATTATTGTTTTGTCAAAAATCATGACCTTGCCACTGAACGTGTTGGAGGTTATGATATTAACCTCTGTTGTATTCACAAATCGAAAAATTGCAAGTATATTGGATGCTCTGGTCTGTTTCGGTGGACGCAATAAGTACAGTGTCTTCAGGAGGTATTCACACCCTTGACTTTTTCACATTTTTGTTGTTACAGCCTGAATTTGAATGAAATAAATTGAAATTTTTTGTCACCGATCTACACAATATACCCATAAATGATAGTCAAAACATGTTTTTAGAAATTTTTTCAATTTACTAAAACATGAAAAGCTGAAATGTCTTTTGTTAATAAGTATTCAACCCCTGAGTCAATATGTTGTTGAAGCGCCTTTGGCAGAGATTACAACTTCGTATCTTCTCATGTGTGTCTGTATCAGCTTTTCACATCTGGATTGAGTATTTCTCCCATTTCTCTTGCAGATTTTCTCAAGCTCTGTCAAGTTGGATGGGGAGTGTGGTGAACAGCAATGTTCATGTCTTTCCACAGATTCTCAATGGGATTCAAGTCTGGGATTTGTTTTGGCCACTCAAGACTTTCACATTCTTGTCCTGAAGCCATTCCATTGTTGCTTTGGCTGCATACTTGGGGTTATGTCCTGTTGGAATGTAAATGTTTGCTGCAGTCCAAGGTCTTTTGCCCTCTGAAGCAGGTTCTCTTCAAGGATTTGCCTATTTGGCTCCATTCATTGTTCCCTCTATCCTTACAAGTCCCACAGTCCCTACTGCTGAAAAGCATCCCCACAGCATGATGTGGTCACCACCATACTTCACAGTGAGGATGGTGTTAGGTCGGTGATTAGCTGTACTCAGTTTCTGCGAGACATCATGCTTTGCATTCAGGCCAAAGAGTTCAATTTTCGCCTCATCAGACCACAGAATCTTTTGTGTCATGTTCTGTCTTTCATTTGCCTTTTTTCAAACACCAAGCATTCTGTCACATGCCATTTTTCTTCAGGATGGCTTCAATCTGGCCACTCTCCCATAAAGCCTAGATTTGTGAAGTGCTGCAGAGACTATTGTCCTTCTGGCAGGTTCTCTCATCTCAGCCAAGGAACTTTGTAGTTCTGTCAGAGTGGTCATTTGGGCTCTTGGTCACCTACCTGACCAAGGTCCTTCTTGCCTGTTGCTCAGTTTGTCGGACGGCCAGCTCTAAGAAGTGGTGTATCCATATTCTTTCAATCCTAATGATGGACCTCACTGTGCTCCTGGGAACTTTCAACACTCCAGAAATTGTTTCATACCTTCCAAGATCAATGCCTCCTCACATTTCTATCGAGAGTTCTCCAGACAGTTTCTTCAACTTCATGGTGAGTTTCCGCTCCGACATGCACTGTCAACTGTTGACCTTATATAGAAAGGTGTGTTTCTTTCTAAATCATGTCCAGCTAATTGAATTGGCCACATGTGGACTCCAATCAAATTATAGAGACATCTCAAGGATGATCAAAGGAAATTGGATGCACCTGAGCTCAATTTGGAGTGTCAAAGCAAAGGGTTGAATACTTATTGACTCAAGACATTTCAGCTTTTCATTTTAATTATTTTTTAAAAATTTCTTAAAACATGTTTTCACTTTGACATTATAGGATTTTGTGTGGATCAGTGACAACATTTTTAATCAATCCATTTTAAATTCAGGTATAACAACAACCAAACCAACCAATTCAAACAATAACAACCAAACAATCCAACCAGTAGCAACACATCACAAAAAATGTCAACAGAAAAAATGCAGTTTAAGTGGTTATGGGGTTGGACAGGGCAATAACTGCCTGAGGAAAAAAACGAATCCTAAAGCAATTTGGCCAACACCTGAGTAACCTGTATCGCCTTCCAGATGGCAAAAGTTGAAACAGGACATTGGCTAGATGCGAAGCATCAGAGACTTTCCTCTGCAATCTATTCACAGTATGCTTTGTGTAAATTGAAGTCAAAGAGGGCAACTCACATCCAATAATCCCACCAATAGTATGCACAACCCTCTGTAGCTAGAACTTCTGTTGCTGGGTGCAGCTGCCATACCACACACATAGAGAGAAAGTCAAAACAATTTCAATAATGCATGATAAAACTGGATGAGAATCTCCCTGTGAAGACCAAAATCTTTTAGCTGCCGCAGGAAGTAAAGTGTTGCTGAGCTTTCCTGATTATAATATCTGTGTTGTGGTCGTACCTTAAACTAGTGAAATGGTTGTACATACCTCAAAGTTTAAAGCAGTTAACAATTCAATAACTTCACCATTGATGGTAAGAGTGTTGACTGAACTTTTTGTCCTATGAAAGTCAACAACCATCTTCTTATTCTTTGCAGTATATTCAGCTCGACGTTGTTTTGCACCATGACACAAACCCATTGCTTCCTGAAGGTATTCTGACTCATCAGAATTCATGATAATACCCTCGATGGCTGTGTCATCAGACAAACTTCACTAGCTGTACAGACTTATGATATGAAACACCCAATCATTGGATGAAAAGCGAATGAAGAAGAGGTGACAGCACACATTCTTGTGGAGCACCAGTATTCAAAAAATAGTCTTGGACAACTTATTGTTTCATTTTACTGTTGTGATTGGTTAAGGAGAAAATCCAAAAGCAACTTGAGGGGGAAGCCGAGAAGCTGGATTTTATTAAAATGTTTCTGAGGGGCACTGATATTAAAAGCAGAACTAAAAATATCAAGAGCAGAAGAAGCTTTGCCAAAACACGTCCCCTACCGATGTGATATTTTGGAAGTCCAAAAAGGCATAACTCTATGAAAAATTGGCAAAACTCCCCAAAACTGAACTTCTGAACTTATCATAATAAAGCCATGCACCAAGTTGCAGTTGAATATGTTAAATGGTATGGTTAGAAAAAGGTCTGAAAAACCATAGATGGAATGACGGATGGAGAACAAACCTCTCCCGGAAGAGGTGAAACCAGAAGGGGACGAATAAAAGAAAATAATAACAATTTGAAGCATTACAATTTGAAAATTCAAGATGCTGAAGAAACAAAGGAAAAACGAAGGCAACAGCATCAACAACAGAACGATTTTCCCAATCGGCAAACTAAAAAAAGATCAAGCCTACAGGTGGTGATAGACTTAAGATGCTTGAGAATCAAATGCCAAAAACCTTCATCACCACTGAGTAAGAGCCACGGTGCGAATATCGTTGAGCATTGTCACCTTCAATTTCCTTGAGACAGGAATAATAATAGAAGATTTAAAACAAGGAGCACCATGGACTGTTACAAAGAGCTGTTGAAAATACAAGTGAAAATAGAGGACAGCTGTCACGATCAATGCTTACGAGTTGCAGTAGAAACACCATCACAATGCTTAAGTTTGTTTATGGTGTATGTTCCCCCTCCATCTCCTCCTATTACCTCAAATGGCTGCACAGCTGACACCCGTAGTCAACAAAATATGGAAAAAATAGATACAAAAAATTTTTCCCCCTATTTTTTCCATGTGACAAATTATATTTGAAATAGTAGTTTTGAAACAAAAAAAGAGGAAAAATAGGAGGAAAAAAATTCTTAAATAGCGAGTTTTGCAACAAGAACAAATCGGTAAGAATAGGAGAAAAAAATTTAATCGCGAGTTTTGGAAAAAAAATAAATGGAAAAAAATAGATGAAAATAGATTTTAAATAGCCAGCTTCAAATAAAAAAATAGGAGAAAAATATATTTTTAAATAGGCAGTTTTTGAACAAAAATAGAGAAATAATAACAACCACTTTGGTGTAAAAAAAACAAAATATAGAAAAATAGTGACAAAATAACAACCACTTTCGTAGAAAACAAAGTACAGAAAAATAGCGAAAAAAATAGAGGCAAATCTGGTATAAAACAAACAAAGTCCAGGAAAATAGTTGAAAAAAAGCAACCACTTTGTTGTAAAACAAACAAAGTCCAGAAAAATAGTGAAAAATAGCAACCACTTTGGTGTAAAACAAACAAAGTCCAGGAAAATAGTGAAAAAATAGCAACCACTTTGGTGTAAAACAAACAAAGTCCAGGAAAATAGTGAAAAAATAGCAACCACTTTGGTGTAAAACAACAAAGTATGGAAAAAAATCGTGAAAAAATAGCACAAAATTTTGAGAAAAAAAAAGGTCAGGAAAAAATAATGAAAAAATAGCACTGCAACCACTATGTTCAAAATAGTTTAAATTAAAAAAAAATAAAAAAAAAACATAGGAAAGGAAACCTTTCTTTTTGCTATTTTTGGGAAAAGATAGTTTTAAATAGTACTGAAATACCAAACATAGGGGCAATACCCCTGGCGCTCACCTTGTTGCGGCTGCATAAGATAACCAGGGAACCACTAGCAGGCACGAATGACCCACAAAATATGTAACGGAGAACAAAGTAAATACCTATGGAATTTTTTAATGTCATGAACAATCTTTTGGTACACCATGGTGATGAAGATTGTGGTCAAGTTTATCGGAATTGTGTGTCATTTCTGAGAAGAAAGCAAATCCATATTTTGGGGGCAACACACCTTACGTCCCCTTCGAGCCCGATATTTCTAATGTCATGAACAAACTTTGGTACACCATGGGTGATGAAGGTTGTGGTCAAGTTTCATCAGAATTGTGTGTTATTTCTGAGAAGAAAGCAAATATCTCTTTGGGGGCAGCCCCCCCATACACTCCTTCCGTAGACCCCCTTAGACCCAGATTTTTTTTTATTGCCATGAACAAACTTTGGCATGCACGGCTGATGAAAGTTGTGGTCAAGTTTCATCAGAATTTCACTGTAGTTTTTGAGAAGAAAATAGACCGTCGCTTGAAATCCGTACGGGGCCTAGAAAGTGATTTTCGTGACAACATTCTGGGGGCAATTTGTTTCGTCAATTTCCGAAGGATTTGGGGCGCTGAATCAGAATCTGCTTGTCCCCAGGTGTGTAAGTTGCACGTTAAAGGTGTACGAGCTCTTAGAGGTGAAACGGCCCTTGTGGACCATGACCTTACAAACCAACACAGTAGTATGGTGGAAAAATATTATATAGGGTTTTTATTGTCCGAAACTATAAATGGACGTTTAGTGCCTAATAATAGAGATGTCAACTGCAAATACATGTATGAAACTAATGTTCAAATGTCTACTTAGCCAAGGTAGTCCTTGGAGAGGCACCGTACCAACCCTAGAATCGTAGCGCCAAATGACCTTGCTCGACAGCGAATGATTACCAGATCAGCCGCATTCACACTGAAACGGCTTTCTAAA
>CM068959.1:78907600-78921973 GCA_035128595.1 Eptatretus atami | reverse complement strand
TGATTTAAAATTTTTTTGGAGTGGTCTCTTATTTCCAGAAGCTGGTATATTTGTATGTTATATAAACCCAAGCTGTTAGCTGTAATAAACAAGAGGGCCTGGGTGTTGCTCAGTGGTTAGGGTAGCGGCTTGGATCCAAAAGGCTCCTAGTTCAAGCCCGTTGGCCGCTGAATTAATACACACCAGTGGGGGTGACTCAACCTATTTCATCCTTTCTGAAGGTTGGGCAAATGAGTACCAGCTTGCTGGGATATGTTGGCCATTCAGAAGATCAGAAATCATCTATGGCAGTGGGTAGATGAGGCACGAATTATCGTGACTGCTAAATACTTACAAGAACGGTGATGAAGTGCACTCCGCCCTCGGGGGAGGACCAGTTCAAAGCGAAAACACCCGATCTACAATAGGACTGGCAACCACTGTAGGATATCTGCCATCGAGAGGGCAAATGCCCGAGTACGCTCGATCAGATATGTATTTGGTCAGTATATATGTATGTAATGATGTATGGATTATTATATGATGTCTGTATATAATATAATATATATATGTATAGTATTGATGTTATGTATATATATATGTATGTATTTTTATATAATGTATGAATGATGTATATAATGTAATGTATGATTGTATGTATGTATGTATATATATATATATATATATAATATATATATATATATTATATAATATGAGGCGCCACGAGGAGGAGTGATGTAAGGGGAACATCGGCCATTTTGGGTAATGACATATAGCCACTATTAACCCTTTACCCTATCATCCGAGCCCACATGCGATTCATATCATAAAAAATGTCACTGTGCATCACTCCTCCTCGCGGGGCCGCATATGTTTGGATGTATGTATGTATGTATGTATTAATATAAGTATATATATATATATGTATATATTATATATCTATAATACGTATATATATGTATTATTATATATATTATATATAAATATCTTCTTCTTTCGGCTGCTCCGTTAGGGGTCGCCACAGCGGATCACCGTTGATGATCCGCATAATTATTTTGCACAGGTTTTACGCCGGATGCCCTTCCTGACGAAACCCTGGTCGTCCCTTACGACACAGGGATATCGGCTACAACCTATTCTAACCGGGCATACACCTGGCCCAGTACACTGTACTCACTCTTTGCCGACCTCGGAAGGATGCAGGCTGAGTTCAACCTCCTGGTGTTGTATTAATTTCAAGCGGCCCAACGGCGGCTTGAACTCAGACCTTTTGGATCCCAACCCGCTACCCTAAACCACTACGCCAACACCAGGCTTTAATATTATATATATATATATATTATATATATATACACAACATACATAACATACATACATGACAAGCCGGTAGGCGACATGGGTGTCCGCTACATAATTGCATTACTAGTCAACAGTTTTTGACGATCGGGCTGAAAAATTTTATGACAAAAAGAGTTTTGATATAGTGCGCATAAAAGCGCGGAAAGCCGATTTGATTTTCGAAAAAATACATTTTTTAGGATTTTTCAAAAAGTTTCAAAATCCCGTTGCTAGGCTACTGGTGCGTCCATAGCAACGATGCTCAAAGCATAAAACTAGATCCTGGTATGAACCTAGCCTATCAAGTTTCATCAAAATCGGTTGACACCTCTGGCCTCCAGGCTGTCCATTACATCAAATAAACATACAAAATACATACAGACAGACAGAAAAAGTGATCTTCTGTGAAAATGGCTTCTAAATTGTCTGGTGCACTTCCATTGATGTTTTTCGTGCTTCCAGTAGCACTTTAGATAAATTTTCTTCTTCAAAACTAGTCGTACTTCTGCCATTATATGGTTCAATTTGATCTTGAAATAAATGAAAAATTCAATGAGTTATGAGGAGCCAAAATGTGAGTACATTTTTTTGGGACACGCCTTATATATATATATAAAATATAACATGTATATGTATAATAATTCGTTTATGGCATACAATACATATATACGTTATATATTTGGTGTATATATATACATTACACAAATAATATAGGATATATATATACATATTATATTTGTTAATAAGGCCTGTGTGCGCAGTGGTTAGTGCCAGCGGCTTGGGATCAAGAGTCCTGAGTTCAAGCCCCGTTCGGCCACTGAATAATACACCAGGGGTTGACTCAGCCTGTCATCCTTTCCGAGGTCGCCGAAAGAGTACCAGTATACTGGGCCCGGTGGTATACCCCGCGTTAAAATAGGACTTATCATATCCCGTGTGTTAGCGACCAGAGGTATGCGTCAGAAGGGCATATCCGGCGTAAAACTGTGCCTAAATTATATGCGGATCATAACGGTGATCCGCTGTGGCGACCCCTAGGAGGCAGCCGAAAGGAAGAGAAGAAGAATTACATATATAGTAATATTAGATTAATATAACATAATTATATATAAAAAGAATAATATATATATATATATAATATTTAGTATATGTAATATATGATATATATATTATGAATTGTTACATATATTAGATATTATATATAATATATATATATATTATTATATTGTTGCAAATTTTGCCCGAACGGCGTGCGGACGGCCACGTCACTCGAATCGCGACCGCGTCCCCACCGGACGGACAATTCAGTCGTGAACCCTCTCGGAACAACGCCGGGAGCTAGTCAGGGGTGGGGTTTTAACCCCACCACGACCGTGCCAATTTGGCCCACACCGCGCAGATAGCGTGCTCGCCAAATTCGATCTACCTAAGTACCTTGCGGATGTCGACCGGGCGATCGTACCACGCCGCTGGCCGACTCCGGACACGACCGCTTTAAGCGGTCCGTTTCCGTGCTACAGTGATAACCGAGCGGTGTTATCGTCGGCCTCGACGGTTCCGATTAATTACCGGGCGTACTAAGCCCACTACCAAACCCTTACGTGAAGCAGGATGGAGGGTCAATGTTAAAAGGAAGGAGACGAAGCGAAACGGGCACAGTTCAAACATGCAAGCACTTTATTTAACACGGACCACACTCTAGAGCCACATATACAGGCCCCAAAACAGTCAAAAAATTTGCACATATAGCAGCAAAACAAAAGCAACAACGACGCAGAGTTACCAAACTGAATAGAACCGACACACGGCAACACTTATATACAGTTCTACTTTACAGACCGCGCCACCCACAGACATTTACACAGGAACCCAAAAAGAAAGTGGTCACTTCCCTGTGCGCGCACCGAGTCATTCTCCGCGCCCTCAGCTCCCCGCATCCTCCGCGCGTGGTCGACGAGGTCGTGCTTCGCGCCGGCACGTGTGGGCCGTTCGACGCCACGACGGGGGTTTTTATTGGGGAATGAACGGGTTTTCAGCGCCTCTCGGTGCGGACGGGGGGGGGGAAGAAACGTTCTTACACTCGGTCGAGAGAGAGGGGAAATAGCGGACGCTCCGTCCACAGCGGGGTCTCGGGACCACCACCGACTCTGGCGAACCCCCGGACAAGGAACCCTCGAACTGGAGCGTTTCTCTCTGCCTTTCTTCACAACGTCGTTTGTCCCAAAAGGTCCAAGGGCTCATCAGGATCAAGGGCTCCGCAGGATCAACAGCGCCGCAGAACAGGCTCGCAGGATCCAAAAGGCTCGGCAGGAACAACAAACAACCCCACCCCTTTTCGCAATCCACCCCTTTTTATAGCGCGGGCTCCGGCCCCGTTGGCTCGCCCTGTTCTTTGCGTCCACCCCCTTCGAGGCGCTTCGAGAAAAAGGTCTTTTGAAGGGGCGTTCCTCCTCCCTGCCTGCGTCCACACCCGGCACCACCAATCGTGCGCCAGCTTGCCCCACCCCGTTCTGTCCACACTCCCGCCGGGGAAAAAATGGCGGGAAAAAAACAGGCGGGGAAAACCCCGCGCGCGCCATCGTTGTGCCTTCTTCTTTCCCTCCTTGCGTTCTCGACGGTTTCCAACGCGGAACACGTCGTAGTGGTGGACCGTGGAGGATGGCGTTTCGTCAGCGGGGTAGTGGCGAAAGATGGTGGTGGTTGTTGTGAGGTAATTGTTAGGCGGTTGGCCGTTGTGGCGCTAGTGAGTGGCGGTTGTGTTTGCGGGGAGTTTTCGTTTAAATAACAATAGAAAAGAAAAAAACCGGCTATCTCAAAGGATCGCAGCCACGATGATACACATAATCCCTTTAGAACAACGGTGTGGCATAACTACACCCATGATTAATGAGATATTTCTAACTACGGGTCACTGAATCTGGTCGTTTGCGAATTCCAGCCGTACACTCCCCTCCGCCTTTTACAACTCGTGCCGAGTCGTACGATTTCGTTTGCCATCATGTTGTAGTTCTCCCCTAGTACGTTTTACCTTCGATCCCTGGTGCGACATTCAGTGTATTCGTGTCCCCAAAATAAATAACCTTGAGAGCTGAGTAACTAACTAAACAAAACCACCATACACGACTTAATAAAAATGCCGGCGCTAGAGACAACATGCTGGGGGCACACCAATTAGACAATACATCTTAACACATTATTAAATTTACACTATCCATGGCCCCAGGATAATGGACTCTGCAGTACACAGTCAAAAGCAGTCAGGCTGCATTAAACAGACCAACCACCGCTTTGAATGCGCACGGCTGAACAAACACTGCAGCGGGGCCCGTGTTAGGCATGCCAACATGAGCCAGTTCTGCACTTTGAACTGTTGCGATGATCTGGCGCACATGGCATGAACAGGGGGGGGCGCAATGAAAGCATGACGGAGGCAAACTGGGACAGAGGGCAGTCAGGCATCGGACAAGGCAAGGGCAAGCCCAAGGGCCCGCATGGCATGACAAAGGCCGCTGTAAGCAAAGCACGCCCAGCAGTGAAGATGACCGCAACAGGCCTTTGCAGCACATGCCACTGAGACGATCCGGCCGGCACGAGGCCTTGCAGCAAACAACAGCTAGCCGATAAAGGGGCCGGCCTCTTGCCTTGAGGAGGTTGGTTGAGGGAGTGCGGTGTTGCTGGCACTCGAAAGCGGGCTCGGACACACCTACGTGTCTCCCTCCCCTATCGCTTTGCTTCCTCTGTCCATACCACCCTCTTAATTTGTAAAACCATTATAGCCCCACTTATTTTTTGTTGTTTTAATTTTATTTTACTTCCCCCTATAATTTCGTCCCCTAACCCCTTTTATGTCTCTGGTTCGCTAACTCTATCATCGTTCACCTAGCCTATTCCCAACCCTACGTTCCCCCCTTCCTGAGGGGAATAAGGGAAAGCCAGCGTCTGGTGAGCCCAATGAAGCCTCAGGATAGCCTCACCAGACTTCAGCGATTCTACACCAAAGTCGGGTCCACGGCCCACAATTAGCGAGAGCGAAGGGATGGTGGTGCGGGGGTCATTTCCTATCTACCTATCCACTTTACTCTTTAAACACCCCGGGGCTTTCCAACCAAGCGCCCTCGCTTTAAACTTCTGGTTCTATCAACCCAGATTCCTCGTGCCTGTGTTGGTGTCCTCACAATTTGGGCCTGCAGCCCCAATTTTCCTCCGTGCCCTCGACACGGTTCTATGCTGGGACGCGTGGCTCCCCTTGGGCACGACTATCCTCTGCCGCTCCAAGATGGCACCCCGGCCGCACTACACTGCCTCGAGCCTACAGCTCCCTAACCACCGGAGTGCCCTCCATGGCACTCCCCGAAACCTCATGTGGCAGGCTGCGCCCGGGCCCATTTCCGAGGTCACCCGGCCCGACACTGCCCACGCGAGCTATATGCGCCCCGGGCCCCGCATCAATGCGGGCGCACCCTGCCCACTACGCTTCCGGCCCCATGGCCCTTGCCTACCGGACGGCCGACCATGCCCGTGCACCGGGTACCCATCAGCGATAACTCACCTATTCGAGCCACTGCTCCCAGCCCGTCAACAGGCTTCCTGCACCCCCTCCAAAGGGTTTCGAGCCTACATTCCCACCAACAGCAAACGACCTCCATTTTGCAATTTGACTACCCAGCTAACTCACTTACACTGGACCCGGGGTCTTGGGCGGGAGATCACTCCTCCCCCAATCGACGACATCGCACCATCTTCCACCTTCACTCCATCACTCACAGACGCTGGCCTCACTCACTACATCTACACTACAACTTTCCCACTCTTTCAATCTCGCACCACACGCGAATTGCCACACTCATTCTTCTGCAACTAATCCCCTAACTACTCTGCTCCCCACGTCGTCCCTTAACTACACATCGTTCCATTTAACACTACGCCTAAGCTTACGTCCGCCCTACACATCCACTGTCTGTTCCTGTCTCATCCTAAAATAGTATTTCCCCATCTCAAAATCTGAACAAATCCCTCTACTAATCCATTCCACGGGCCCCATGGCGGACTACCCCTCCCCATGAAAGCGAGTCTATAAAGGACTAACCTTCCCCGCAAATAGTTCATCCTGGGCCTGGTCAAGGGTCTCCCCCTCTTCCCAGGGAATCCTGTTCACCCGAAAGCGAGGCTTGTGTTTTTTTTTCTAAATCGCGCAGGCACCAGCGCCGGCAACTCGCAGACTACAGCGCGGCATATAATCGGCAACCTTGCGTGACGTCATGAGGCCAGCGTGTCCTGGTACCCTCTTGGTCCGGTACACCATCCGCAGGGATCTCACTCCTGCCACCCGGATTCCAACCCATACGTGAGCACGAACGTCACCGTGCTTGCAACAAAAGAAAACAACTCGAACTTCGAGGGGTCCCCAACGACACGATATGTCTGCCCTTGGAAGCAAACACAGCTCGCGGGAGAACCCGTCCGTCCAATCCGAATTCCTAGCCTAACTTTGGTTCGTTCGCGGGAGTCGGCAATATCCAGCCGCTGCGTTTCCGGACCGGGCTTCACTCCCCAGCGAAGCATTGGCAGGCCTCGTGCGTTTTGCACAGCAGGACCTCGCCGCTCGCCGCTTGGCGAAAACCCGGCACGGTGCTCAAACAACTACGGCCGGCTTACCCGGCTTTTGTCCCTCTGTCGCTGGTCGTCGTCTCCAATTCAACACACGCACTTCCACGTGTTCACAACGCTCACACAACCCACCATTACACTCACCCCGGGAGACGTGGCTGCATGTCACGCATGCCGACCAAACATCTCCCTCACATACCGCCTCTCACACACACAGTCTCCCTTGCACTCGGCGCTCATCACACACCGTGCCTTACTCACCACCACGCGTGCCTCACCCCACACGCGGGGGCACTACCACGGGTCCTCATCCACACACGCGTGCTGGGAAGCAAGCATCTGGCACACTCGCCACCACACCACTCACGGGTCGCTTCCATACACGGCGTCTCATCCACACCACGGGGGCGCACTCAGACCTTGCACCACCACACACCGGGCACCACACTAGGGGATAGTGTCCCCAAACAAGGGGTTCCGGGGCCTCTATACCCCCCCAAGCTCCTCGTGCACCCGGTTCCACAAAGCAGTCGCCCCTCGATTCACTTGGCAACGGACCGAAAACCCACCTTGGTCTGACCAGGCTTCGAGGGAGCAATAGCGTCTCCCTCTGATTCCCGAAGGGGCTATCCAAACTGCTTCGCCACCGCGGTCCCCACACCGTTCTCGCGAGCTCCCCCTCATCGTGCCTCCACTAAACTCTGGTGGTGTGTTTCGTCACTTAACCCCGTCCAATTCACCCTCTATCGTTCCATCTCCCGCGTCCTCTTATTTCCGTCTCTTGCCCTGTGTATCTCCCTTGTCCAAACTTTATTTCTTTCTTCTTTCCGTCGTTCACCTTCGGTCTCGTCTCAACACGTTTTCGGTCACCCCATTTAATTTTTCCCTTTCGGTCACCGTCACTGTTGCTCTCTCCGTCACCTTGACCCCACTTTCTCGCCCAACCACGTTCCCGTATTATTTTGTCCCTCACCCGCCTGCCCTTGCTGGGCCTGACAACCGTTTGCAACCCCCTCCCAGCTCGTTCGCTCCAGCACGTGTCGTCGCCCATTTTCAGCCCCCATGATATTGCCTTCATTGGCCCGTCCTGCAGGCTCGGCCCATGTTCGGCGTCTCACCCCCGCATTTTTTCCATTCTTCCTTCCATCTTGCGCATTTGTTTCCATATTCGTTTTTCAATTTCGTTTGTGTTTGTATCCATTTGTTTGTTCACTCCATTATTTTGCTTCCCATTTGTTGCATCTCCCCCCTCATTGCTTGTGTGAATCATCTCCATCATTTGTGTGATGACTAATGGCGGAAAGCAGACGATCCCCACCATCGGTTTCGGTTTCGCTGGGACCGGGGAGGGATTGACGGAGGAAGGTGGGGAGGGGGTGTCATATTCGCGGCCTCTGCCGCACCCATTCGGGTTCTGGGTTGCGGTTGGGGAGGTTCTGTTCCTGCACAACCAACATTTCCTGCATAGGGGATCTCATCCTGGGCCAGGATTCTACACATTCTAAATCCATATCTACCCGGCTCGCCGCTCGCCTTGAACTCCATCTGGTTTCTCGTCGTAATGATTAATTTAACAAAAAGCTCGTAATTTGGGGGGAATCAGGGTCGCTCCTCTCACCCCTGAACCGGATTCCCCGTGAATTTACTTGGAGGACCGAGAGTTGATTTCCCGCTCTCTGACACCAGTGTTGCGAATTCGCGCCCGCCGGCTGTGCGGACGCCCACGTCACTCGAATCGCGGACCGGCGTCGCGGCCCACCGACGGACAATTCAGTCGGGACCCCTCTCGGAACAACGCCGGCGAAGCTAGTCACGGGTGGGGGTTTAACCCCACCACACCGTGCCAATTTGCCCACCGCGCAGGGATAGGGTTGCTCGCCAAATTCATCTACCTAATACCTGCGCGGAGGTCGACCGGGCGATCGTACCACGCCGCTGGCCGACTCCGGAACGAACCGCTTAAAGCGGTCCTGTTTCCGTGCTACAGTGATTAACCGAGCAAGGTTCTATCGTCGGCCTCGACGGTTCGATCTAATTACCAGGCGTACTAAGCCCACTACGAACCCGTTTACGTGAAGGCAGGATGGAGGGTCAATTAAAAGGAAGGAGACGAAGCGAAACGGGCACAGTTCAACATTGCAAGCACTTATTTACACGACCACACGGACGAGCACACATATACAGCAAACAGTCAAAAATTGACATTATAGCAGCAAAAAACAAAAGAACAACGACGCAGAGAGTTACAACCCGAATAAAGACCCGACACACGCAACACTTATACAGTTCTACTTTACCCAGGACGGCGCCACCCACAGACATTTACACAGAACCCAAAAGAAATAGAAGTGGTTCACTTCCGTGCGCGCACCGAGTCCTTCTCCGCGCCCTCAGCTCCCCGCCCTCCGGCATGGGTCAGCGAGCTCGTGCTTCGTGCGGCACTGTGGCCGTTCGACGCCACGACGGGGTTTTGGGGAATGAACGGGGTTTTCAAGCGCTCTCGGTGCGGACGGGGGGGGGAAAAAAAAGAAATCGTCAACACTCGCGGTCGAGAGAGAGGGAAATGGCGGACGCTCCCGTCCACCGCGGTTTCTCGGGGACCACACCGACTCAAACGGCAAACCCTCGACAAGAACCCTCGAACTGGAGCTTTTTTCTCTCTTCTCTCTCTCTCTCCGGTCTCTCTCTCTCTGCTTCTTCTCTCTCTCTCTCTCTCTTCACACCGTTCGTCTTGTCCAAAAGTCCAAGGGCTCATCAGGATCAAGGGCTCCCAGCCGCAGGATCAACAGCGGCAGGAACAGGGGCTCGCAGGATCAAAAGGCTCCGGCAGGAACAACAAACAACCCCCACCCTTTTCACAATCCACCCCTTTTTATACGGCGGGGCGTCCGCCCCGTTGCTCCGCCCCGTTCTTTGCTCCACCCCCTTTGAGGCGCTCGAGAAAAGGTCTCGAAGAGGGGCGTCCTCCTCCTGGCGCGTCGCACCGCGCATCCACCAATCGGCGCCAGCTGCCCCACCCCGCTTCTGTCGCACTCGCGCGCGGGGAAAATGGCGGGAAACCCGCGCAGCCATCGCTGTGCTTCTTCTTTCCCTCCTGCGTTCTCGACGGTTCCAACGCAGAAAACCGTCGTAGTGTGGACGGTGGAGGATGGCGTTCGTCAGCGGGTTAGTGGAACGAAGATGGTGGGTTGTTGTAGGGTAATTGTAGCGCGGTTGGGTTGTGGCGTAGTTAGTGGCGGGTTGTTGTTTGCGGGGAGGTTTTCATTTAAAATAACAATAGAAAATAAAAAAACAGCTATCCAAAAGGATCGCAGCCGAAATGAATCACATAAAATTTCCCTTCTAGACAACGGGTTTGGCTAAACTACACATGTACTGAAGAGAATCTCACCTACGGGTCCGAATGGTGGTTTCGCGAATTTCCACAGCCGTAAACCAATATTATGAAATGTATACATATATATAATAATATATATATATATAGGTATGTATGAAAGGGGTAACATATATATATATGTATGTATATAAAAATATATATATATATGTATGTATGGAATATAACATATTATGTATGTATATATATATAAATGTATGAATGTTTTACATGTATATTTGTGTATTAATAAATATTATAATAGTGAATGTATTAACATATATATATTATGTATGTACGTATATATATATATATATATATAATATATATATATATGTATATTATTATATGTATGAATTATACATATATAATTATATATGTATGTATTATATTAAATAATAGATAGAATATAATATGTATGTTATATAAATATATATATGTATGTATGATATATAAATATATATTTATATTATAGATATTATATGTATGAATGTTAGCATAATATGTATGATATATAATATAATATATGTATTGTATGAATTTATAATATATGTATGTATATATGTAGAATGTATTACATAATATATATATTGTATGATATATAAATAATATATATATGTATGAATGTTTACATATATATATATGTACATCTAATAAATAATATATATATAGTTATATATATATTAATGCATTTATGTATATTTATTGTATGGAGTGGATATATATATATGTGTATATATATATATATATATATATATAATATATATATGTATATTATCAGGTGCAGTTGACATCCCTTCATTTCCTTAACTTGGAACCCTACACCTTGACGGGTCCCTCGTAATTCCTTCCAAAATCCTATTCATGAGAGTTGTGGAAAGATTCTCCCCCACCCCCACTCATCCCAATAACGAAACAAAACCTTGAAGTGAAACTTGTGACACAGATGCGTGGGTCACAACATGACCGTTTTCAGAGGGCATCCAAAGGTAGAACCGGATTAGTCCTGAAGAAAACCACAATCAACTGAGTTATTTTCACCCATTAACTTATTAACAGGGGCTTTATGACCATCCTCAAAAGGGATTTTCTTGTTTGAATGCAGGAGTGCTTCTGTTTGTTTACTTCATAATTTATAAACTTAAAATAATGTTTAATGTTGTTGTCATTGATGCTGTTCTTCAAAACTCGCCCACTAAGTTTCCTTCCTTGGTTTGAACCTTGACCGTCCTAGAGCCCTATACTACAAGGCCTTTGTTTGTTATCCATCACTAAATGGAGTAGTGCTCTTCCCTACAAGTTGTTCTGATCCCAAAACATTAAAAAATATAATCCATCCATTGGATCATTACCATGTACAGTTAGCATTGTGCTGCCGAAGCAGTTTCTCCTGGGCTATTGGGCACCCAATCCTGGACGGGTCACCACTCTGACACAGGATACTCGAATGGCTCAATCATCCCAACAAGTTGGTAGTCATTATTGCCAGCTTCGGGCAAGGATGGCAGGCGAGTCAACCCCATGGTATTAATTCAACAGCCAAGCAGGAATTTGAACTCAGGACCGTGGGATCCCAAGCTTGCCACTCTTACTATTAGCCAACACCCAGGTATAAAACATAATGACGTGAACTTTGGACGGCCACAATCATTTCCCATTGTAGTGGGGGTTGACCAGGAAGGACTTAAGTCCAAGGGTTTTTTGTCCCTTCATGAAACAGCAGGCTCGACTTGACATTCAACTGAAGGTGAATTTTGACAGGAATTTGTCATTGTCAGTGTGCTGATGGCGAAAACTCGCCCACTCTTTGTGATAAGAAATCACCTGGTGGATCTTTAACCTCCCTGAGATTGATGCTGGACAGATTGAGCACCTGGCTAACGTATACCCCGAGTAGCTCAGTTTTTGGATTATTGCCCACTCCTGCATGCGAAGCATGGATCCAACAGTTCTATAACTGAGTCAGAATGAACGCATAGTGCGCTTCCCTCTGCCTGACCATCTGTGATGGGACCTTATGTGTCACCAACCTATATTTTATCTCTCTACCAAAAAGGACGTGTTGCATTTGGATCCATTTTTTGTTTGTCCTGTTTGTTTGTTTTTCCACACAAAACTTTCGGTTTTTTCTCCGCAACCACTTGTCGGATTTGAGGCCAAATTTTTACTATAGGAGCTGACTACTCATGTGAATGTTTATTTTGAAATATGCATCCGTAGGTCATGTGGTTGAGTGGCGAGCCATGTTGGAAAACGGAAACACTTTGGACTTCGCTATCTCTGAAACCACATCAACGGGAAAAATGAAAACTGGTACATGACATGTACTTCCTCAGGGGAATGAGGATTTTTTTTATGAATGTCACAGTGCCTTTTGTTATGATGTCATAATTGCATATGTAGAACGCTCATCTCTTCAGTATGAAAAAATTTTGAGCGGCATCTTGGAATATAATTGGATCCACCAGATATTATTTTTTTTTATGACTTCATTGTCATGTGATTCGGCAGCCATATTGTTTTTTTTTTTTTTAAACCTTCAAAAATCTTCTCTAACGGGCTGAACAGATCGAGAGTGAAAACTTTACCATGTATGTCCGCCATCCATGAGGAACAAAAGTTTTCCCACATATGATGTCACAGGTTCACATGGTTTGGCAGCCATATTGGATTTACCCTAAACCCCATAAAAAATCTTCTTTCTCCAGAAACGCCTGAACAGATTGAGGAGAAAAAACTTCACCACAAATTGTTCCCCAAGCCTCAGGTATACACGTTGTTAAGGAATAATTGATAGTTCATGGGTGTGACAGCCATATTGGATTGAAGAAATATATAAATAATGTTGTCTCTGGAACTGCTTAATCAAATTGCATGAAACTTCACAATTGTTTGATTCCGTAGAGATGAGCAATAACACGTTTTTAAATTTCAACTTGCAGACACATTGGTTTTGGCATCCAAGCATTTTTTTTTAAATCTGGTTCTTTTTTATTTTTTTTCAATGATTTTTATTTTTGAATAAGGCTTACCTTGGCGTGCCTGGAATGGGTTTGGAGGGTAGAGGAGTAGCAGCTAAAGTGAATCCTATCAAGTCCTTCAATGACTTCATCTTTGCTTGTTGCTTGTTGGGTTCCTTCTGATGACTCCAATCCAGGACTGTACCTACTTGGTCTTCTTTGATTGATTGAATTTATTTAATCCATTGTAAATTCAATTGAACATTAATTTAAAAAACCTTTTTGGGTCTCAGGTGGTTCCAATCGAAAGTGGGTTACATCAAAGCGGGACGTTTGGTACCCGGTCATCACTGCCAGCAGTTATATAGTGGCGTGCTAGTTATGTCTCTTCTGAATTATGAACACACCAGTCCACAAACGCCCACACAAAGATACACCACACAAAAACTACACAAACACCACACAAAAACAAGTCCGGCGAAGGTCTGCAATCTCTGAATTGCTCTTTTTCTTGTTAAATTGTATTACTACGGTTGAACTTTAATACAATCCCTTTTCTATACCACATTATGAATTTGTGATTTATTGTATCCAGCGATGTTAGACGTATTACTTAATTTATCACTATCAAGCCAAGGTAGTGTCCTCGTCCCTTTGGGTGTGCGATGTCATCCCAATCCACAAGTTTGGATGTGAAGACCGTCTTTGGGAATTATCACGTTGGTTTCTGTAGTGATGTCACCACTGTACACAAGCCAGACATTCGCAGCCGAGCCAACCACTCACACCTCCCTCCTCGTTCCCCAGTAGAAGACATTGGAACAGCGATTCAGGCGGCAGGTGAACGGATGGCCTCGAGAGTCCCGCGAAGTGCAACGCGTTGAACAATTATGACAAAAGAGCGGCTGCGAGTAGCTTTCTCCATTCTTGATGTTAAACAGGGCACGTCCCCATTTCTTACCTCGTTCTGGCATCTCCACATGTATGGCAGCCATTCCATTCCAGTGTCTGTTGAATTCCAACACGGGCACACCTCATTCGACTTGGTGAGGTACTGATTAGGTGATCGCCTGAACCGAATCTTATTTAACAAGGAAAAGTATAAAAACCACTGCT
>CM068959.1:78881415-78894204 GCA_035128595.1 Eptatretus atami | reverse complement strand
TTCTTTTGTCTGTTTACTTGCAAATAGAAGATTTTTCAAGTACATTGTCAGTCGATTTTGTTACTTGGCGAAATCTTCGATTTTGTCAAGTATGTTGGTCTGTTCCGTTGGTTGGCTTGTTTGTTTTGTTTGTCCGGTCGTCTACGCCCAAAACGGCTGGACCAGTCGTTCTTAAATTTTACACTGATAGGCAATCCACCTGAGACTGCCGCGTCCAACCCCGTCTTAATCGGACTAAACGTCACGACAGTGACGTCACACAACGTGAAAACACACATTTTTGGACATAACTCAGTGACCGGAAGTCGTAGCGACTGTCCGGTTGACGCCAATTAAACTTCATTCAAATATCTAAATGATTACTAAATGCATTTATTACAAATTTTGCATTAGTTTTCGCAAGCGATATGACGTCCAAGTTTGCCTATTGACGTCATTTGAAAAAATATATTTACGCTCGTGTGCAGCGAACTACTGAAGCAATCGTCTCAAATTTTAACACGTGATAGCCAATCTTGCTGAAATAGTCTGGATCAAATCACGTCATAATCGCACTTAACGTCACGACGTTACGTCAAAAAAAGGTGAAAACAAGCTTTTGAACATAACTCAGTAACCGGAAGTCGTAGCGACTTCCTGTTGCGCCAAAACAAACTTCAATGGAATATCTAAATGTTTTTAAATGCAATGTGTACAAATTATGGCACGTTTTCGCCAGCTTATGACGTCAAGTTTTTAGCTATTGGCGTGATTTTAAAAAAATTCTATTCGTTCTACAGGTCACATTCTTAACCGATTTGGATGAAATTTTAACAGCTGATAGAAATCCACAGTGCAAAAAGATATGTGACTTTTGGTGATGTTCATATCAGGATTTGGATTCTGCATCACTTTATATTATCGCCCATTTATAAACCAATGGGGAATTTTGTGAAATACACATGGCTATTTCTCAGAGTTTTGCAGTTATTAAATTGAAAATTATACTGTCTATTTATGCATGTAATATTAACATGTGTACAAAGGTGATCGAAATTGACCCAAAGTCAAGGTCAGGGTCACCCAAAACATGAAAAACACACATATAAAATATACATTTTTGTTTTACAAAGATATTTCAAATCTGATAACGGAATCGTAAGCTGGTTGAAAGCAATGATCTAGGTATTTTCAAATATTATCTACGATCAGAATGAGTGGCAACAGGCCCGTACAAGGGTTAAAATGTGGCACGTATCAGGCATCATAATGTACACATACGCATGTTGACTTGTATGGAGAAGCATACTTGTACATATTTTGTTTGAAAATTAAGCGGTTTCTGCAGCATTTTCCATATAGAAATGCACCATGTTAATCTATTGAGCATCAAAGTTGCACACACAACTTAGTCAATTAATGAAATGACACAATTCTTGCTATTAGACTACAGTCGTCCCATGTAACATAACAGCAAGTGCAAAGAACACGTGGTTTCAACTCAACAAGGTTAAAATCAGCTTGCTGTGATCAATTTTCCAATCTGCTGCCTTTACCATGACAGCACGCACCCGATTACTTTGCTAAGTCACAAGATTTCTCAATGAAAATGTATCACACAGTGGGGAACCAGTCTTCTGCTTATGTGTTTTCCCTGTAATATCGATTAAATCATTATACGCATGATACTGATGGCATGATGGATATGGTATCCCTAGAAACATCCCAAGCTCTACCATGACAACGCGCGCCTGATAATTGTTATTTGTGAGTCGGTCATTTTTTAATGTACGATCAAATAAACACACACATTCCATGACATTGCAGCTTGGACACCACACGGAAGTCAACTAATTCGCGCAAGTGTCGTGCTAAGCACGATTTTCATTATTTCTGTCGGTTTGTCTGTTTATGCCTGCACGTCACAAATTTAAAAACCAATCTTCACGAACTGTCACCAACTTGTAGAGGTAGTCTCAACTGAGAGCCTTTTGAATTTGAGGTCAAATGTCATCTTGAGGTCAAATTCTAAAATCGTCAATTTTCATCGATTGACTTGACAATAAACAAGCAGTTTCATAAGTGCATCACTGAATTGGGAAACCAACATTTTGAGATCAAAAGGTCAAACTTCTAAACATCATGAAATTCATCTGAAAATGGTCAAATTTTTATCTGATTAACCTAAAAAATTAACGGCAATTCATTCGTCCGTCACTGTATTGGGAAAGCAACTATTTGAAGTCAAAGGTCAACTGAGGTCAAATTTCTAAATCAATCTATTTTTATCTGCAAATAATCATTTTCATCCGATTCTCCTGAACTTTGATTAAGATTGTCAATTTTAATCTCAATGAAATGGACAATTTGATGTGTCCGTGGAACCTTTGGAGAGGAGAGGGGGTGGATTTTGCAAGTACGTGGTTTGCATGACGTCTTTTTTTTTGTTGTCTCTGAGTCCAAGATATCTCAAAAGTTGTGGACTGATCAGATGACTTTTGTGGATAGGTTGGGTGTGACAAGGATGAACTGATTAGATTTTGGTGAAGATCCGAATCAGATCCGCCACTAGAATTTTAAGCGATGCTTCACCATTTAGAGATGGGACCAAAAAATGATTCTAGCATGATACTCAAAAAGTTTGTGGAGTGTGTGTGTGCGTGAGACAAGGAAGAATTGATTCAATTTTGATGAAGATCTGGATTCGATATATTTTTGTTTTTTAAAAGTGATTCTTCACCATTGAGAGATATAGGGCTAAACCGATATATAGCACGAGAATCTCAAAGTTGACTGATTTCAGATGAACCTCGGTGACAGGGTTGGTGTGTCGCAGAGATGAATTGATTCGATTTTGGCTGAAGATCCGGATCCGGATCTGGAAACGAGAATTATTTAATTGTTAAGTTAATCTTCACCATTGACAGATGGGCCAAAAATATATAGTACTGTATACCATGATATTTCAAAAATGTATTGGGCCCGTATTGTTCTCGTGGATAAGGCATTACGTGGCGGAGGTACGCGCTCTACCGAATGCCCTTCGAGTTTATATTTATGTTTGAATATATGAATGTTACTAGTATAGGCGTCCACGACCATCCTTGACCACGTCGCAAGGCCTCTCACGTTCACCTTCATTCGCTTTTATATTCGTTTTCCCCGCAACCGCATGAGCGATTGAACAAAACTTTCAACATCGGAGTTCCTTCCCCTGGATAATTTGTTTTTGTTTTTTAAAACAATTGCATGATGATTGGATGGATAATGTGGTTGGTCTTCCAAAAAGTCTGTTTTCTGTAGGGTGGGTTGCATGGTGTTGTCAGATAAATGGAACGCAGTGGTCATTATCTGGGATGGGAATATTTTCTTCAATTGTTATCACTTCTCACCATGTAATATTTGTTCAATGTCATTCCTGTGCACATCCCCATCTCTTCCCTGCCCCTCCCCAATTCTTCTCCTCTCATCCGTCTTGTACAAGGATGAATGAGAAGTGAGGAGAAGGGGAATATGCTAAGGAGAGTTGGGAGGGTTAATCGGATATGGATGACATGAGATAGTTGTATATTTCCCTGGAGGGAAATGTGGGTTGCAGGTTTGGAGGGACGGAGGAACAAAGCATTTTAGATGTGAACAATAAGCTTGATTTTGTGAGGTTCAGAAGAGGTTTTCTGGAAAAACTTGTGATTGGCAGGAAGGAAGGAATGAGGGATGAAGGGCAAAATGGCAAAAGACTAGAAGTGGTATAGGAAATAGGTGAAGATTTCAAGTTACCCCGAGGGTATGCTATCATTTCTGAAGCAGCGACTGTCGCTGATGCAGTGCCCTTTCTACCAGTACACACACTGGAACTGGTACTCATTTCGCCGACCTCAGAAGGATGACATGCTGATCAACCCCCCGCTGACATTATTCAGCGGCCGACGAGGGCTTGAACTCAGGAACCCTAGGATCCAAGCCACCACCCTAACCACTGAGCCAACGTCAGGCTACGCATTCAGCATGTCATCCTTCCTGTCATCATTCAGCATGTCATCCATTCAGCATGTCAAAAAACAAAAATTATCGAATCCAGACTTCATAAAATGAATCAATTTCCTTGTCTCACGCCACGCAACACACTCCCAACTTTTTGAGATATCATGCTAGATATCATTTTTTTGGTCCTATCTCTAAATGGTGAAGCATCGCTTAAAAATCTAGTAGGCGGATCGGATTCGGATCTTCACCAAAATCTAATCAGTTCATCCTTGTCTACACCCAACCTTATCACAAAATGTATCTGGATCAGTCCACACTTTTGAGATATCTTGGACACAGAACGAACAGAAAAAAAAAGACGTCATGCAAACCACGATACTTGCAAAATCCACCCCCTTTCTCCCTCTCAAAGGTTGCCACGGGACACATCAATTGTCCATTATTGAGATTAAAATTGACAATTTAATCAAAGTTCAGGAGAATCGGATGAAATTGATTATTTTGCAGATAAAATAGATGATTTTTAGAAATTGACCTCAAGTACCTTTGACTTCAAAATAGTTGCTTTCCCAATACAGTGACGAACGATGAAATTGCCGTTTAATTTTTAGGTTAATCAGATAAAAATTGACCATTTTCAGATGAAAATTTCATGATGTTTAGAAGTTTGACCTTTGATCTCAAAATTGTTGGTTTCCAATTCAGTGATGCACTATGAAACTGCTGTTTAATTGTCAAGTCAATCGGATGAAAAATGACGATTTTAGAAGTTTGACCTCAAGATGACCTTTGACCTCAAAATCAAAAGGCTTCTCAGTTCGACTACCTCTACAAGTTGGTGAAGTTTCGTGAAGATTGTTTTAAATTTGTGACGTGCAGGCCGATAAACAGACAAGCAACGGAATAATGAAAAATCGGTGCTTAGCACGACACTTGGCGAATTAGTTGACCTTTCCGTGTGGTAGGTCCAAGCTGCAATCATGGAATGTGTGGTGTTTATTTGTTCGTACATTAATAAAATGACGCGACGTCACAAATAAATAATTATAGGCACGCGTTGTCATGGTAACGGGTCTGGGATGTTTTCAAGGGGATACCATATCCATCATGGCCATTCAGTATCATGCGTTTAACTGATTTTAAATCGTATTTACAGGGAAAACACATAAGCAGAAGACTGGTTCCCCACTGTGATGATACATTTTCATTGACAAATCTTGTGACTTAGCAAAGTAATCAGGTGCGTGCTGTCATGGTAAGCAGCAGGTTGGAAGAATTGATCACAGCAAGCTGATTTTAACCCTTGTTGAGTTGAACCACGTGTTCTTTGCCTTGCTGTTATGTTACATGGGACGAATGTAGTTCCTAAATAGAACAGAATTGTGTCATTTCATTAATTTGACTAAGTTTGTGTGCAACTTTGATGCTCAATAGATTACATGGTGTCATTCTATATGTAAAATGCTGCAGAAAACCGCTTAATTTTTCAAGCAAAATAGTGACAGTATGCTCTACATACAAAGTGCAAATGCGTATGTGTACATTATGATGCCTGATACTTAAACATTTTAACCCTTGTACGAGGCCTGTTGCCTTCATTCATGATCGTAGATAATATTTGAAAATTACCTAGATCTTGCTTTTCAACCAGTTTACGATCCCATTATCAGATTTGAAATATCTTGTAAACAAAAATGTGTATTTTATATGTGTGTTTTTCATGTTTGGTGACCCTGACCTTGACTTTGGGTCAATTTCGATCAAACTTTTGTACACATGTTAACTATTCATGCATAAATAGACAGTATAATTTAAATTTAATTAACTGCCAAAACTCTGAGAAATAGCCATGTCTGTTATTTCACAAAATCCCTCATTGCGTAATATAATGGGCGATAATATTAAAGTGATGCAGACCAGATCCTGATATTGAACATCACCAAGTCACATATCTTTTTGCCTGTGGATTTCTATCAGCTGTGAAATTTCACCAAATCGAGTTTAAGATTGTACCTGACTAGAACGAATAGAAAAATTTTAATCACGCAATAGCTAAAAACTTTGACGTTCAGTACGCTTGGCGAAACTGTGCAATAATTGTACAACATGCATTTTTAAAACTTAGTATTTCCATTTGTGAAGTTTGTTTTGGCGCAACAGAAGTCGCTATGGACTTCCGGTACTGAGTTATGTTCAAAACTTGTTTTCACCTTTTTTGACGTAACGTGTTGACGTTAAGTGCGATTGATGACGTGATTTGATCCCAGACTAGTTTCAGCAAGATTGGCTATCACTGTTAAAAATTTGAGAACGATTGCTTCAGTTGTTTCGTCTGCACAACGGAGCGTTAAATTTGTCTTTTTTTAATGACGTCAATAGGCAAAACTTGACGTCATACGCCTGCCAACATGCGAAATTGTAAATAAGATCATTTTAGTATCATGTAAGATATTGAATGAAGTTTAATTTGGGCGTCAACCGGAAGTCGCTACGACTTCCGGTCACTGATTATGTCCAAAAATGTGTTTTCATGTTGTGTGACGTCATGTCGTGACGTTTATAGTCCGATTAAGACGGGGTTTGCGCGGACGGTTCAGTGTGGATTGCCTAGCAGGTGTTTAAAAAGTTTAAAGAACGAGGATCCACCCGTTTGGGCTGTAGACACACGACAACAACAAAACGCCAACAATACGGAACAGACCAACATACATTTGACCAAAATCAAAGATTTCGCCAAGTACAAAAAATCGACTGACCCAATGTACTGAAAAATCTTCCATTGCAAGTTAACAAACAGACAGAAGAAAGACAGAAGGATGAAAACAAAACGTCCTTCACCTGGTAAAAAGCCCGAGCCCTCCACAGCAAGCACGAAAAGGTTCAGGTCATGAAAAGTCAAAATCATTTTTTGCATCATAACTTCGTCAAAATGGTTTAATGACTTCAAACTAAAGACTAAAATATTCTTATTTCTATTCTTTATAACAACATTCAGGTTAAGGGATTATCAAATTTTAATTGGATCCCCAAAATAACTTTATGCCTAAAATGGCGCCGGGATTTGTTGTGACCTGGCCACCACTTGTTATCCCGCTCCCTCCGGTGAGGGAGCGGGATATTGTAATCGTCCGGTTGTTACCCTCAGCCTGAATTGGGCTAATAGGGTATTGTCGGCACAGGAGTTGAGTCCGTTCCGAGGCGTCTGTCAACTTTTGGTTTCCGTCAATTTCGAGGGAAACGCCTTGCCGATTAAATCATTTTTGGGGGTATGTTGGGTTGAGTAGAGGAGTTCCTTTCGAAACATGGGCGCTGCGATTTCAATGTTGGCCTCCATCGGCAGCCATCTTGAATTGCGTTCCGTCGATTTCGAGGAGAACACCTTGTCCGATGTATAAATCCATTTTTGCAGGGTGTGTTGGGTTGAGCAGAGGAAGGCTCCTTCGAAAAATTGGCGCGCTGCGATTTTCATTTGGACCTTCATGGCAGCCATCTTGAAATGGATCGTCGTTCAGGGAACTCTCTTGTCCGATTAAATCCATTTTTTGCAGTGTTTGTTGGGTTTGGGTTAGGAAGGTTCCTTTCGATATTCAGTTTGCGATGCGATATCCAATATGGCGGCTAGGGCAGCGCATCTTGAATTTGCTTTCCGGACATAACTTGGAACTGGCTTGGACAGATTGATTATTTATTTTCATGGGGTTATAATGGGGTGGTCTTAGAGGAAGCGTTCCTTCGATATACAGCACAATCCGATATCCATATGGCGGGCGTAGGTAGCCTCTGTTGAATTTGGTTTCCGGGACAATAACTTGAGGAACGGTATTGACTTATTGATTTCATTTTTGTGTGATAAATGGGGTTTTTGAGTAAGCTTCCTTTCGATTATCAGCGCAAATCGATACTCCAATATGCGCGGCTAGGTCAGCCATTCTTGAATTTGGTTTCGCCGGACAATAACTTGAGAACGGCTTCACGCATTGATTTTATTTCTGCGTGTATAATGGGGTTGAGTAGAGGAAGGTTACTTTCCAAAAATGGGCATGCTGCGATTTTCATGTGGCCGCTACGGCAGCCATTCTTGAAATTGTTTCCGTCAATTGTCGAGGAGAACGCCTTGTCCGATTAAATCATTTTTGCTGGGGTGTTGGGTTGAGTAGAGGAGGTTCCTTTCGAAATGGCGTGCTCGGATTTTCCATATGGCCACCATCTTGAAATTGGTTATTTGCGTCAAGGCGGCGAGGGGTTACGCCCGCTTTTGCGGTTGCTATTTTTGTCTTTGTTTGTCTGTTCTGTCTGTTAGCAACTTTACGGCAAAAATGCTTTAACAAACACTATCAAATTTAATCCACGGTGGGCAATGAACCTGAGACGACCCCATAACTCTTTGGGTCCATTTGATCAAAACGATTAGGTCACGAAAAATCAAAAATCGTTTTGTTCGCTTCTAAACTTCGAGTCAAAAATGATCTGATTTTACCTTCAGAAACTAAGCTTATAGTGAACCCTTTATTATATTTGTCACTTATAATCCTACCCATTCTATAGTTGAAAATGCTATTTGTAAGATCGGTAGGTGCGAAGTTTTGGGGGTCATGTCATCGGGTCAAAATTACCAACTTTCCATTTAAAACTAAAACATGGTTACGAAAATACAACTTTACGGAGAACGGCTGGCTCAAACACGTCAATTGTATCACAGGTGGGAAATTGGAACCATCGGACGACGCCCATTAACTTTGCGTCCAATTAGGTCCAAAGGACAAGGTCAGGCACAAAGGTCAAAATCGATTTTTGCTCGTAACTTCGTCAAAAATGATCCGATTTACTTTCAAACTAAAGCTTATAGTGAACCTTATTCTATTGTGACTTAAAATCCTAAACAATCCTATCGGTGAAAAATGGCAAGTTTGGAAGATCGGGGTTAAGGATGTATCAAATTTAAATTTGATCCCCAAAGTAACTTTATGCCTAAATGGGCGGGATTTGTGTGCCTGGCACCCCTTGTTTATTTTTTTTTTAATTCTATCCAGATCTTCACCAAAATCGAATAAATTTTGTCCCCGTGCACACAACCAACCGTCCACCGAAATTGGTACAAGTTCTGTGTTTAACTTTTGAGATATCCACCTTCAGTGGCGGAGGTAATAATCAGGAGCACATTCCCTTCTAGGAACTTTGATGCAGGAGGCCATTAGGCCCATCAAAGACTGTGCATTCATTACGACCTGTAATGTTTGTGTGTGCTCTCCTTTTTAAAGCGGATGATTAGGTCTTTGCTCTACAATTTTTATTTATTTTGAAAATGCTATTATGTATTTACTTTATACAGCGCGCTGTCGTGTATACAATTGCACCGAGTTTGCAAATGTTCCCCGGTGTCCCCCCCTCCCCCACGTTACCTCAAGTGAGCCAATGACGGCCGTCCGGTCGATGCAGTGCGTAACCCCCAGACGGAAATGTACGACATTGACGGAAATACCCGAGTATTCAATTGTGAAATTTGTGGAAACTGTTATATATGTGAAAAACCATTCTGAATTTTATTGCTTGACGGAAAAAAAACCAAGAACGCTCTCTCATGTACGACAAACGAAAGAATCATTTCGCGCCAACACTGAAGCCTAAGTTCTTCTTATGCCATCATTCTTTTAATATTAGCCACGCGCGCGTGTATGAAGGATTCACTTGTTTTTTTCAACTTTTTTTTTACTTCTCTCATGTGTAATGCGTTAAGGCGTATGGTCGAACCTAACCATTACACCATTGAGGCTGGTTAATATGATCAACTTCAGACATCTGGTATGCTCTTTATGTTAGGGTCTGTCAACCAATCAAGCATTCACTCAGGACCTTTGCTTAGCAATTGTAAAAAAAAAATGATTTGAGTATCAACTGCCAGTTTTTGTGGCAGGTCTTATTTTTGACTGCTTTAGCATGATCTGGCCGTGTTCTTGGGTATGTCAGGCATGTGTGTGTATTGATTGTGTACTTTTGTGTTGTGTTGTTCATGTACATTTCCGCGTTACATTTGTGATGCTCGAACGGTGGGTCAACTTTAAGCCTCCATGCATAATGTTAGAGTGTCTGCTCTGAGTCTGTAGGTTGGTGGTTAAAATTCTGACTGAGTCCGACCCAAAGATTTTTAAAAATGATGACTTGTTGCTTCCTTGCTTTGATGCCTCAGCATTTAAAAAGGAATAGAGCACGGAACCAAACTTCTGATAAACCTAATGCACCTCCTCCTGGTATGGAAGTTCATGAAGGGAACTCGCTATTAATTTCCCACCAAGCCGGGTGATTGAAGGTTGAGCAAAGGCCTCTCAGGTTCGTTGTAATCCATTGCCTAGGCATTTAACATGGAAATTTTGCCTGCCAGGTTTTATGGTGCATCTTTGGCCATGGCGACGTCAAATGGAAGTCGAGATGCAGTAGTGGAAGAGGATCCGTTGATAAAGTGGAAATTGACCCTCAAAAGCCCATTGTACCTAACACAGTATTTTAAGCACTGACCCTGTTGTGGAGCGAGCCACCACTCGATCTGGCATACAGGCTCCTTTGTCAGCCTATTTCGCTTTGGAAAAAGTTTTGAATTTTGTATATCGTTCCCATAGTCCACTTGTATTGACTGTGATTTTCTAAATTCTTGCTTTTTATTGTTCAAGGCTCATGAAAAGTGTATTGCTGCCATGTTTGTTGTTTACTTTTTAAAACTTGCTAATGAGACTAGCATCATCCTTGTTGGAAGCAGCCTGTAGGGCCACTGTCCCTTCTCGCAGGGTGATCCAGCAAAGCTGACCCAAAACGCAAAAGCGCCGTTGCTTCCATTTCTGTTGTGTCTGTGTCCATGTCTGAATCTCTGTCTCCTTCTCTTATAGCTTGCACAACTTGAGACTGGGAACATAGTATATGGTGGACCAAACTTCCCACCTTCATCCTTGAACAATGTGACCCTCCATACCAAAACCAGTCGGAAGTCGCAAAAATTCAATATTGTTATTGGGTTTATTTGAAAGCCCAAAAAAAGCTTCACAACGGTGTATTCATACATGGGTGGTCCGCTCCACCAAACTGGACCGAGATATCTTACGATGAGTTTCAACATCGCGTTATGGAAAAATCGAAATAACCGATATTAGCCTTCTGGATTGAGAAACTATGCTGGTATCGTTGCTAAGGACTTTGTTTCTCAACTCCAGAAGCTAATATCCGGTTCATTTCGATTTTCCCAATAACTGTTGTTGTAAAACTTCTCGTAAGAATCATCGGTCAGTTTGTGATTGACCACCATGTTATGATACACCGTTGTTGAGCTTATTTTATGGGACTTTCAAATAAACCAATAACTCAATATTGAAATTTTTGCGACTTACGACACTGGTTTTGTACTGCAGGGTCACAAATTATTAATAACCCCTGAACAAATTCAATTTCTTTTTGTCACTCTCAGTTGAATGTCGGTCTGGCCAGCTGTTTGGAAAGTTTGGGCCAAAGATGTTCCCCTGGGCTGATTCCAAGAAGTTTAAAATAATTGTGCAATGAGAGACGACTGTATATTGAAGTTAAAATGAATTTTAATGAAGATTGTATGATACACAAGATTGAGGTATTCCCAAGGCGTATTGTAATTTGTATGTACTGTCTTGTAATAGCACGTTTAAATAAATTGTATTGGCTCTACTTAAATACCAGGAATAGACTTTGGCAAATTGACCTATTTCTTTTGGAATCTGTTCTGCCATGCCTTTTGGGAAAGCAATCAAAACAATGTTTTGGTTGTAAATGGATATTTTAGTTTACGCCAAATTCCTCATGCTTTTATATTTTTGATATGCATCCATTTTCCTTGTTCCAACCTTCAAACAATGTTCAACTCGTGTCTCCCATTTGCAGTTTTGTCCTGTTCTGGATTGAAGTCAATTGTAAAGTGAACTTCGTTTTTTTGTTGTGTTTGTTTTTTATTTGTTTTGTTACCCCTTAACTAAAGAATACCAACTTCAGACAAGAAGGGGGTTTGTGGTTTCATCGGAGCTCATGTAAAACATGTGTGCCTGTTGCTGGACATCTGTAATTTTCCATTGTATCGCATGCAACTATGAAGCATGTAGTTTTATTCGAGGGAGTCGCTACATCGGTTCATGCCATTGAGAAACATATTTCCCAGGCTTTTAATGCCATTTGAAGCTGCATAATGGCTTCTTCCATCTTGCTAACTTTGCTGCCACATGACAGGATCAGCCACCACATGCCAAGAAGTCCACCACTACCTCTTGCGGTAGGTGCATCTCCTGTTGCCAAATGCAGGGTTTGAATAATGGATGCGTCTAGTTTTTGCATGAGGAAAAGCATGGTTAGTGAAATACTGCTCTGGCCATTTTGATGACTCACCCTGGCCGATGTTTTAGGCTAATGCTGTTCATGTGAGGTTCTTTTGTTGTTGCTTTGTTGGTTTTCTGCAGTTTTCTAAGGTTTATTGAGGAGCCGAGTTGCCATTGTTTAACGTCCTTCATGCCTTGGGCATTTCATGCATGGCAAGCACTTTCCGCTGCCTCCATGTCTTGTATATGCCCTATCAGGGAGGAAAAGATCGGGCAATGAGTCTATGTGAGACTCGAAGTGTTACCAGATCCATATAAGGACGGCGAAGGCCTCTCCCCCCCCAAGAAAACTCTCCTATCTCTTCTCTTCGTCTACAGCCCAAACGGCTGGACCAGTCGTTCTTAAATTTTTACACCTGATAGGCAATCCACCTGAGACTGCCGCGTCCAAACCCCGTCTTAATCGGACTAAACGTCACGACGTGACGTCACACAACGTGAAAACACATTT
>CM068959.1:78843899-78859372 GCA_035128595.1 Eptatretus atami | reverse complement strand
GAGTATCAACTGCAGTTTTTGTGGCAGGTCTATTTTTGACTGCTTTAGCATGATCTTGGCCAGTTTCTTGGTATGTCAGGCATGTGCTGTGATTGATGTGTGTACTTTGTGTTGTGTTGTTTTCATGTACATTCCGGTTACATTTGTGATGCTCAACGGGGTCAACTTTAAGCCTCCATGGCATAATGGTTAGAGTGTCTGCTCTGAGTCTGTAGGTTGGTGGTTCAAATCTGACTGAGTCCGACCAAAGACTTATAAAAAATGGTACTTGTTGCTTCCTTGCTTGATGCTCAGCATTTAAAAAGGATAGAGCACGGACAAACTTTGATAGACCTAATGACCTCCTCCTGGTATGAAGTTCATTGAAAGGGAACTCGCATTAATTTCCCACAAGCCGGGTGTATTGAAGGTTGAGCAAAGGCCTCTCGGGTTCTGTTGTATCCATTTGCCAGCATTAACATGAAAATTTTGCCTGCAGGATTTTATGGTGCATCTTTGGCATGGCGACGTCAAATGGAAGTCGAGATGCAGTAGTGGAAGAGGATCCAGTTGATAAATGGAATGACCCTCAAAGCCCATTGTACCTAACCAGTTTTAAGCCACTGACCCCTGTTGTGGAGGAGCCACCACTTCGATCTGCATACAGCTCCTTTGTCAGCCTATTTCGCTTTGGAAAAGGTTTGAATTTTGTATACTCTTCCATATTCACTTGTATGCTGTGATTTCTAAATTCTTGCTTTTTATTGTCAAGGCTAATGGAAAGTGTAATTGCTGCAATGTTGTTGTTTTACTTTTTAAAATTTGCTAATAGACTAGCATCATCCTTGTTGGAGCAGCCTGTAGGGCCACTCCCTTCTCACAGGGTGGATCAGCCAAAGCTGACCCAAACGCAAAGCTGCCGTTGCATTCCATTTTCTGTTTGTCTGTCTCATGTCTGATCTCTGTCCATTCTCTTATAGCTTGCACAACTTGAGACTGGAACATAGTATGGTGACCAAACTTCCCCACCTTCATCCTGAACAAATGTGACCCTCCAGTACAAAACCAGTCGGAAGTCGCAAAAATTCAATATTGAGTTATTGGGTTTATTTGAAAGCCCATAAAATAAGCTTCACAACGGTGTATCATACATGGTGGTCCGTCACAAACTGACCGAGATATCTTACGATGAAGTTTTACAACACCGTTATTGGGAAATCGAAATAACCGGATATTAGCTTCTGGAGTTGAGAAACTATTGCTGGTATACGTGCTAAGGACTTTGTTTCTCAAACTCCAGAAGCTAATATCGGTTATTTCGATTTTCCCAATAACGTGTGTTGTAAAACTTCATCGTAAGATATCTCGGTCAGTTTGTGATTGACCACCATTTATGATACACCGTTGTGAAGCTTATTTTATGGGCTTTCAAATAAACCCAATAACTCAATATTGAATTTTTACTTCCGACTGGTTTTGTACTGAGGGTCACAAATTATTAATAACGCCCTGAACAAATTCATTCTTTTTTGTCACTCTCAGTTGAATGTCAGGTCTGGCCAGCTTGTTTGGAAAGATTTGGGCCAAAGATGTTCCCCCTGGCTGATCTCACAAGAAGTTTAAAATAATTGTGGCAATGGAAGAAGAGGACTAGTTAATTTGAGTAAAATGAATTTTAAGAAAGCATGTATGATACACAAGATTGAGGTAGTTCCCAAGGGTATGTAATTTGTATGTATGTCTGTAATAGACCGTTAAATAAATGTATTGGCTACTTAAATACCAGAATAGACTTTGGCAAATTGACCTATTTCTTTGGAATCTGATTCTGCCATTGCCTTTTGGGAAAGCAATCAAAAGCAATGTTTTGTTTGTAATGGATTTATTAGTTTACCCAAATTCCTCATGCTTTTAATATTTTTGATATGCATCCATTTTCCTTGTTCCACCTCAAACAATGTTCAACTCTGTCTCCCATTTGCAGTTTTGTCCTCGTTCTGATTGCAAGTCAAATTGTAAAGTGGAACTTCGTTTTTTTGTTGTGTTTGTTTTTTTTTGTTTTGTTACCTTAACCTAAAGAATACCAACTTCAGAAAGAGGGGTTGTGGTTCATCGGAGCTCATGTAAACATGTGTGCCTGTGCTGACATCTGTAATTTTCCATGTATCGCATTGACGACATATGAAGCATGTAGTTTTATTCGAGGAGTCGTACAATCGGTCATGCCATTGAGAAAATATATTCCAGGCTTTTAATGCCATTTTGAAGCTGCATAATGGTTCTCCATCTGTAACTTGCTGCCACATGACAGGATCAGCCACCACATGCCAAGAGTCCACACTACCTCTTATGCAGGTAGGTGCATCTCCTGTGCCAAATGAGTGGTTTGAATAATGAGATGGTCTATTTTTGCATTGAGAAAAGCATGGTGTGAAATACTGTCTGCCATTTGATGACTCACCCCTGGCGATGTTTTGGCTAATGCTGTTATGTGAAGGTTCTTTTGTTGTTGCTTTGTTGGTTCTGCAGTTTCTAAGGTTTATGTAGGAGCCGAGTTGCCATGTTTAACGTCCTCATTGCCTTGGGCATTTCAATGCATGCAAGCACTCGCTGCTCCGTGTTCTTGTGCCCATCAGGGGAGGGAAAAGATCGGGCAATGAGTCTATGTGAGACTCGAAGTGTTACCAGATCCATAAAGGACGGCGAAGGCCTCTCCCAACCCCCAAGAAACTCTTCCTCACCAGCCTGTGAACAGACTTCTTGGGTGCCACATACTGCAGATTGTGGAATGCACCATTCTTATGGTTTGTTCCTCCGCCGGGACATTTGTGTGCGTTTGTGTTTTGATATTTTGCCATTTTAAAGGAGCTGCGCAAAAATATTGCTCTGACCTTCACCTTTGCTGATGTCACTTGAACATATATCGCTCTACTGCTACTTCTACTGCTACTGCTACTACTATTACTACTGCTACTACTCATATGAACTATAATTGCTGATAGTTCTTTGAATTCCATTTTGAGAAAGTAATAGCAAAATTTTTAAAAATTATTTGAATATCTTTTTGGCAGTGATCAAAATGAGTGTGACATTTTTTATTTAAGGAGTGTACAGCATTTCATTCTGGTAAATTGCCTTGGGACATTTGTAGGAAGATCATATTATAGATAATAGATGTTTATGCCTATAGTTTTGAGAAAAGTCATGAAAGTGGCAAACAACGAAAATGAAACACTTCTTCCAGTAGTTGTTTTGAACTTTTGTTGGCTCAGCTCTATGCAAAATATAATTAAATGGAGGTATCACATGGTTAGTTACCTCTGCCCCCCAAGGTGGACGTAAGTTATGTTTACACCCTTCTCTTTGTTACTTGCAAAATCAAAGATTTTTCAAGTATATTGATCAGTCAATTTTGTTCTATTTGTCTGTTTGTCAACTACAGGTCACAATTCTAAACCGATAATCATGAAACTTTAACAAGTTGTCGAGGTAATCTCAACAAAGAAGCTTATTCATTTTGAGGTCAAATTTCTAAAATTGTCATTTTTTTCATCCGATTGACTTGAAATTTGAACAACATTTGCATATTGCATCACTGAACTGGGAAACCAACTATTTTGTGATCAAAAGGTCAAAGGTCAAACTTCTAAAAATCATCAAATGTCATCTGAAAAATCGTCAATTTTAATCCGATTAACCTGAAAATTAAGCAGCAATTGCAAAGTGCATCACTGAATTTGGAAACTCTTTTTAAGGTCAATCTTATAAAATAATCAATATAAATCTGAAAAATAATCAATTTTCATCCGATTGACCTGAGCTTTGATTAAGATTGTCAATTTTAATCTTTATGGATGCATCAAATTGTCCATTTCATGGGAACCTTTGGAGAGGGGGTGGATTTTGCAAGTATCGTGCTCTGCATGATGTCTTTTTCTTTGTTTGTGAGCAGGATATCCCAAACAATTGTGACAGCTTTGGACAAAATTTGGTGGACAGGTTGGTTATGCGATGAGTACAAATTGATTAGATTTTGCTCAAGATCTGGATCCGGATACCAGAATTTATAAAGTGGTTCTTCACCATTGAGAGATTAGCCCCAACAATCTACAGATAGCATATCTCAAAAAAAGTTAAGGACTGATTCAGACAACACTTGATGGACAGGTTGGATGTCTGACAAGGATGAATCGATTTGATTTTGTTGAAAATCCGGATAAAAGTTTTTTTTTTTTTAATTTGATTTCTTTAATGATTCTGCACCATTGAGAGGGCAAAAAAACGAAATGTGGAATGATATTTCAAAAAGTTGTGGAAAAGGTATCACAAACTAGGTGGATCAGTTGGGTAGGTGACGAAAACAAGGTGATTAGATTTTGGTGTGCGACAGATGAAAGGCTGCATCTGCATCTGGACTAATATAATTAGTGGGATACAAAACGTAAACTGTTCAGCCTGCTGGCGGTATGTGCTCTGCCGAGTGCTGTTCTAGTGTTTTGAAGTTTTCCTCTTTTATACAATAAATACAAAAATAAGAATGGTTTCCTTTCCATCATATTATAATTCCTTGGCATTAAATAAAATGAGAGGATCTATCTTTTTAGCTGCTATATAAATTTATTATGATATTTGACTTGGGCTTGTTGAGTGTTATAATTATTTGCTAGTGATAGAGGAGTGGGGGTTGAGGATTTTAAACAATTACGAAGTAAACTCTAACTTGCTCCTCAGGATTAAACTATTACAATACAAGCTTTTTTATTTTTTGTTTGTTTTAAATCAAACCCATCTCACAACTGCTGTGTGTGAAATTCCCTTTTTACGGTTTACATGAAGAATTCTATCTTGATCAAATAAAGTTGGAAATGGTGCCACAAATGTTGATCTAGCTCAGTGGTTTTCAAACTTTTTTTCGAGCACTAATTCCTGAGCTGAGTGCATCTTCTGTGGGACCTTTCCGCTCAATGATGCTGGAGAGCACACAGAAGGCTTGACAGCCAGCAGGATCGAAGCGAGGTTTGCGCGGAATATCTTGCGCATTCGTGCAAAATGCGACCGTCGTACCGACGCTGTAGCGGCGTCATGAAGTTCATGCAATAACCTCATCATACTTTGTGAGCAAGTCGTCGCAATGGTGGGATTAAACAAATACATCGATGCTAGAATGGAATGATGAGGCATTGTCCTCTTCCTGCATCGATGGAGATTGTCTTGAACAGGCTATCTTCTACTGAATTAATGTCATCGGACTATACTCTGAACATCTAACTGTACTATGATACTGTCAGCTATTCTCGTTACTCGTCTATGAAAAATGACGATGTGAATAAAGTAAACAGTAAATGTCTTGTTATTGAAATCTTTCTATATATTATGAATTGTTGTGAATCTTTGGTCACCGAATGTAAGGTGACATTGGGTCGCAAAAAAAAGTTAAACACGTAAACATACTGTCAGCTATTATTTCCAGCTAAAACACTCGAAATTTCCAAATATTCAGCTATTCTTTGAATGTAAGTCGACTATCAACGAGCTCATGTGTGTAAGAAGCTAAAAAAACAAAATCAAGGCGGGGAGGCTGAAATTCGTGACGTGCTGTAATGCACAGTAAAACGTGTCATTACATAACGTGAGATGATCCAAAAATAAAAATATACATCGGCTACCGCTTCAGCTTGGCATACTCACGAGCGTCACTCTTGAAATAAGGTCCAGAAATAAGGAGAAAGGTAACTTTGTGCACGGAGTGTTGGAAATGCATCTTATGAAAACATCATAATTTCCATCTGAATATTCCGAATAAAATCACCACCGTTTTGATGGGCTTATAATATTAATAATTAACTTAACTCGTACACATGTTCCTGCCATCTTACAAATGTTTGTTTATTATATAAATTGAACCCATGACTGTAGCCGGGAGTGATTGAGATGATTCTCGCTGTTACGGACCATCTATATAATTCCGCTTTGGAAGGTTGCCTTTGTGATAAGTTCAAACAGAAACCAAAACAACGGAGAGCAAAAGCAGACGCATTGGGTGAGAAGAAGGAGAAGAGAGATAAGGAGACAGGAAAGGAAAAGATGAATTTTCGGCGGCATATCATTGGAGGTGACAGATATTTAAACCAAACCTGAAGAGGAAATCGAAGGTTCGTAGGCGACAGTAGACGTAAAGTCTCTCATAGGGATCACTTTAACCCTGCGGTGGAGATCACTTCTCTCGTAACCTGGAGTAGTTCGCGAAACCCAAATATCTCGGACCGACCAGTTAGATGCACTCTGTTCTGGCGACGATTCAAACCGCCATAAGCCGGTGCGGATGGGCTAAACCTGCCCTCCTACCCCCTTCCCGCCAAGCACTCTACTGTATAATTTCGTGTCTTGGATGTCTGGGTGAAATAAAAATGTTACTGAATATCTTGGATAATGAAGAACCATTATTAGATTGTCGATAAGCCTCTTTATCTGAATGCTTACACTTTATTGATGGTCATGAACTAATCTGAAATATCAATACCTTTCAAGAGCCAAATGTGTTCTGGTGATATCATCAAACAGTCTTAAAATAAATTAAAACAAGCACCCATCAAATCTCAATCAAAAGCAGTCGAATTTTTATAACTATACTGTATCGATGTATAAGGGTCTCGTAATTGCAAGAATCCATCATCTAGAAATCACCCCTCTCGTGCAGCCTGCTGAGTTTCTGCCACCTCACAACCTGCCATGCCTGATTCGACTGAGCAGATTGGCTCCTCCCCAGCAAGCAGGCATCGAGTATATTATAAAAATGCTGTGATTGCCATTCAAGCTAATTTATAGTTGACATCCAAATGTGTCTGTACATATTCGGTGACAACTCGTAGTATGTCTTGTTACAAAAAGAGGCCATCCCTGATACCACTTCAAGAAGCATCTCACTTTTTCATTTCTCTATTCTCATATTTTCCCCATCATCAAATATACTTCAGGTCATATAAACTATTCGTACTTTACGCCTTGTAAATTATCGGCTGAAAGGTGGCTTCGACCTGCACGTGATAGCCAGATGGTTCAGGACAATTCAATATGGCCAATGTTTATCATCGAAAACTGATAACTCGCGATCCTGGTTCCCATGCAATGGGTATAGTTCAAGATACTCACCTTGCCGCACGTGTGTTTCAGAAGAGTCGTTCGCACATTGTTAAAGCAATGCAGAGACATTGAAATTCGCATGATACTGGAAGAGACAATCTCTCTCTAAAACACCACTGCCCCTTCCTTGCATCCCTTGCATTACTTGAGGTAGACATCAGTAGAGAAGCACACAGTAGCAGCTGCCCACCTATATGCGGTCTATCAAAAATCAAACCAAATCAAAAAGTGGATTAACATTGATCGGAACATTCTCAATCGTAGTACAATTCACTACGTCATTATTAAATTATGGCATATACAATCATGGAAAACGAAATCAATGATGTCCAAAATGACGATTGAATAAAATAGAAAAGATGTTGGAACAACAAACCCTAATTAACTGAAAAAAAAACCCATTTGAACTGATAATAATCGGTCGAATAATTCTAATCAAAAAAGAAGCGAATATCATTTCCACGGACTCCAATATAGATTACGTACTTAAGGGTAAAAAATCGAACAGTCTGTAATAATGCGAAAATCGATTAACTCCATCAGACACCAAGGAGCAAAAAATACCAACCAAGTAAGCCGGGGGCTAGGAGGGAGTGCACGTCGCCTATCGCCATGGATTTATCTAAATTGTGTCATCTGGTGATTTGGAGAAGCCGCGGTTAGACAGGCGTAAACCGACTATTCTCCCCTCCAACCCCTGTAAGTCATCATCATTGAAGTTGGAGTCTTCTTCTAATCTATGACTTACAGTACTCGTCCATGCTCGCCATGCACCTCATGACTGTGAACGTGACGATCGACGCTTGTGCTCACCCTTCATCATACACACCTCACTTGATCCTAAAAGGGGTAAGAATATTACCCATTAAACCACAGGTATGTACTGCTACTGATGAGTCGGCTGAGACGAGTTTCCATTGCTACGTAACTCGATTAAAAAAATTATTACAGCGACATAAATAATAAGAACTAAACGGCACGAACCAGGGGTGGGGGAGCAATAAAAATGGGAAAAAGCAGATCGTGGAAGAGAAGAATGGGTGGGTCAGGGTAAACAAGATGGACCATACTAGGAAACAGGATTAAAGGAATGGGTGGGATACGGTAAAGACAACACTGGATGGGGAAATGAGATTGGGTAACAGCTTGAGACGTAGGATAGTGGATTAAAGTTGAGTTCCAGCAGGAAAAAGAGAAAAATGAAAGTGACTGATCTGATTTTGGATTTCACAGAAAGGTCTGGCGACCTCAGACCGAGCAATATCCCGGGGGGGCATAAGCAAATAGGGTGAGGGGTCAAAGAAAATAACAGAAACCAACCTGCCTGTAGAGGAGAGACAAGACAGTATAGGAGAACGATACTAAAGCCTGTTCAGGATGGATAGACAGTCTAATGCTCTTTTAAATACCCACCACAAGTGAAGAGGTAATTACTCTGTTCTCTGACGTTGCTGTTAAGACTATTCTCAAAAGTGGGGGATCGATAATCGTGGAGATCGTGACAGGACAACAGATCGATTTGGTAAGTCAGATCCGGACGACACTTAGAATTTGAAGGATTATCACCATGAACACCAAGAATAAGATACAAAAGGTGACGGATCGGAAAATGGTGCACAGTTGTGAAAACAAATTATATTATGAAGACGCTGGACGAGAATTATTTTATTTAATGATCACCATTGAGAGACGGCAAAACGCCGAAGCAAATAAAATTCATAATCGTGGATAGCATAGCGGAGTAACGCCACAAGTGCCCTCCAGTTAATTGGCCAAATGAATCGGTAATAACAAGAAAATCACTGCGCGCGAGGTAAAAGGAAGAGAAAAGAATTAGGAAGAAGGGAGAAAGAGGGGTGGAAGGGTAGAGGCAGAGGTGGGGAAGAGGAGAAGTGGAAAGATATGGGGAAGAGAAGAGGGAAGTATGATGAGGCAAAGAGAAGAGGAGGGTGGAGGGACACAGGAGTGAAGCAAGCAGATGTGCATGGGAGCACTTAAATCATTCAACGCTAAAATAATCTGCAAGAACAGTGAAGACAGAACAAATAATGTTGAAATCCTTCTACATCATCACAACACTGAACAAACCTGCCGCCACAGTCTGGAACCAACCCGTGCAGATAAATGCGTCCGGCGTGTCGCGCAAGGCTCTGAAACAACACACCCCGGCGCCAGAGACAAACAGCGCATCCGAACAAACATGCCCAGACTGTCAAACAAGCCGACACGGAAAACCTTCCCAATAAACGCCGCGACGGGACACCGTGCAACATAACGTCGATATTCCAGGATAGAGAGAGGGAGAACAAAGAGAAAAAAATGCTCAAGAGAAATTGTAGCTTTAAACAACACGCATAACAAGGTTTGGCGTATCGGCATTTTTCGAACAGCAGGTGGAGTAGGAAATTACGACTACCGACGATGTAAACACCCAGATTAAAGTAGCTAACTGAAAAACGTGCATTAATAGAAGTTAGGGATAATGATCAACATTATTCTTTCATAAACAGCTGGCGTATAATGGTGAAAAAAATTGTTCGTCAACTAGAAAAATCGTTAATACACTAAATGGCCAGAAATGGGGTGTTATTTACAACAAACTCGCTCGAGTGACAGATGCAGAACACGTCAGTGGAGCACCACTCGCTAGTGCGAGCATGACAGCAGAGGGAAGGCACTAGTCAGAGGTGCCGGAGCAGAACCCTGCTCGGGGCGAGCAAACATCGTAGGGTAGGACACAACCTCGCATTGAAGCTGTGCGCAAGCCCCATGATTAAAGATTCTGATCAGCAAGTGATTAGCACTCTGCAGCACTCCAATTAAATGGTATGAAAGGGTTGGCAATAGGAAAAGGGATATTTACAACCAAACAGACACTATGCGCGGATTATTACAAAAAAAACACATTGTGGAGCGTTCGTAAGGCAGCATACAATAGGATACTTTAATTAAAGCGTCTTACTGCGCAGCGAAGTTGATGAAAAAAATGACTTTATCCCAAAAAATGCGCTTATGCGAAAACGCGGAGACATTGCAAAGATAATCCGTTGAAAAAAAATAGCCCAATGCAGAAACGCATTGCCTGTTGCGGCCGATCACGTGGACACATACAGAATCCAAACATAATCTTTTAACACTCATTTTTTTCAAACGTCAGCATTCTTGGTCCCTTTAGAAGCACCTCATTAAACCTCTGAAAGAAAGACACAGATATGCAACGGATGGATGGCATCCTTCGGGGGATGGGCCGCGAGGCACTTAACTTGCCTTCTAAATGTTGATACTCAAAAATTAAGCAGTAAAAAGATAATGTAATGTGAAATTCACATTTGCTTGTGTGTATGTGAAAGGAAATAACTTGCTTGTTAAGTTAATAGTTACTGCTATTTAACCGTATTCTTTAATTAACAGATACACTAATTAGTCGGACGATATCGATCTCCAAGTGAATAAATTGATATGTACTAATTACGGAGAGTAGACATGGAAATTCTCTAAAACATGAAATTCTGTCATGCCTAATTGAAACTAAGTATCACAAAGGGATTTTCATTTAATTGGATGTTAGCATATGAACATGCATTCGATAATAGAGTGAGAATGGGGGTAAGATAAAACTTCATCATCTAAGTGTAAAGTCTTGCGTCCAAGTTCAAGCATGAGAGCAAAAAAGGCGGTCAGAACTCACGACGGTACCAAGGAAGCCTTCAGAACCGAAGAGGAGGTGCCGAGATCGCCGGATGAAGATATATTAAACAGCCGGTAATATTCAGGGGTGTTTAATTATCAAAACCAATTTTCAGCATGCATCCTGGAGTTTTATCATGCCATGAGATTAGCGCTGCTTTGGTTTTGGAGTACAGTACTTGCTAATATTTACGCCGTTTTTTTCTTTTTGGCATATAACGTCGTGGTTACGGCAAAATAAAACTTTCAACCACGTGAGAACACATACAGGCGTTGCTGTCGCTTGCGTTGCCGTGAGTGTGTGGTCCATAGTGCGCTCGGCGGTGGCCGTAAGTGATCACCCTCTCCTCGCACTCCCCAAATTCAACAAACAACGGCTTATTGGCATTTTTCGATCGGTAAGATCTTTGCGTATCAGTGCTTGTTTGTATCTAAAAGCATAAGAAATCGATGAAACTGAGAATATCATAAGACATATCGGAGTGTGCGTGGCCCGTTCGGAAGTTCAATGGCTTCCTATGATATTCCGATTGTATTGTAAGTTTAATTTGTTGGTATGTTTATCTTTTCACGATATGTTTAACTTAAAATTACAATTTAAAATGTGTCATTACCTCCTTTTTGCTTGCATGACATTCGTGCATTAATGCATCCTAGCACGGGAACTAAAGGCGCCTTTCCCATCGGCTAACGGCACGGGCCTGATGTACCGGTTGGCTCGCAACACCTAACGCAGCACGTTCTTGTCTATGGTTTGAGTTAAATAAATGGCCGAGCAACGTGTCTTGTCATTGGTTGGAATAAATGGTATATTGGGAAGCACTTTGTCGATTATATCAACATTGGAAAGGACAACCAGCGTCTCCAGATTATGCAAGTTCAATAATGACCAGTGGTTTCGAGAAACGCGCTCAACCCACACACACAACAAAACACAACACACCACCAATCCACCTGATATTTAACATAAAGATCGATAAAACCTTCTGTCCCTGATGTATGTTGTTTACCCTTAAAGCACAATAAAGGCATATCAGTGTCTATCTATCCGGCATGACACCTACGGATTACGTTGCACTCGCATTGCTCATTGAGGTGATGACGTTAAATATGTATAGAAATGCTCCAAAGGCATCGTATTCTTCTGATTCCCGCGGTAAATTCACATCGTCCTTCCCACCCGGATGTCATCCAAACAGTACTCTATTCTGGATCTGATTGGACCAATTCCTGAAAATGATTTCGTCCCGTATCAGGTTCATCTGACTAATGCTGTCAAGTAGAAGCGTTTCTGGCGTTATTGATATTAGGAACCATCTGCACCTCGGTGTCTTGGCATTTCACTCAGGCTAGACTGGCAGGAAACACAAACTAACTCACCTCAAGTCTGGTTTCCGTCTCTAATTCACTGCATAACTCGTTTGGAATCTTTCCAAGAAATTGTGCTTCACTCTCATGCACAGATTAATCCACTTACCAGTTGCTCCTTCTCTCGCCATGTACACATGAGTTTTGGCGCGGGCAGTCCTGAAACAACTGCCTCGCTCATGGAAGGCTGATCCAATGAGGCATCCTCAGTTTTCACAAGCTCATAGTGTGGTAGTGTGTGTTACCCAGGGAGCCAGAAAACAAATTTTCAATCCTAATTCTGAACTCCAAACGTCTCCACCCATCCTGGTGGCATCATTAGTCTGTTTTGGTGATGTCCATTCCCTTCATCTCCTTACTCAAATGGCCACAACAGCTGAACACTTGCACATGCAGCGTGAATGCTAACTCATGTTGCTTCATCTTGTGTCCAACTCGTGTAACCTACCAGTTGCACCAGCTGTCCCTGGACCTGGTCCTTTTCTGACAGGGTGAAGAGTTGCTGTAAACTCGACTCAGTTTGGAGCGCAGATGCAATCAGCCCACGTTATAAACTGCTCCTCTGCTGCAGCCTCGAGATGGGTCTGAAAGTTAAAGACAACACAGGGATAACGGTTCCTTACTGAGTTTCACCGCAAGGTCGCACGAGGGATGAGAGGGAGATGATGCTTGGTCCAGGCATCTGTGGGCAATGGAATGTAGTAGGTCTACAAGTGTTTCTAGCGACCTGGAGGAATGTGCACAGCCACTGACGTAATTTCTTAAGCTTTCCCAGGATATATTTGTTCAATATTCTTTAATAATTACTCAGGTAATTTTGTATTACCTCAAAGTTTCAATTTAAATTATTGGACACAGTAGGACCACCTTCCAATAAATTTATCATTGGCCCTTCTCCAGGTGCGTGTGGATGCGCAGGAAATGAATACTAATGAGGAGAAGAACTTTGTTGCACTGAGGAGAGAGAGAGGAGAGGAGAGGAGAGAGAGAGAGAGAAGGAGAGAGAAGTAGACAGACAGAAGCAGACAGTAGACAGACACATGCCGTCGAATTTGGATCGTTACCATGACAAGTGGGTTTACAGGACAAATTCCATGCAGCCTTGTTTGTGCTCTGTCGACCATTTACACTTGCGAGAGCTGGTTATTGTTGAGTGGGATGGCTGCAAGGCACACCTGATACGCTGTAGACGGCTGCAGGGAGAAACAGATCCATTGAGTTGATGCGCAGTCACGTTGACACACGAGCCAAGGATTCCCAACTGCCATGTCTCACCTGTCGCTCCGGCATTGCTACTGGGACAAAACTCATGCAAATGTCATGCAGTCCAAATCTGGGACTAACAAATCTTCTTCTTTTAATCGATCCGGATGTGATGCAAACAGTATGGGCGGTCTCTATTAGCGTCGTCTCTTCTCTCTCTCTCTCTGGGTCGTCTCTCTTGGGTTCGTTCTCTCTCTCCTCCTCGTCGCTCTCTCTCTTGGGTCTCCTCTCGGGTCTCTTCCTCTGGGTTTTCTCTCTTCTCTCTCTTCTGGGTCTCCTCTCGTGGTCTCCTCCTCTCTGGGCGGGTCTCTCTCTCTCTCTCTATCTCCTCTCTCTCGTGGCTTCTCTCTACTCGTGTGGGGGTCTCATCTTCTTTCTAGGGCTCTCTATACTCTCTCTTCTCCTCTCCTCCAGTCTCGTCTCGTTCTGGGTCTCTCCTCCTCCCTCTCGTCCATCTTTCCTCTCGTCTCGTCTCTCCTCGCCTCTCTCTCGTCTCTTCACATATGTTTCAGTACTAGCGGTCCATTGTAAGCTCTTTTGATGATATCTGACATCTTTTCTTCTCCCTTTGTATAAGGGCAGCGAATCGCTTACCGTAATTCAGGACCGGTGTTTTTGTTCATGCTACTGCCTCCGAAAGTTCTAGTCTGATACATCCAGACTGTTACATAGATAGCAAGGACCATTAATTGTAGGGTGTTTTAATCTTGCAGGTGGTCTTAGAAGAGGAAGACGGAAGTTTCTCTATGTGAATGTTTATCGTGTAGCACGACTCTGGTTGATAGAGAGGGGTTATAAAGTTGCCATTTACGTAAAGTAAGCTCTGTCCCACATTCTCAAATATCTTGTTGAGGGTTCTTGAATTATAAGCAGTAGTTGTTTTGTTACCATGAACTCAGGTTAGTTATTTTTGCATACAAGCTGACATTTGCCCTATAAACCGGCAAATAAAGGTATGCTGTCTGAAAGAAATTGTCTTTTGAAAAAATAGCGTAGGCGCGGTACATCTCAAGTGCTACGTACACTTGTGTCTACAATCTAAGGACATAGAAAAGCTGTGTGGATGCATGTTCTTGCATTGTTCCATTGGTACTTTCTCTATCATGCTCTCTGCTGATAGGGAGAAAGATAATTGAAAATTTTTTTTAAATAATTTTTAAAAATTATAATATTAATACTGTTGCAGATTTAAAGGGACCCCGGGAGTTTACATTCAAACGCAAAAGCGTGGAGTTTATATATTTCCCATCGTGATTTTGTTTAGTTAAGTTTAACCCCTGGTAGAGGGATCGGGAAATGTTCGTCTTGAGTTAAACCTTCCATGGTTTTCTTAATTCACCGCATACAAACCTCATGTTCCGACGTCTGACTCGACAGTTCCATTTGCCAACACGTTCATAACCGAGAGAGTTCGACCATACACTATTTCCACTGTATACAACCGGCATTCAATCGAATATACGCACAAGCGGGGCTCAAGCGCCGAGCGTGGCGTCCAGGTGGAATGCAAGGGAATCTGAGCGAGGTGCTTCAAGCGACGAGCGCGCCAGGGCGGGAAGAACTGTCTCAATGTTTCAAACGCACCACACACACACCACACACAACACAACACACCACACACCACCCGACACACCACAGCACGAGTTGTGAGCAACAACTTGAGTTCAAAACTTTTTTCAGCTGAAAACAATGCTTACTGCCTCCACCTGTTACTTTGGGCCCTTTGCTCACTCGTTTAATACATCCTCGTTCGGATCACGTAGGCCACGGTACATACGGTGAGAAAGGTCGCCCAATGCCATTATTCTTCCTTCTTGTCTCTTCTATTATCTGATTCCACATATTGACTGTGCTCTCTTGTTCGTTGATAAGGTTGAAGTGATAGGTTCTTTTTGAATGCTTGGGCTAGACTGTGTGCTTGTGACACGGGATTCGGTAATATGTGCATTTCAACAGGGCACTTGTATTCGAGGAGCCTATCAGCAACGTTTCCATGCAGGAGTCATTGAGGGCACAGGGTGTTCTGAAACTTCTCA